>QEPC01009250.1:2653064-2700730 GCA_003113815.1 Sphenodon punctatus
GCAGCAGAGGGCAAGAATACTGCTTCAGAAGGGACTTCTGAAGCAGGGATTGGGGTCCCTCCAACATACATGCAGCATGTCCCTTCTTTCTGAAGCAGCGTTCTTAACCTCTGCTGCATGTGTGTCTTTGCTAAAACTGCTTGTAAGTGAGGTTTACGGTTGTCTGCCTGCTTTTAAATCTGGCAGAGGAGGTGATTATAACCTGCCTAATGTAACTGAAATTGCTTGATTAAGTAATGTAATGTCCGTCCAACATTAACCCTTGGAACTCCTTGCTGCTGGGTTATGCCGCCCACCGTTGCCCTGACTCCGCACACCATTGTCCTGGCTCCGCCCACCGTTGCCCTGGCTCTGCTTATTATTTCCTGCCGGCAGACCAGCCAACCTCAAGACCCACCAGCCACCCCTGGGTCTGACCCGGTATGGCTGTTCTTAGGCAATTCAATACTATGGGGAGTGAAAGGATGAGGATTTATTTATTTATTTATTTATTTATTATATCCTGCCCCTCCTGAAACAGCTTGGGGTGGCTTTGGGGGTTATGGGGCAGAACTATCCTCGCTAGGGGTTTTGTCCAAATTTTTTCGGGGGAGAGGGAAGAGGATATTGGTAAGAGATGTGGACGCACTAGTAAGGAGAGGGGCAAAGAGGCTTTCCTGCCCCTTTGAGGTAGCCCTGTCTCTTTCCAAAGTGTCCCTGTGCCCTGTCGGGTGTTGTCATGATGTTCCAAAGAGGTTGTGGCCAGGCCAGAAAGGTGTGGGAGATTCTTTCTACCTCACTCTTTTCTGTCATGTAAAGCATCAAGTTTCCGATATAAAACATCATGATGTCACAGCACTCCAAAGGGGCAGAGCCAGATGAAAGCCAGGGAGAAGTGGCGTGGGGGCTTCAAGTGCTTGTGCACCTTTTGCACCAATCTCCTGGTGCCCATGGTCTTCCCCTGCTTCAGTTTGGAGGACTATTACTCCACTGTTCCCAAGCCCTTTAAGGAGAACCATTTGCAGGGGAATAAAGTTTGGCGATTAGACTTCAGGCTAGATCTGGGACCAGAAGTTTATTGCCCAGGTCTGCTAGGTCAAAATTCCATGGAAAGGTATATCATAGAACAGTGATATTCTAGGAGAAAAAAAAAAGAATAAATATGAATGCCATTTAACATATGGTGCATCTGGCAACCCCATCCATGAGACTCACAGCATCAACAATTAGCAATTTTACTTCTTTGTTTTTGTATCTAGACAAGGCCCAGGGGATCAAATGTGTTCCATACCTAGTTTTTATGGTGCCCTTTCCCAGTTCCTCGATCTGGCCCTTGAATCCAATTCCTGTCCCCAAGCGCTGAAAGATTGAGCTCCAGGTAAGGAAGCAGAGATGAGGGCATGCACACGAGGATATAGGAACTGATCCATAATCTGGACCTTCCTCTTCCTGAGGTCACCCCCACTCCCAGCTTCTGTGCAGCTCTCAGAGCTTGTACTAATAAGTGATCACTAGGAAGGAAAAAGGGTTCCCCACCGTTGTTCTAGACAGAGACGAGGAAATAAGAAAATTATATTTGCAAGGGTTGGTGAGTCACTTCAGAAAATATTTCTAATACATGGCCACAGGTTCTAGCAAAAGATTTTTCATGTTTTCAAGGTTGCCCAACATTTTCATGATTTTTAGATGCTTCTTAAGACCCCTAACTGCAAGGTGCAATATATAGAAGTGCTCGATGATGCCAGTAGGGATCACTGCTAACAGCGATCCACAAATCACAGGGTTGGAGAAAGAGAGAGAGAGATCACACACAAAAGCCAAACTATCCGTGTGGAGTGATTTTGAACATTTCAGCTGCCAACCCTGTGATTTTTGGATCGCTGTTAGCAGTGATCCCTGCTGGCATCGTCGAGCAACCTTTGGGGGATAGATCAAGTAGAGAAGGCTTTCTAGACAATGCTAGTTTCGGAAGGCTGAAACCAATGCTGCCAGCTGCATGGCAAATTGACCTTTCCAGGGGAGAGGTCCACAGCAGGAAGTTGCAGGGAAGCTGAAGAGGGGAAAGAGCTGGTGCGAACGGGGATCTGTCGTGGCTTCTTTCGTGCATGTCAGGGCGCAAAATCCTGCCCTGACATGCGCGCAAGAAACCGCAGCAGATCCCCGTTCGCATCGGCTGTTTTCCCGTCGGCCGGCTCCTCTGCGCTGCCGCGTCTTCCCTCGCCTCTCCCACTGCTGCCACCACTGCCACCTGCAGGTGGGAACACAGCCTGAGAGCTGTCATCCTCCTCCCCACCTCAGCATTTTCTGTGCTGGAGCTCCACTTGCCAAGACTTACTCTGGGAGTATGGTGACTGGGTGGTGCTACCTCAAAAATGGGGGATTGGGGCTTCAGCACAGTAAGTTAGGAGGCTGGATCCAGTAAAGAATAATCCAGCCCCCCCTCCTCCTCCCCCCCTCCCTTTAAATAAGACTGGCTGGGGAGGGAAAGGATGTTGATGGCTCTTCTTAGCTCTGTTGGCCGGGGACGTCTGTGGCTCTCCATTTTCCTTGAGCATTGCCCAGGCCAGGGGTGTAGCTAGGTTGGAATGGGCCCGAGTGCAAGAAATGAGCTTGCCACCCCCCTTCCAGTCTGGTGAGTCCGCTGTTCTGACTCCAGAGACACGGCACCGCTAGGGTGGCCGTACCTCCCCTTTAAAAGAGGATGCTTATGAAAAATACATGGTGCAGGGCTACACTGGAACCAATGCAGCCCTGCAACATGTATTTTTCATAAGTGTCCTCTTAAAGGGCGATATGGCCACCCTATGCAGTGCTTTGCCCTCCCTCCACATGCCGTGCCTGAGGCCTGGAGGCTGCAGCTGTACCGCCTGTCTCGTGCCGCTGGTACCGCCGGTGCCCACTCCGTCTTGTGCCCCCTGTTGCACTACAACAGGACAGGATTTGTGCCCCTCCCCCAGTTTGGGCCAAGAGACAAATCCTGTCCCTGTGATAGCTACACCCCCTGCCATCCCCGTTTTTTCTGGGGTGAACGGTCAGGGAATCTTTGACACGGTGATGACCCTTCCGTTCCCCCTGGCTAAGCTTCAGCCAAGAATAGATCTTCAGGGCCATATCGCCCTTTTAAAATCCCTTCCCGGCTGGTTGAACATCAGGACGCTGTGTTAGGATGTAGGTGTTTCACTCACTGTCCCCACATCCCTCCTTTATTGTCCCCTGCACCAAGTCATTCAGGCAGGCCTAGGCGGCTGCACAATGCCTTAGGCTTGGCCTCTGTGGAGGGGAAAGTCCCCCCTCAACGTAAGGGGCAGCCTACACAGCTGCATGGGGAAGGGAATCCTTGGTGCTTCCGTGGGCCAGCAACCACAAAGGCTGCTTTCTGCTGGATATGGCCTGTCCCTTAGTCATTAGCCATAATGAGGGTTTTGTCATTTTTTCTTCTTTTTTTAAAAGAAAGAAGCTGGAAAAAAAAAAAAAGAGGCAAAGATTGGGGATAGTTGGGATTATCGCTGTGCAGTCTCTCAGGTCCAGTGACAACACGACTACAATGGGCAGCTTTCAGAACTACATATGGTCTTTCTTCCGAGGGAGTTGATTAAGCGACTCCGGATGAAATTGAAATCCTGTGATTTGACCTTTGTCTGGCCTGGGAGGGCTGCAATCCGCATAACAATTTCCTTTTGTTCTTTGTTTGGAGTTATTAATCCAACATGAGCCTCGAATTAATCAGGGGTAGTGCGTCGGTACATTTCTAATTCACAGCTCCACTGCTTGTGTCTTTTTTAATTAAGGCCGAATGATAGCAGGCCTTAGCCCCTGATTGCAACACTTACTAACCACACATGGAGGGATGAAGAGGCTAAATAGGCAGAATGAGATTACTTCAAGGTTTCACTTAATTGTTTTCTTCCTTTAAGTAAAGAGCAATGAATGAGCATTGTTAATTCCAGGCTGGGGGTATTTCTTTTATATATATTTATATATATATATATATATATATATATATATATATATATATATATATATATATATATATATAATGTGTGTGTGTGTGTGTGTGTTTGTCTGTCTGCCTGCCTGTCTGTCTGTCTGGGGTGGAGGTGGAAGAGGGGAGGTTATTGTGACTGCAACAAGGATTCTGTGCTCTGATGGCTTAAGGGTTTGTAAAACTAAAGGCCTTGGTTATTGATTTAAACCATACCTCCGTCTCTGGGGGTGGAGAAAGGGGCAGAAGGAAAAGACTTGAAGAACATTAAACTTCAAAAAGTGATTTGGATTTTGCTTAGTCCAGAATTGACACCCTCCCCAATTGTTTGTTTAGGTTTTTATTGTTGTTAATGGTTCAAATACAGGAGACTTGAAGGCTGAAAGGCTGAAAGAAATGTGAGGAGAGACACCAGCTTTGCAGCAATAATGATGATTAATAAAATAAAAGGAAGTGTTAGTAGTGTCACACTCCAGGTTTTGTTTACGCTGAAGAATACCTGAGTAATATTTCCCAAGCTGTTCACAAATGCTGAATGGTTGAAACTGCCCAAGGCCACAAAGACCCAGGTGCGATTCTCAGGGCATGGTGTAGATTATCTCAATTCAGTTCTCTCGGTGGAACTGACTCGCTGCCAGCTACTCACTGCCCTGGTAAACAAGGATGCCGCATGTCCGATCCTGTAACCCTTATTTGTGCGACTAGCCTCACTGTCTTCAGGTAGCAGTAAGGGTTGTAGAATTAAGCCCAAGACAATCGCAACACCCTTATCTGATGCTCTCTCATACAGATCCTTCCTTATTCTAGACATGTTTTATTTATTATCTTTTTATTTATTTGGGTTCACATGCAAACAAGAAACATGGCACCTGTGAAGGCTGGAAAAAGAGATCTCTACTGTTTTGATAGAGTGTATGGAGAGCAGATCAGTAGATTTTAAGATGGCTATGACGAACCTTAAAGGATAGGGCTAATGTTTGTGATTTTAGTCTTGCAATTTTTATGCTTGCATAATTCATATTGACTTCAGCATGGGTTGTGTGCTTGTAAAGGCTATGGGCACCAGCCACTGTCCACTCCTTTGACTGGATTATTACTTTTGTGTAAAGAAGAATGGGGTAAACAGGAAATGCTTGCCCAAAATAGTTCATATTTCTGTGTAAAAGAAGAGCCTGCATGTCCGTTTTTATCACACAGATGCAGAACTAAAATTCTAGCCCTGCTATATGAATGTAGGATTGCTTTTCTGAATTCCAAATGTGCTGTGGCTGTTTCATGCAGGATTATCTGAGAAAGCAACGATAAAACCTGTAGATAGGTTAAGCGAAAGAAAGGTATAAACTCCAAAGGAGTGAGTACTCCAGGTAAAAAAATCATTTATTTTGTTAGGAAATAGAGATTGCAAACGGAGTCTACTTTTCAAAAAAGAGCATGAAAAGGACAGGCTATTGCAGAATACGGACACTTTTATAAACAAAACAAACCCCTAAGGAACACCTCTCTCTTCTCCATGGCCATGATCTACACAAACCTCTCAGTTGGCGTAGATCAGCATAGCCTCACTGGGTAACAAACAAACAAGATGCTGGCTCACTGTGGTCTGGAACTCACCGCAGGCATGGTCCCACACTGCCAGAAATGGGCCTGTTACTGTCCTGGGGCAGGTAGGCAGCTGCCCCGGGATGTGTCCTGGGCCCAGACTTGTGGCCCATGCCAGGCCAAGGGCTGCCCAGGCAGGCCAGCATGTTTGTTTTGCCCCTCCTGTCCCTGCCCTGGGGCGGGCTCCACCATGGCTGTGTATCATGGCAGGGGTGGTGGAGGGAGGCAGGGAGCCGCCTGCTGTGTTCCCCCACCCTCCGTGGTGGTAAGGAGGTGGGGCAGCTCTCCGGCTGCCCTGGTTGCAGGCAAGTTTGATCTGTGCTGTTCGCTGACCCAGGGAGTGGTGGCCACAGTTTGCCACCCCTCCACCTGCACATTTGTTTTTACCCATTGACGTCAGTGTGGGTATTTGTGTGTACGCACACGGGATGGGATAATACTCAGTGTGAATAAGCACGGCAGAATCTGGCCCTCGGTCATTTAGTTTAACTTTTTTTCTTGCTCTAAATTTTCCACATTTCCTCATCTCCCCTTCCCCCTTTTTGGGGGGCAGGGAGGAATTAATTTGTGCTACTTTAGCACAGCGGTGGGAACCTCAGGCCTGAGGGACAAATGTGGCCTGTGGCTAGTTGTCATGTGGCCCCTTTTCAGTTCCTGGATCAGGCCCCTAGCTTCAGTTCCCGAGCACTGAGAAACTGAGCCGAGAGTTGGAAGCAGAGATGAAGGCATGCCCAAAGGGATAGGGAGACAGATCATGATATGAATCCTCCTGTTCCTGAGCACACCCCTTAAGCACCTCCACCCCCAACTTCTATGTAGCCATCGGAGCTTGTCAGAGAGACCCCGCAGCTGACAGACACTAAGCGTCACACGCTCACTGTGTTAGGGGGAATCTCCAAACAACAGGGTAGCGGGTTGTGTGGGGGAGAGTCAAAAAGCAAAGGAGAAAGTAAGGAGAAGAAATTGGAGGAAGAGAGAGAATGAAATGTATGCATGGGTGTTATGAAGGGAGGGGCCCACTGTCCGAATTACAGTGGGGCTGCTTTTTGTACACCCCCCAACCTTTTTTGATGGCCCCCTTAGCTACTGGTTTTAGAAAGCTGTAGTGGGGCATGATTTTACTGAGGGCCTCCCCCCTTACATTTTCTCTTTATACTTCGAGTCCTGGAGGGGCCTCAACTATGACAGACAAATGGAAGGGGGAGCCTGGTTCCAAAAAGTTTTTGAACCCTTGCTTTAGCATAGTTGCACAACCAAAAATAAGAGCTTTATACAAGTACCTGCCAAAACGTGCAAACCCATAGAATCCAAATGATCCTACCCAAAACGAATGAACTGAGTAACGAACACTACCTGCCCAGTCTTCGATCTATTACCCATTTTCATATTTTGGGTTGGTTTGGCTTATTCGTTTCGGTACTTCCAGTTTCTGCCACTCATTTTTCACCACTCATTTTCATCATCCCTGGCCAAAATGTACAGGGGGAAAAACAAAACAAACACCGGAAACAGATGAAATAAACAAATTGAGTGAACCAAACTGGATGAACTGAAATTGAGAAAAAAATTATGGTTCAAACGTTTTGACAAACAATTTTTGGGTCAACTACAACCAGCTCAAAATAAAAAATAAAATACAACAAACACCACAAACAGTTGTTCTGCTGCTTGTTTCATCTAATCTTAAGTGGGGGCAGAGCTCCGACAACCACACCTCCTGACCAATGGAAGCTCCGTTCAGATCTCCCCAAACTCCACTCCTTGGCTAATGGGAGCTGCACACAGACTCCCAGAAGCACCGTTTGTCTCACAGCCACTACAGCTTCTCTGGACTGCGTTGAGAGGAATGGCCAGGCATTAGGGACCCTTCTTGCCTGGCATCTAGGGTGGACATACCGCCACTTTAAAAGGGGACAGTTATGAAAAATACATGGTGCAGGGTTGCACTGGAAACAATGCAGCCGTGCAACATACATTTTTCATAAATGTCCTCTTTTAAAGGGGAGGAACATCTGTAAGTGCCCCATGAATTATCAGATAGCAGGGTGTGCTCTGCTGCTCGGGAGCTCAAATCCAGCCTTGAAGTCCCCTGATCATAGGCCAGTTCCCCAAGTGCCAGCCAAGAGGTGTGGTGATGGCCAGGTTGGGTTCCAACTGTGGCAACTTTGCTACGCCATGCCAGCAGGCTGGGGTAGGTCTGCTGCTGCTTGCTGGCCTTGGGATGGTCCTAGGGTTGCCACCTACGCAAATGTTTAAGGAACACTTATGAAAAATACATGTTGCAGGCCTAGGGTGGCCATACCTCCCCTTTAAAAGAGGACACGGATGAAAAATACATGGTGCAGGGCTTCCCTGGAACCAATGCAGCCCCGCACCATGTGTTTTCATATGCGTTCTCTTTTAAAGGGAAGGTATGGCCACCCTGTGCAGCCCGCATTGCATTGGCACCTAAGACCAAGTATTTTTCATAAGTGTTCCTTAAAAATGTGCGTAAGTGGCAACCCTAGATGGTCCATCCCTGATCCCTGCATCAAGAGATAGGTTCTTCCTGTCTAAAGGCTAGAATGTGGTGCTTCCCCACTTCTTGCTGCCCAGCTGTGAGTAGTCGGGCAGCTACGGGGGAGGCGGGAGAGGGATTGGTTCTCTTTGCTGCTTCTCCATGGTTGCTTCTCATTTAACAGATGCCAATTCAGGTTCAGTTCTTCTCTTTCTTCCTTACCTCTCTTTTATCTATTATTTGGATGGACATTTTTGGTGATTTAGGTTCTTTAAGAGTGTCATGTCTCTTACTCTATACAGCATTCTAAAATCTAGTCGATTGTGTGCTGTTTTTTCCCTTTTGCTGAAGGGGATTCAGTCCCAAATTCCTTCTGTTTCTCATTGTTGTATAGAAGTTCTGTATTTGGCCGCTCTCCTTCACCCTAAGGTGGCTGGTTTTCAGAGTTGTTTCATCTATCCCAGGGTGATATGATACACCAGGTTACACCTAAAATAAATCCCTGATTCACACAACTACCTCACGAGTGCAGACTTAAATGAATGTTGTAAGGATTCATCATAGCAGCACACCCTCATTGAGTAAAAGTGCACATAGTTTAAGTGTTTTGGATTCCTCCAGGGTTAAAGGATTAACAGTATGTATTCTACACACATACATCTGTGGGGCTCATCACTCTAGGATGTTTTATACTTATCATTTACACAGTTCTTTATACATGCAAAACACTTTGAGGTCAACACTTTACACTCTTTACGTCTCATAATATCTCTGTGAGGTAGCTAGGGCAGTAATATTTCTATTTTACATATAGGAAACTAAAGCTGATAAAGAGTATCACTGCAAGCCAGTGGCTGAGACAGGATTTAAACAGAAGGGAGGAGCTCCTAGAAACTAAAAGAACCATTAATAGGGATGGGAGTTTGGCTCAAAATCCAGATTTGGTTCTAAAGCAAACCAAACCAGTTTTTGATCGGATTAGGTTCTTATTGTTCAGATCCTCATTTGGATTTGAACAGTGTGTGCCTAAATCCATCTTTTCCCAGCTCTGCCTCCCCCAGATTCCTACCCATCTCTCCTGGACTCCTGTCCACCTGGCTCATTGTCAGCCCCAGCCTACCCCACCCTCCGATTGTAGGCTGTGACGGTCAATGGACTGATTGGGCAGGGTTCTGGGGAGGTAGACCTGGGGCCAGAGGGGGCAGGCAAAGGTCCGGGGCTAGGCAGGGGTTGGCAGAGGGGAGAAGGGGGGATTAGGCTGTAGCTTTACTTACTTTTCTGTAGTGTAGGGCTTCAGACTGGTGCCTGGTGCGGCCTTCTCTGGCCGCTCCGGGGAAAAAATACAATTAAAACGAATGCACATGTGCAAATTGCTGCCGTGACCATTCTGCGCATGCACATCCATTTCTAAAATGTCGCCAGCACCATTTTGGAAAATGGCACTAGTTCTCCACATGCTCAGCCGGCAGCGAGGCATACACTGACCAGCTGCCATTTCACAAAATGGCACCAAGGCTGGTGGTGCCATTTTGAGTAATAGGTGTGTATGCGCAGAACGGCAATGGCAGCCATTTTACCCATGCACATTATTTTTTATTGTATTATGTTCCCAGAGCGGTCGGAGAAGGCCATGTCAGGTAGGCGCTGGTCCGGAGCCCTGTGCTATAGAAAAGTAAGCAAAGCACAGTCTACCCCCCCCATACCCACCCCTTCCTGGGGGCCTGGCCCCTTTGCCCCCACATTCTGTTAAAGCTCCTTGGAGTAGTGCTAAGCGGCACTCCAAGTAGCTTTAATATCTGTAAGGGGGGGGATACAAACTGAATTTTGGTTCGTATCACCACCACCACCACCTCGGTTTGTTTCATCAATACGAATCATGGAAATCTGGATGATTCGTATTGATCTGAATACAAACCTCACCCCCGTAACCATTAATACTAGTCTCTACTTTATGTCCAAAAGAAGAGAGAGCACAAGGAGCAATAGGCAGGGACTAAATCATGTTGGATTTGAACCCAAATGTCTTGGTGCTGAGCCCTGTGCTCAATCTTTTGGATGGCACCAATTCTTGATCTTCACATTACATGTTGCATTAGTTCATTAGATGTTTATACTCTCTGCTGTACTAGAGCCATTTTAGAAGTATTTTGCGCCACAAGACTATTCTTTTTACAGTTTGCAGTAGCTAGTTTGCCATCTCTGTAATATGTCACTTCCAATTCCTTTTAATTAGTCTGCAAAGGGAGCTAGGCTTCCTGCCATACACAGGAGTCAAAAGACCAAGAGGCTAATGCTTTTTCTGTCTGTGCCCAATATGTTTTAAGTCCTGAGTTATTTATGGGGCAGTCCACACTGGTCAATAGTTTTTGAGTACACACAGCTGTAATGCTCACAATTCCTAGTCCACAGATAAACAAGGGACTACTTTTGTTCTTGCTGCTTGCTGTCATTCTTGACGGCTTTAGACAATCTCTTGCCATTTACGAAACGTTCCTGTTGACATCAGACGTGACACTGGACTTTTGTTCTGACTGTTATTTATTTTTTTCTTCAAACGAACAAAAAAAATATTACGCTCTGCCATAATCCTTATTCGTGCTGAACATTGGGATGTACTCCTCATGTCACCCGGTGACAAATTGTTCCTGTGCGGCAAAATGTCAGATCTCAACCTTAGAATGTCAACCATACCACTGGCCCCACACTCATGTTGGTGCTGATGTGACTAATCATGAAATCAGCAATGACTTGGTCCCTGCTGCCTATTATTCCCTGTGCTCTCTCTTCTTTTGGACATAAGGTAGATATTACTATTAATGGTTCTTTTAGTTCCTAGGAGCTCCTCCTTCTGTGCCGTCTCACTGTGATCCCCCCCCTCTTTGTTGCTCCCCCTGTCGAATGGTAGTCTTTGATGTCACACAAGAGAATACTGTTGGCTAACATTCTGGAGGCTGCTTCATTTGAGCTAACCACCACATGAAAACAAATGCGATCCATCATATTTCATTAACTAGCTGCCCCCTGTTCGGGTTTCCTTTTTTGATGTCAGAGCTCATCCTGACAGAAATCAGAAAGATATGTGTGATTAAGACCCGTAATAATACTTATTGCATTGTATTGTAAATTACCTTTCTGGACCCTACTACTTTAGCAGCCTCACTGGCTTTGGCTCTGGTACATTTTTGACTACTCTGTATATACAGTGTATTAGCGCAATGGAGATCATTATGTGGCCTGTATTTGAGTCATTTTTATTTAAGATGCCAAACAATAAGCTGTTGATTGGGGGAACAAGAGGCGAACAATAATGTTCTGTGTCACATAATACACCACGATTTTCCAGCTTTGCTTTAGAAGGGCCCTCTTTATTGTTTTTGTATAAAAATGGTTCTTAGGAGGAGGAATATTTTGCTGAGGTATGTCATTATTTTGCAAATTTCTATTATCTCATCATGTTGTCTTCATTGTAAATTGCAGCTAATTAGGAACCTAGTTAGAGCCCCAGCTTTGAGGCTGGCTTTTTTGTGAAAAGAGCCCACCGATTTACTGCACTACAAGAGAGGAAGGGAGAGAAAAAGGAGATTAATCTGGTTACCTAGGCGACACTCGCTTCCATCTGCGAGGAACAATACATTTTTGTTTCCTTGGCTCAGTTCAGATCTGTTTTGTTTAGGGGGAAAAGAGAGAGAGAGAGGGAGAGGGAAAGAGAGAGAGAGAACGTAGCCCCACAACAATGCTGAATTCTGTCTAGCCCCAGCTTACCAGCTTCGATTCCTCTGCAAGTTAGGGTTCTCGGGGGAGTGGAAAGATGAAAGAGATAAGCTCCAAAGTTGTCAAAGGTCATGACCTTGCCACACAAAGCCAGCAGTTTTACTTCTAAATCCCCTTCTCCCGAAAAGCACTTAATGAAATAATATACTGTGCTTCTCAACACCCCGTAGTTTTTATTAAGCAGCAAGGCCCCAGAGATAGTGAATTTAAGGAGTCATTTAAAACTTCTGACTAAACAGTCAGTGACTTGAGGCTTCTACGGTAGACAGGGTAATTTTTTTCTGTTGAAGTGACACAACTTTTTTTTTTTAATGTGGTGTCTCTCGTCAATGGCAGAGAAGCTTCCCTGATGCACGTTTCTCAGCTGTGCTCACGGAGAAGGAGCGAGGTGACTTAGCTTTTAGAATATTTCCCCTGTCTCCAGTCACCTTTACAGGGTCATGGTTTATACAACAGAGAAGTATCCTTCCTCTTTCCTGTCTCGCATCAAACTTTTGAGCCTTGCTGGGGCTGTTCTGCACAGTAGACAATCCAGCCACCTTCATTTGCTTATTATTACGTAGCTTGCCAGAGAAAGGGCTGAGGTAATAACAGGAGTTGATAGAGCCTGGCTTAAAAAGCTCAGAAGGGCTCGGGGTCTCTCAAAGCAAATTGGCTAAACCCACATTTTTACGATAAGCATAATGCTTTCTCCAGGTGTTATGCCATTATGTATAATGTTTTGCTATCTAGTAAGTGTTATGGATGATGACATAAAGTCACAAAAATCAAGGATTTACTAGTTTTAGCTTATCCGAGCTTTCCAAACCTGGTTTGTAGTGATCAAAACAGAACAAGCATCAAGCTAACAACCCTACTACCTCTACTTTGCATCAAAGCACTGATCTCATACATCGTCCCCATAAAAAAAAAGTTCTTAAAGGCTGCCTCAGCAATAGCTCACGGTTTTGTATGACCTCAAATGACAATCAGTTTATTGTTTATCATTTCTACTGCTCTTTCAGTGGTCTGAGTACTTTACCGTTCTTATCTAGTTCACCCTCACAACCACCCTGCAAGAAAGGCCATTATTATTCCCATTTTACAGATGGAGAACTGCGGCTGAGAAATAGTTCATGCCTATCACCCAATGAGTTCATGGCTAAAGCTGGATTTGGACCCTGGTCTCCCCATCCACTTGACAACACTGGTTCACTGGCTCAGAAAGGCAAACATGCAGTTGTGGGATGCATAAGATACAAGGCACAGCTAGTGAGCAAAGGGCATGAATGATCCTGACACTAAATTATGAGACTTAAAGGACTGGAAGAGTCATTTCAATACTGACTCTACTGCAAATTCTCTGTTGGGTGTTAGGCAAACACCTTAAATCCATCCTGATTTTATTTTTATTTATTTATTTAAAACTTATATCCCGCCCCTCCTGCCCAAAGGCAGCTCGGGGCAGCGAACAACACATGCCATCTATAAAATGGGGATAATCATATTTAGCTACGGGTGAAAACAGACATGACGCTAACCACCCTTTAACCACCCTTGGTAGTTATTTATGCATGTTTCAGGGATGCATAGGGCACCAATACAGCCCTGCAACATGCATACATAACCACCAAGGGTGGTTAAAGGGTGGTAGCGTCATGTCTGTTTTCACCCTACTTCTCAGTGTAAACTTAATCCATTAATGACTTGGAAAGACCCTGACTATCCTAAAATGGAAGGCCCTATAAAAGCATCTTTTAAATCCTAAATAAACACCCAGTTGGGCGAATGAAACCAAAGGTGAGGCTGTGTTCTCACCTGCGGCGGTGGCAGCGGGAGGGGCAAGGGAAGATGCGGCAGCGCCGAAGAGCCGGCCGACGGGAAAAGAGCCGGTGCGAACGGGGATCTGCCCTGGCTTCTTTCGCACATGTCAGGGCGCAAAATGAAATTACATTTATACATAGGCCCTTTTCACACAGACACTCTAACACTGATAAAATGGGTGTTACATTTTATTATACATGTTGCAGGGCACACCTGCAGCCCTGAAATATGTATAATAAAATGTAACACCCATTTTATCAGTGTTAGAGTGTGAAACATACCTGAAACAGAAAGGACTTGCTCAGGTATTTTTTTCAGGGATTCAAATGCAGACCTACAAACCCCTCAGATGACGTGAATTCAATGTTACTTTTTTTCTAGGTCGAAAGTGGATGCCCAAACAATTTCGTGGACAAAAGGGTTTTTTTGGGCAAAGGAGGCTGTCTGGAATACAAAGAAAGAGGAAAAGCATGACTATATCCATTCTTTGTACTGATCACTTACATTTGTATAGCCTCTTTTATGGTGAAAATATTAGAAAGAACAATAAAAATTGGAGTTATATTCTCTCCCACCAGTGGAAGACCCAAGCATAACAAATTCTAGTAATTTTATCATAATTCCTATTATTTTAGCAGTTTCTTGAAACCTAAAATTGTGAGGCTTACAATAAAACCATGAGAATCTCAGATTTCATCATTATTATTATTATTATTATTATTATTTATTATTGCCAGCAGTGTGCCTGGCACTGTACAATTACTAGTTGTAGACAAATCCCCCAAGAGGCTTAAAATCGAAGAGAGACAAAGATGGTGGAGAGGTGACCATCAGTAGAGAGAAGGATACATTTATGAAGTTGAGAAGTTGCAGGTGCATGTGTGTGCATTTTTTGTGTGTGCGTGTATTGTTCGCCGCCCCGAGCTGCCTTTGGGCAGGAGGGGCGGGATATAAGTTTTGAATAATTTTTTAAAATGTGCTTAACTTAGTTACAGGGAAGAGATTCTTATCGCTCATGATGAGCCAGGGAAAGCCTCACGGAAGAGGTAGGTTTTCAGGAGGAATCTGAAAGTTGGGCGAGAGGGAGCAGAACGAATGTATCCAGGGAGGGAGGTCCAGGCATGGGGGCAGCAAGAGAAGAGAAGGGGCAAAGGTACTTTGAGGATCAGGGGAGTTGCAAGCAGGGAAGGGTGGGGCTGAGGAGGAGTGGAGCTCCCAGGCAGGAAGGTTGAGGGATACACAGCAAATTTCTAGCTACTCTGGGTTTTATAGAAGTCCTTGAAAATTTGTAACCTAAAGCCCAAAAGGAAAAATAATACTCAGTGTTGTTGTTATTTTTAAAATTGTGATTCTTAAGCCATGTCACGATTCTGGGGAGGTTGGGGGTGGCGGGTTATCATTTTGGAATCTTTGTGATTGGCGACCTTGCAGTTGTTTAACAATTGGAAAGAAGACTCTGCAATGTATAACGACAGGTTGTGAAAAACTTCCATGTTCAGTGAGAACTAAGTGGAAATTGATCTGGGGACCAACGTTAGCACTTCTATTGCTGTGGAAAATGCTTGCGAACCTTTAATGCCAAGTTACCATACCTCCCCTTTAAAAGAGGATGCTTATGCAAAATAAATGGTGCAGGACTGCATTGGTTCCAGTGCAGCCCATGCAGCCTGTGTTTTGCATAAGCATCCTCTTTTAAAGGGGAGGTATGGTAACCCTATAATACCCGTGTGCGCTCAGGGCCACAGCCAAAAAGATTACTATCTGTATTTATTTGATTGGTTTATTATTTATTTATAAATAAATAAATTTTATTTATTTAGTAGCACCTTAATAAATTTTATTTATTAAGTAGCACCCTCCTTCCTCCTCCTCCCTTCCACCTTCCCTTTGGGTTACATCACAACACCCTGTGACTCAGGGTGCTACACGCTGTGTTCCCAGAGCTGCTGCGGCTAAACAAAAGCTGCAGCACCTAAAAAAATCTCTTTTAAAATCTCTTCCCGACACAGCTCAAGCCTGAAGATAATGCCCAATGCAATCTGAACCCCACACAGTTGGTCAGGTCCCTGCAGCAGGATCCCATGTTCTCTGTATTTTCCCATTGCTGCCAATGGGGGAAACGCATTGAACATGCCCATCGGATTCAGATCAGGCAACAGAGCCCCCCCCCTTCCCTTCCTTTGAGGCTCATTCTGTCCACCTCTACTCCCCTCTCCACCTCTGTGTTGCTGTCATCTACCGCCCCCACACCCCAGCTCCCTCTCCTCCTTTCTCTCCGAGTTTGAATCCTGGCTCACCCTATTCCTCTCTGATGATATCCCCACACTCATCCTTGGCGACTTCAACATTCATGTTGATGCTCCCTCTCAGCCTTGCATCTCCCGCTTCCTCTCCTTAGCCTCCTCCTTTAAATCTCCACCTCTGGACTAGCTCCCCCACCCACACTGATGGTCACTCTCTTGATTTCGTGTTCTCTAGGAACTGTTCTGTCTCCGTCTCTCCTTCGAGCCCCATCCCATATCTGAACATTTCCTTGCCTCCTTCAACCTCTTCCGCTGCTCCCCCTCATCTTCCCCATCTGCCCGTCCCTTCTGCGATCTGCAGGCCATTGTCCCCTAGGACTTTGCCTCCTCCCTTTCTCCTCTTCTCCCCTCTGTTTTCTCCTCCTCCTCCCCCGACTCTGCCATCTCCACCCTCAACTCCTCTCTCGCCTCCACCCTTGACTCTCTTGCCCCGGCTCGCTCCCGTAACCCTCGCCCTTGGCTCACCCCCACCATTTGCCGTCTTCGCTCCTGCACCCAGGCTGCTGAACACCTCTGGCACAAATCCACTGCCACACTGACTTCCTCCACCTCAAATTCTGTCTCTCATCACTCAGTTCTGCTATCTCCCTCGCTAGACAGCAGTACTATGCCTCACACATTGAATCCTGCTCCCGGGACCCTCGCCGCCTCTTCTCCACCTGTGACTCTCTTCTCAAACCCCTCTATCCTCCTCCTCCTCCCTCTTCTCTCTCCGCTCAGGATCTTGCTCTCTTTTTCACCTCTAAGATTGACAAGATCCGACTGGAAATCGTGTCCAAGTCCTCGACCTCCTCTCCGCCAACTCCTCCCTTGACCCCCACCAATCTGGTTTCTGCCCCCTTCACTCCACTGAAACCGCTCTTGTTAAGATCACCAAGGATCTACTTATAGCTAAATCCAACCACCTTTACTCTATTCTTGTCCTCCTTGATCTCTCTGCTGCCTTTAACACTGTTGACCACTTGCCCCTGCTTGAATCGCTTGACTCTCTTGGATTCCGGGACTGTCCTCGACTTGTTCTCCTCCTACCTTTCTGACCGCTCCTTCAATGTATCTCTTCCTAACTCCTCCCCCTCCCTCCCCCTCTCGGTTGGGGTTCCCCAAGGCTCTGTCCTTGGCCCTCTCCTCTTCTCTATCTACACCCAATCCCTAGGCAAACTCATTGCCTCCCACGGTTTCCAATACCACCTATACGCTGACAACACTCAGCTCTATCTCTCCACTCCTTCCCTCTCCCCCTCTGTTCAAGCTCGTCTCACCAACTGTCTCTCTGATATCTCTGCCTGGATGTCTCAATGCCAACTCAAGCTGAACATGGCAAAAAAACTGAACTCCTGATCTTCCCTCCCAACCCTTCCTCTCCCTCTTCACTGTCAGTTGCCATTGACGGGGCCTCCATTCTTCCTGTCCCCCAAGCCCGTAGTTTGGGCTTCATTTTTTACTCGCATCTTACCTTCAAACCCTACATTGACTCCGTCACCAAATCCTGCCGCTTCTCCCTCCACAACATTGCTAAGATCCGCCCTTTTCTGTCTGTCTCCTCTGCCAAAACTCTCATCCATGCCCTAGTCATCTCACGCCTCGACTACTGTAACCTCCTCCTCGCTGACCTTCCCCACTTTCATCTTTCTTCCCTCATCTCTGTTCAAAACTCTGCTGCCAGGATCAGCCACCTTGCCCATCACTTTGACCACATGAAGCCTCTCCTCTCCTCCCTCCACTGGCTCCCTCTTCCTGAGCATATTCTGCACAAGCTCCTTGTCCTCACTTACAAAGCCCTTCACAGCCTCGCTCCACCCTACCTTTCTGCCCTGATCTCCCTCCGAACCCCTGTTTGAGCACTCCGTTACTCTTCCATCCCATCTAGGGCTGTAGCGGAAAGTCGCAGCGGTAGCTATTTCTGCCGGAAACAGCGTTTCCACAATTAGTGGTACGGCGTGGCAGAGGCTTTCATTCCGCTAGTTTCATTCCGCTACTTCCATAGGCTTCACAAATAGTGGAAACATGCCATTTTCACTACTTACGCCATTCCGTCAGCGCCACAAAATAGCAGAACAACGGTTTTCCGACAATTCTGCAATTTTTCCAATAGTTTCCGAATTTGCAGAATGCCGGCGGAATTAGCGGAATGTTGGCAGAAAAGCCGCGGTGTGGCGTTGGCAATTCCAAAATGGCGGAATGGAATCGCGGCGTGGTAAAAGCTGCTGCCGTTTCAGCCCTAATCTCATCCCTCACCCTCCCACGGCTCCCCTGCTCCCCCAACTGCCTTCGTCCCTTCTCACTTGCTGCCCTGCACGCCTGGAACTCCCTCCCTGCCCTCGTCCGCCTGGTCCCCACCCACCACACTTTCAAGCCCCTCCTCAAAACCCACCTCTTCCGCTCCGCCCTCCCTAACAGCTGCTAAGCATCTCCACCCAGGATTTCCCCCCAATTGTTATCTGTAAACTTCCAATTTACTGTAACCAAGCCAAGAAAGTGTAGCTGAGCTCTCGCATCCTCATGAATGTCACTTCCCTTGTCTCTCCTTTTGTTCCCCCTTCCCTGTCTCCCCTCTCCCTGTCTTTAGATCATAAGCTCTTGGGCAGGGACTGTGTCTTTCTTATTTTTTGTAAAGCACCAGGTACATCACTGGCGCTATATAAATGCTAATAATAATAATTAATAATAAGGTCTATGGGTAGTGATCATGACATCTGAATGCAGCCTAACTAGTAACTACAGAGGCCACAAGCCATTTTAGATAAGAAAGTGGTTAAAATCCCTGCAGTGAGAAAAGGGAAGCGGACTAATACCACATTCCCACCTGATGCCTGGCGCTGTTAAAATGACGCGCAGGCAAAGATGCGGCAGCGGGAAGGAACCCGATGCCGGCAGTAGTGCTGAATGCAAATGGGGTTCTGCTGCGGTGCATGAATGTGCCACATCTAGCCTTCCCATGCGCGAGCAAAGCTGTGGCAGAATCCCATTCGACGTGGCAGAACCGTGTTCGCACCGGCGCTGCTGCCAGCATCGGGCTCCTCCCCATTGCCGCATCTTGGCCTGCGCCATTTTAACAGTGCCAGGCATCAGGTGGAAATGTGGTAGAAATCCCAACAGGAGATACTCCAGAGCTTGCTTTCAATGGCGGGAAGGCCTTCTCGCTAGGAGGTTGTCTAGGAATTGGAAATGAAAAGAAAACAACAACAACACAGACTTTTAGGTTAAATGCTTAGTGGTGGAGACAGAAAATGGGTGCAATCCAGAACTCGCATGTGTGCAGCTTGTGCGTAATTTCCGTGCGGTTTGCAGGTGTGTCCAGGTTGCCTGTGGTTTGCACGTGCACACTCGTCCACAGGGTTTGGGATCAGCCCCAGTCTCTCTCCAACATATGTCCTGAAGATGTGGTTTAAGAAAGCTTGGCATCAACTACCAAAGAGGAACATTTGAGGAGGAAATTTTGAACCTATCGTCAGTCTGCATTAGATAATGCATTAGATAATGCAGACTGTTGCTATTTTCTGTGGCAGGAAAGAGAGAGGAGGGATTCTGCTGGGCTGATTAAAAATCCCAGAATCTGTCGAATTTTGTTATAATGGATGGATGATGAATGCACAATTCCTGTCCATCAGCCCAGTGGCAAGAGGGGAGCCAGATTAAGGCTTCCCTTGTGTTTCAGTAGGCTAAGATAGCAAGTGTCCAACCATGACTCCATGGCAGACTGAGAGAATGTGATTTGCCCAGGGGCACCCTGCGGGGCCTGGCGTTGAACTCAGTCAGGACAGAGTCCAACATGAAATCCACCAGACAGCACTGGATACCCTGGATAGGCTATTTAAGGGGCATGTACTTTACTCAGAATACAAGGAAGCTGAAATCTGATGAGTTCATTTCCTTGAAAAGAAAGGCTAGACAGGTCATTGTAGTATTGACAGGGAAATGCAAAGCCCTAGACTGTTTTCTGCGTTGACTCTAGACACAACTGTTACCTCGCAGACATTTTTATTCTAGACCCATATACATTCAGTTCACATGAGAGGCATTTTTGAGACACTGTGCTTGTCAAACGACACAATGGCAGCAACCCAGTCGTTTCTCCCAGCATTGTGTTGATTCAGTACTAGCTCGGAGGGAAAAGTGCCATCAGTGCTATTTCCTGAAGCGCCTCAAGTTTCCCCACTCTCGGCACTAAGGACTTTGTGAAATCTGGCAGGATCACACTCCAAGGAGCGTGTTCATCGGATCGGAGGACTGTCGCACAAGGCTGCTGTTGGGTTCCTTATGTATCAAGCATTTTCACTGTATTCGTCACTTGGTGACATTCCAAACTGATTTTAGGAACTCGCAAATGCAGCTTCGCCCAACATAATTTGTTACCTTGAATAACTCAAGCTTCCACATCTTTCCCTTGTGTTTCAAAAGCTTTATAGGAGATTAGGTTTACTAAGGGAATGTGATCTTGGTACTGTATTTTTTCCCACCCTGAGTCCCCTTTTGTAGACTCCACAAAGTGTTTCTATCCAGCTCAGCAACTTGGCACAACATGCCCTAACCCCTCAGTCTGTCAGAGACAGGTCTCAAACCCTTGGATGCTGAGGTGAGAGGTGTTTTTCCCCTCTCTGTGCCACCTCCTGGCCTGCCACTGCTTGGGTCTGCTAGGGCTCCTCCCCACACTGACTCCAAACTTTCACCTCACCACGCCAGATGAGGCCAGTTATCATCACTAGCACCTGGGTCTAGCTGAGGTACCAGGATCTAAGCTGTTCTCTGGCTTTAAAAGCCAGCTCATGCCCTGTGCCTTTAGTGCCTTTAGCTGGCCACATTGCTTGCTTCAGCCCAGTTCTCCTAGCCCAGCTCCTGCCCCCTGCCCGTGTATCTGTTCCCTCTCTCTCCTTGCCCCTTGGATGGATCTCTTAGATTGACTCCTGCTTTGTTTTCAACCTTGGCTTGCTTCACCCTTGCACAATGCTGTTCTCTTGGACTGATTTCCTGGCCTAACCCCTGCTTGCTCTGGGCTTCAAGGTATTGCTCCTATTTTCCCTGATCCTGCAGGGACTCACCCAGATTGGCCCTGATTCTGTGGGGACTCACCCAGCCGGGCCCTGATCCTGCAAGCCTTACCGCCAAAGCTGGCCACCCCTTGACTGCCTCTGACACAGTCCAAATTACCTAACTACCCCTAGGGCAGGGGGAACTTCAGGCTAATTGTGCACAAATGTGACCTTTGGCTAATTTTTATGTTGCCTGTTTCCAGTTTCCGGATCTGGCCCCTGGATCTAGTCCCAGCCCCCAAGTGGTGAAAGACTGAGCTCTAGTTAAGAGAGGAGAGATGGGTTTGGTTCAAGGCTTGGCCAAAGTTCTACCAGAGTTTTTATGTTAGGGGTGGAGAGGGGGATGCACATAAGGATAGCGGATGGATCTATGACACACATCCATGATCTGGACCCTCTTTTCCTGAGTATACCCTGTAAGCTCCCTCATGGCTGGCCTTAGGATTTATGGGGTCCAGGGGGGAGATAAAATGTGGAGCCCCATCTCCTCAGGGGCACCCCCTGTGGGACCTTAGAGGTCATGTTTTGGACCCTGCTGGGAAGGAGTGGGGACCCCACATCCTGCCTTTGTGAAAACAGGGGCCACTCTGGGGTCTCCAGAGGTAGACAAAGTAGCAGGGGCCAGGACAGTTGCCCCAGGTTACCCTGTGGTAAGTTCAGCCCTGCCCGCACCCAACTTCTATGTGGCCATCTGAGCTTGAACTAATTTTCAAGGTGACTCCTGGGAAGTAAGCGGTTCCCCAGCCCTGCCATAGGGCTTGTTCACGCATTACTAGTTACTCAGTAAGATACCCCATGTTACATGCCAGAGGGCATCTAACTTGTTGTATTTGCTTGCTATACCGTACCACTGAACATGTTGTATGGTATGGACATGCTCCCGTAGCCACATGACTACAAGGAGGGATGGAGGGAGGGATCAAAGACAAATTTAACTTCATCTACCCTTTAGGAACTGAAGAGCAAAAAACAGAACTTCACAAACTCTGGATCAGAACTCCAAGTGGTGCTGCACCCATTCTCCATAAGTGGGATCACAATCCCGATTGATATACAGCAGGATCTGCTCAAGTCGAATTTAGTAGGTAAACTAAAAAAAAAGAAAAAGTTCAATTTATCAGAACGTCAGCTTAAGCAGATGTTAAAGATATGGACCTGGCTTTAGTACTGTATGCTGGTCAATGTTAAACCAAAGTAAACAATATTGAATATGCTGCTGCTACTGCTGATTATGGTCTGCGCTAAAGCTGTAAACAAAATTCTCAAGCCCAACAGAACTTGTTGTGGGGATTTTCATTCTTAGCCTTCAGTTGCAGGACACCAAATTTGACAAGGTGAGGTGCTGGGATCTTGCAGAGGGCTTGCAGGTAGGGAGCGCTCTCCTGCTAAACTGGTGAGAAGCAGGATTCCCACTCCTGTAACACATCCCCCCCCCCCCTCGCTTACCACAGCTTAATGGTTCAAATCCTGTCTAAATTAAGAGTGTACTGGGGATGGGGATGGGTGATGGTGGAGAACCTGCTAAGCCACAAACACTTTTTTTTAGGGCTGATGACTGGATTCTGACTCTTAGCACTTATTAGGGTTTTCAAAGCAGCAGCTTCAAGTTATCAGGAAATTGGAGACGTTACCACATGCAAAAACGTAGTGCACTTAATAAACATAGGGTGGGGAAAATAAAGCAGTTTGACTTGAAAGGAAATTGATTTAACAAAGTTCACTTATGTATATTCCACTGTGCTTTGCGTATCTTTGTTGCTGTTTTTGGTCATGGGATTTTATTATTTGAGTCTCATAATGGGGTCACAGAGACAAACTGTTTGGGAACCACTGGCATGGAGACTCTAGAAATGAAAACCAGGAGGAATGCTGGGATAGTCAGAGGCATGTTTGGAGGACTCTTTACCACAAATGAGCACCCTCACATTATGAAAGTCATCTTACGACATAGATGTTAGAACAGTGCACTACCACCCAGGTGGGAATGGGCTCTGGTGCGGAAGATGGAATTGGCTTCCGCTGGAGCATCCCACACCAGTTTCTAGATGCACTCTGCATGCATGTGGTTCCCCTGTGCTCGTGGGCTCTGGTGCTGCTGCACCCATTATAGATACACCACTGGTGACTGAGATGCAGATGCCATAGGAGCTCTTGGGAGATAGTCATAACTTTTTTGTGCCACACACATGCTGTGCAGATAAGCCCTTCTTCTCCTATTTTCTTTTCATAGAGAAGTTCCCTGTCACTCCCAGTGCAATGCCTTATGTTGCTTTTTTGTGAATGGTGAGCTGAGGCAGATAACATAAAAACTCTGGTAGAACTTTGGCCAAACCTTGAACCAAACCGAAATAATCTCTGAGGTTTAAAAAACAAAAAATGTAGGTAACTTATGTGCCTTGGGATGTCTTTCGTGTTCAAGCAGTGTACCGATATGAGGAGGGCTAGAATTGGACATTTCCATCATGTCAACAAACATCACTCGTTTTGTGAGTCAGCCCCATGAAGTAACTCACCTGATTTCCAAATCACAGGAGTAGAAATAAGTGACTTTTTGACTTTTGACATTGACTCCAGTGGCGCTGCATTGATTTGCATCAGCTGAGGATCTAACTTGTCACCTGTGTCTATAAGTAAGTATGCCCCTCACCGTGGCATCTAAATTTTGTTATACTTTACAAAGCCCTTGGAACATGGGTTGAGAACTCCCAACCCAAGGTCCTTTTGTGGTCTGTGGCTGTCCACTAAAGAGTCCCCAGAGGTTCACCTCATTTGAAATGACTGGCCAGCTGTGCTCTGTGGCCTGTTGGTGGCTCGTCAGATGACGACAATCAGGCTGCCACACTCCCTACATCAATGGCCATGTCTTCTATATAGGCAGTGTAACCCCCTACTTTGGTGGCTAGGCTTCTTATGAAGGCAATGGAGTTTGGGGGGAGGGGGGGAGGCACATTCTTCCCACCACTACAGTATGTTCCTACCCCTGGAAGAAAGTTCCCACCCCTGCCTTAGAATATCAACCAACCTGGAGCCAAATCTGCAGTTCCGCTGTTAATCATTGGGGAAATCTCCTTACCTGGCCCCTGTCTTTCTACAAATCGCTGAACTGAATACTAGCTCAAAAGACACTCAGACTTTGAATTGAAATCTCTCAAGTTACAGAATTTGCTGTAGAGGGCTCCTGACATTAGCTACTGTTCTTCAAGAGTACAGCTCAGTCTCACACTGAATGTCGCGCACACAGCGAGAAAATACTAAAAGGATAGAAGAGAGCCCTGACACTGTTAAAGTACCTCTTCCTGTAAGGTCCAGATGTTCTGGAACGTCCAAGCAAAGCTCAGTTGCAGAACTGTTATGGTGTTGATCTGTTTGCTAATGTGGTTTATGCACAGAAAGTTATGGAAGGTTCCCATCAATAGGACACATCTTAGAGAGGATTCAGCATGGCAGGTTGAGTCACAAGCTGATTTAGGCACCATTTGCCCTACAGCTGCAATCATGATCATTATCCCATGTTGCTAGTTCTTATGATTTTACCACGAGTCTCATGATATTTGATGTTTTTCTTCAAGACACAGCCTGTGGGGTCATGTGAACGATGAGAAACTCAACATTCATCACACAAAGGGTTTCAGAGAATAATTTAGAATAGGGTTGTGCCTTTCTACTAGGGTGGGGAGGCAAAAATCCAAACTTGATAATTAAAAAAATAAATATCTTATGGTGTTATGAGGCATGACTCATGATTTTTAAATGCAGTTGGCAGTACTGTTATTTATTGGCCCATTTAAAATACAGCTCCATAGTATAGACTGGACATAATAATGTTTTAACGTGTTTCTGAACAGCTAAATACTGTTCAGGGACCTGGTATAACATCTTATCTATAAATGGAATTATATTGTAACTGTGCTGGAGGGAAAAAGCATTGTAATTGGGTCCCCCTGACATGACTGAAGTTGTAGCACAGACAGTCCCTTGGAGGTGAATATAGTGCTAATGGACAACTTCCTCTCCCTCTCTCTTTAACAATGCACTCTTCCCTCACTCACACACACACACACACACACACACACACACACCTATCTGCTGTTAGCTGGCTGGCAAAACACCTGTATGCACCAGCTATGCATCTGCCATTTGCTGATCCCACTCTAGAACAGAAAGGGAATTTGGTTAAAAGTGCATACGTCCGTGTGTGCGTGCAGACACATGCACACACAGAACAGGAACCAACACCATTTCCCTTCTCTTTCTATCTTTTTTTTAGTAGTAGTATTTGCTTTCAGATAGCAAGGACAATTCCTGTTCTCTTTCACCATTTCATTTCTATGGTAGCATATACTTATCATTAGTGTCTTGAGGTTCTGGGGATGAGAGAACATGCTTGTCATTGGAGTTTCCTCAGGACTAGTCCTAAGTTCCTTCAATGTTCAGAATGTATGGTTGGAAGTACGGAAGCAAGTAAAGATTTTGGGTGTTGCCTATGCCTGTGCTCTATCATGTTCTATCCATGAAAACGCAAGTATTGGACTTGGTTCAGAGATGCTTTTTTTGGCTACACAATTTGCATAAGCTTCGCCCTTATTTAACCCAGTCTGACCTTGCCTCAGTGACCCAGGCCCTGGTGACCATGAGGATTGATTTTGGTAATTCCCTCTTCTGTGGGCTGCCAATGGTGCTTCTCTGTCACTTTCAGATTGTTCGGAAAGGGGCAGTAAAGCTGCTTAATAATTTGGGCAGCTTTGATCCTGCTCTGCATTGGCTGCCTGAAGAGCAGTGGATCTAATTTAAGGTTACACTACTGGTTTTCAGGACCCTGAAACAGTATAGGCCTTGGCTCTATTCAAGACCTGCTTGGGAAGCCTTGCCCTGATAGCCATCTGCACTCAGAAACCATCTGCTGTTTGGGGCTCCCGCCGTTGCTCCTTAAGTCAAAAGGCAGTTGGACCTTAAATAGAATCCTGTGGCTCTAGAGACCAACTGAGGGCTCTTTCTGATTAGACGAGATGGAATGTGCAGCCTTCAGTGCCACAGGTTTCTCAGAGAGGTAAATAGCATGCAGTTTCTGTGTCATGGGAAGGGCGGAAGTGTGGATATTTGTTGGCAAGTATGCACCTCCAACAGAGTCGGATTTCATTACTCTGCTAGACTCGTATGTTTGCCAGCAAAGATCCACCCTCCCCATGAGATGGAAGCTGCGTGTCATTTGATTCATGGACTTCCACATGGAGCCAAAGGCTGTGCATTCTGTCTTGTCGGAAAGCGCCCAAGGACAGTTCAAAATATATTAATTAGTAATCAAATTGTGACTTCCTCCTCGGATGGTACAGCCCCATTTGGGGTCCTAGCCCATGGTTAGGGAACCTCTGGCCTATTGGCTCTTTGGCGAACAGACTAATTCAATCTCTACTGCATTGGTCTCAAAACGCTTGCCTGCACAGTCCCATTTTGAGACTTAAAATATAATTAGTGAGCAACCAAGACACACAAAGTATACCAAATATCATTGTGCTGACAACCCCTTTCACGGATGATGTGACCCCCGTCTGGGGTACTAGTCCACAATGTGGGAGCCTCTGCACTATTGTATTCAGGAACAATATACTCTTCAAGCAGACCTTGATAAAATAGAAAGAGTCTATGTTGAGTGCATGGTGATTTGGTCCACCTTATAATCATGGAATTAAATCATCAGAGGTAATGGGTGAATTTTACAAGACTCGGAGAGTTAGTCTGTTTGGGGTAGCATGCAGAAATTGGAGAGAGGTTTGAAATTGCTGTTTGACCAGGTGCTCACTGGGTAAGGCTGGGCAAGTTACTCTTTTAGTTTCAATTTGCCATCTGTATGCAAAACAGGAATAACAGTACTGGCTAATTTATCCTACAGGACTGTTTGTGTACTTTAATGAGATAATAAATAAAATGTAGTATTCTATGCATTTATAGACCTACATAAAGTGAGTGTTTTCATGACCTGATTTGTACATAGACTGAGCACCTCATTCTTTGAGCTGTGAGTCAGAAGTTTGCCCATAAGGAGAAGTCGTGAAAACTTGAAAACAAGTAGAAAGGAAAGGGGCGAGTTAAAGATCCACAACGTTTTTAAGTGACAATCCAGATTGGAATTGAAAACAACAAAGAAATGAAGAATCAGTGGAGTAGTTGTCTTTACCTTTGTGTTGTGCCAGTTAGTATCACAAAGGGTAATTTCAGACGTTACGAGACCACGGTCAACCACAGTGAACCCCCTGTGGTGACCGAAAGTCCTATAATGTCTGTAGTGAGTTCCACCAGATGTTCACCATGGTGAACCTCCGGCAGAAATCACAATGACCACGATTCTGAACCTCCCGCCTAGAGGTCCAGAATCGTGGTTAGCTGGACCACAGTCCGGGATCAGCAGAAAGTAACGTCTGTTACCTTCCGCCAGCCTGGATCGTGGCCCAGACCCCGATGTGGGATTGGGCGGGCAGGCGGGGGAGCATGGAGGGCGGGGCTGTGTGGCCGCACGTTGTGCCAAGCAGCCCCTCCCCGATACCTTGTAGGAATCAGCCGGCATGTCTATATTTCTTTCTTTCTCAAATTTCTACCCCACCTGTCCTAAAACAGCCCGGGGCGGCTTACAATAAAAATTAATAACATATACAAAATATTGAAAACAATTAAAACATTTCAAAATACAAGTATTAAAAACAGGGCCAGGGTCATCATAAAACAATAAATAGGGTAGGGGGAGATAAAAACCCTCTACCCACCCACCCCCAAAAAAAGGCCTGGGCGAAGGAGCAGGGCCACCGCATTCTACACTAGCTGCAGCCTCTGAACCAGGAATAAAGGAAGCCCCACGTAGAGCACATTGCAGTAGTCCAGCCTCGAGGTGACGAAGGCATGGATGAAGAAGGTCAGGTCCGGGCCAGAGACGTACGGACGCAGCCTCCGCACCAGATACAACTGGCGGAAGGCAGCCTTTGTGACTGCCTCCACCTGCCGCTCTAGGTGGAGATCCGCATCCAGTATCACCCCCAGACTCCGGACCTGCTGAGCTATGGGAGGGCGAACCCCCCCCGATTAGGGGGGCCACTACCTCCCTCACTCTCCCCACCAGCATCACCTCTGTCTTATCGGGGTTGAGCTTCAGTCTGCTCTGCCGCATTCATTCTGCCACGGCCTCCAACCACTGGGATAGCAACGAGACGGCAGGGTCTGGGTCAGTTGAAAAAGAGAGGTACAGCTGAGTATCATCAGCATATTGGTGACATCGCACCCCGAACCCTCTCACGATCTCCCCCAAGGGCTGCATATATACATTAAATAATAATGGAGACAGAATGGAACCCTACGGAACGCCGCATGATAAAGCGCGGGGGCAAGATGTCTCATCCCCCAACACCACCTGCTGGCTTCTCTCCAAGAGGAATGAACGGAGCCATTCAAGAACAGTCCCATCCAGACCCCCCAGGTCATGCAGCCGTCTCAACAGCAGCCCATGGTCCACGGTGTNTCTAGCAGGATGAGAAATGTTGAACATCGTAGGTCCATCTCCTGGCAGAGATCGTCCACCAAGGCCACCAACGCCGTCTCAGTGCCATAGCCAGGATGGAACCCAGATTGAAAAGGGTCCAGGAAACGGATGCTATCTAGATGACCCTGGAACTGGATCGCCACCGCCCGCTCAATAACCTTCCCTAAAAAGGGAAGGTTAGAGACGGGTCGGTACCTGGGGAGCGCGTCCACATCCAAGGATAGTTTCTTCAGCAGGGGGCGCACCACAGCCTCCTTGAGGCTGGGCGACAACCTCCCCTGCTGCAAGGACGCGTTCACCACCCTCGCCAGCACCATCCCCAACGTCTCCCTGGAGGCTTTCACCAACCAGGGTGGGCATGGATCAAGTTCGCAACAGGTGGCCTTCACAGACCCCAAAACATCCACCACATCGGCCGGCGTCACTTCCTGAAACTCCCCCCACAAAGCTGGACTGGACAGGGCCTCTATCACCTCGCGCTCTCCCCCTACTGCCCCTAATCCAGCGTCAAAGTCGGTCTGATTCTGAGCAATCTTGTCTGCGAAGTAGGTGACAAACTCCTCGTAGCGGGCCTGGGACAAGTCCCCGTCCAGGCGAGGCCGGACTGACCAGCCCCCGCACCACCCAAAACAGCTCCGCCGGGCGTGACTTCGCAGATGCTATGAGGACAGCAAGGAACTCCTTCCTTGCTGTCCTCACAGCCTCAACATAGGACCGCAAATGGGCCCTATGAAGAAGTCGGTCGGAGTCAGATCAAGTCCGACACCAGCATTGCTCCAGCCTCCTGCCTACTCGTTTCATACACTGCAGCCCCTCGGTAAACCAGGGGGCCCTGCAGTGATGACACCGAGGCAGAGGGCGTCTCGGAGCCACCCTGTCAATGGCCTCCTCCAGCAAGCTGTTCCAGCGCTGGACCAGCTCATCGACAGACTGACCGTCTAATGGACAACTGGACTGATTCCTGTCCAGGATCCGAAACGGATCCCGGACCATGGTTCAGCATGGTGGGCCGAGAGGCCCGTCATGTCTGAAATTACCCAAAGTCACCCAAACTGTGCTGGTCTTACGGATGGGATTATTTCAGCCTATCATATGTTAGCAGTACTTCTTTATAGTCAAGAAAGGACCTGTGTTCACTTTTTTCCCCCCATTGGTGGCTATGGGGGAAATGCAGTGAACATGGGGCCTTTCTTATAGGCCATTTATAATGGCTAAGTGTGCAGTACTTGGATCGGGAGGTAGAGGGGGATCCTGGTTCAAGTCTTGCCTTAGCCAGAAACTCACTGGGTGACCTTGGGCCAGTCACAATATTCTCGCAGCCTAACCTACCTCACAGGGTTGTTGTGAGGATTAAAGGATGTGTTGAATTGTTGTATGTAAAGTGCCATGGCAGGGGGGCGCTATATAAAAATAAAGATTATGATGATTATTTGAAGGGGGGGGGGAAACCCAATCCTTTTGTCACCTCAGGTATACTGCTACCATTAAGGACCCACTTTCTGTAGGGAAAGTGCTTTGTACAACGTAAATGTTTCAACAGCCTGATGATGCCTTTGGCCAGCAAGCCAATAAATCTTGCTGCAAAGCTGCACATTCTCTGTTGCATTCAACTTTTATGCATCCAGGCTGAAGATGATTAAGTTTTAAAAAGTTTGGAGGACTTTGACTCTAAGTACTGTTGACAGTTTCAGGAATCGTTGGGCAGCCTGACATAATGTTATTTATGATGATAGGGCTGTCAGCATAGATCAGGAATGGAACCAGAGAGGAAGGTAAGGTGACGTTTTCAGTACGGGATATGGGGATTTAGCCGCACAGCTTCTATTACTAATGGGAGTTTTGCAGTTAAATTCTTATGTACCACACTGAAAAATAGTGAAAAGAAACATGCCCTGTAGAGAGAGCTTAAATTGCATTTCATCAGCCGTTGTTTGGACATTGCTCTGAGTGGCAGCTCAGTTTCCTTCAGGTAATACTATAGAGTATAACAGAGCAATATGACTTTAGATTGCTGTAGCCAAAATACGTTACCAGTGTGATGTCTGTCTTTCAGTCATATCCCACACTTCCTTTCAGAAACCACCTCTTCTAGAATGGCATAGATCAGAGGTAGGTAACCTGTGGCTTGGGGACTGAATGCAGCCTTTTGGGCAGTTCAAGCATTGATCTTGAGCGGGGCAGGTCCTGGTTCCCGTACTGCCTTAATGGTCTCCTGTAAATCCTACTTAATTACACCTGAATCTCAGTAGCTGAATCACAGCTGCTCCTCAGCATCTCAGCAGTCAGGCCTAGAGCACTGGGCACTGGGCAGGAGAGCCTTGGGTGCATGTGAATGCGTGCATGCCTTGTGATTCTTGGCCATATGAAGACGTTCACCTGTGGTTCCTGGGTTTCAGAACTTTACCCACCCCTGGCAGAGATGGTTCTGTGGTTCCTGCAATGTATTCTAGGATACGGCTACAGCACCTGCTGCAAATATCATAGCCAGGGCCACCTGTATTTTGTGTCGACAGCAATGTTGTGAATGCAGAATACATGGGTTCTGATCATGGCTAATTGGCAATCAGTGAGAGGCAGATTGTGTGTCAGCACTCAATGCTACAGATGGATCTTCACGCAGCAACTTGGCATGTAGAGTAACTCGGGTTTAGTGTATATCATAGATGTTCCCTAGCTGTTGTGGAGATCTTTCTAGGCATCACAGGATCAGAGAATTTTAAGGAAGGAATGACACTTACAAGGATCTGCATCCTCCTATGATTAAAGGGCAGCATGAGAGGATGATAAATAGGTCATGGATGGACTGTCTCAAGTAATGAGAAACTGAAATGCCGATGATTCATACATTTTTATTATCCCAATAGCTTCGTGTTTTCTCTTTCTTTTGAGTTTCTTTGTTAATTTTTGCTACAGCTCCATGGGGAAAAAAATAAAGAAAACATAATATCCTAATCATAAAAGCGGTGTAAAAGGGTTTGTGTGCTTTTACTAAAAGGTTTTCAACCTCTGCTCTAAGCCATGGCCTCAATCTGCTCTTGTTTCTGTTTACTTTTGAAGTATTGTCAGCTATTGTATGAGCTACAGAAGAATTATCATACTTCAAAAAAACACATTATTTTGTATAAGTCAAGGTTTCCAGGGTCGGGACTCTTCTCAGCAAAGAGAGAACACCCTTGATTAGATTAGTATGGGGTATTAGTGATGACAAGATTCAGACCACCTTAGCCACACTTGTGTTAGTACTGCCTCTCATAACCCCCATTTTCACAAGGTTGGTTTTAGTATGACAGTAAATTCTTCCCTTGAGATGGTACCCATTATGCAGAGCATCAGCCCATGATCATGTTTGGTTTTTTTTCTTAGATAATTTTTTTATAAAACAACAGATTTTTCCTGATTTCTCCCCATTATAATTATTGCTGGCCTCAGTAGCTGCTTTTGTCTCTCTTCTAATACATAAATTATTATTATTATTATTATTATTATTATTATTATTATTAATAATGTATTTACTTATTTTATTTTATTTTATTAATTTGCCAAAAGAAATCCTTTAGGATCTTTAGGTATGCCTGTCTTCTTTTTTTCTGTGTGTGTTTGGCATAGAGACATTCAATAGGATGAAAGTGGACACATGAACTATTGTGAATCTTTCCAGGGTCAGGACTACAATGACCTTCCTACTACTCCTTGAAACAGACTCTGGGCCACAGAGTTCCATTTCAGTGTGCTCTGCTGAGCAACATGTGACCCTCCATCTCGCGGCCTCTGAGGTCAGCTGGGATCACCCTCTTGCGGGTACCATCTGCCCATCAAGTTGGTACAATGAGGGCACTCAGAGAGGTGTTCTTGATGGCTTCCCTAAAGTTATGGAACTCCCTTCGCTTCGAGGTTTGTCTAAGCTTGAGCCTGCTCATCGTCCAAAGGCAATTTCGGAGACAACCGTCTTGTCTGGCCAGGTGCTAGGCACGTGGGGGTAAGGTTGAGGTGTTGTGGGCTAGGGGATTTTCCCTGGTGTTACTTGTTTTTATTTGGGATTACTTTGTGTGGTGTTATAGATGTGTTCATGTATTGTAACCTAGTCTAGGCCTTGAGGGAATTGGTGGGATTCAAAATAAATACACTGCAGATTGTGGTCCTTTTTTCCCATGTGCCCTTCCTATAAGGCAAACTCCTTCCCTGGGCTCCTCCGCTCTCCCCCGTCCTCTAGTGAGGTTCTTTGCCTCTGTTCTTCCAGCCAATCCCCTCCTTCTTAGAGTTTTGCCTGCTGGCCTCATTGCCTGAGCTCAGTTTTATGAGTGATCAGCTAGAGTCGCAGAACAGACGTGGCCAAGGTGAAGCAACCTTGGATTTTTAATTTTTAATTAATTTTTAATTAATAAATATTTTTTAGCCTCCCCCTTATGCCAACGGCATCTCGGGGCGGCTTACAGCAATCAACCATACAATAAAATTCCATAAAAACAGTATTTAAAACAACTTCATCAATAATTTAAAACAATCCCATATCCACCCCCACCCCCACAGTTACCCAGCCTTCTCCCCCTCCCCTCCAAAGGTCTGGGCGAACAGCCAGGTCTTGCAGGCTCGACAAAACGCCAGCAGGCCTGGGGCCAGGCGGGCTTCCTCTGGGAAGGAATTCCAGAGACACGGCCCGTCCACCGAGAACGCCCTCTCCATTGTAGCCCCCCCGTCTCACCCGGGGGACCTCCAAGAAGGTGCCCCCAGTGGACCGAAGGGATCGCTCTGACGCGTGGAGGGCGAGGCGGTCCCCAAGGTATGAGGAGTCCAGACCGTGCAGGGTTTTATAGATCAATACCAACACCTTGAATCTGGCTCGGTACGCTATAGGCAGCCAGTGCAGAGCACGGAGCACAGGTGTTATATGCTCCTGTCGCCTCGTCCCCGTAAGGGACGGGCCGCCACATTCTGCACCAGCTGCAGCCTCCGAACCAGAAACAAGAGAAGCCTCACGTAGAGCGTGTTGCAGTAGTCCAGCCTCGAGGTGATAAAGGCATGGATAACGGTGGCCAGATCAGGCCTGGAAATGTATGAATACAGCCTCTGTACAAGATACAGCTGGCGGAAGGCGGTCTTAGCCACTGCCTCCACCTGCTGATCCAGACGGAGACCCGAGTCCAACACCACCCCCAGACTCCAAACCTGCTAGGCAATAGGAGAATGGACCCCTCCACAAGGAGGGGGCAGAACCTCCCCCACCCTCCCCACCACCATCACCTCCGTCTTATCGGGATTTAGTTTCAGTCTGTTCTGCCACATCCATTCCGCCATGGCTCCCAGACATTGGGAAAGCAATGAGACCACAGGACCTGGGTCGGTTGAAAACGAGAGGTACAGCTGAGTATCATCAGCACATTGGTGACGTCGCACCCCGAACCCTCTCACGCTCAACACCAGGGGCTGCATATATACATTAAACAGTAATGGAGACAGAATCGAACCTTGAGGAACGCCACAGGATAAGGCTCGGGGGCTTGATGTTTCAGCCCCCAGCACCACCTGGTGGCTTCTCCCCGAGAGGATGAGCCGAACCACCGAAGGACAGTCCCGTCCAGACCCCCCAGGTCTTGCAACCGTCTCAACAGCAGCCCCTTGGTCCACGGTGTCAAAAGCGGCCGAGAGATCTAGCAGGATCAGAAATGTTGAACATTCTGCGTCCATCTGCCGGCGAAGATCGTCCACCAAGGCCACCAACACCGTCTCAGTACCATAGCCGGGGCGGAACCCAGATTGAAAAGGGTCAAAGAAACCCAAATGCGCCTGGAGCTGCAGTGCTACTGCCTGTTCATTAACCTTCCCTAAAAAGGGAAGATTAGAGACAAGTCGGTAGCTGGCAAGTGTGTCCACATCCAAGGATGGCTTCTCCAGCAGGGGGCACACCACAGCCTCCTTGAGACTGGGTGACAACCTCCCCTGCTGAAGGGACGCGTTCACTACCCTCGTCAGCACCGTCCCCAAAGTCTCCATGGAGGCTTTCACCAACCAGGACAGGCATGGATCTAATTCACAACTGGTGGCCCTAACAGACCCCAGGACATTCACGACATCGGTTGGCGTCACTTCCTAAAACTCATCCCAGAAAGATCGACCGGACGGCGCCTCCATAACCTCATGCTCCTTGCCTACTGCTTCCAATCCGGTGTCAAAGTTACTCTGGATCTGAGTGATCTTGTCTGCGAAGTAGGTGGCAAACTCCTCACAGCGGGCCTGGGACAAGTCCCCATCCAGGCGGAGGGAGGCCGGACTGACCAGCCCCCGCACCACCCGGAACAGCTCCACTGGACGTGACTTCGCAGACACTATGAGGGCAGCAAAGAACTCCTTCTTTGCTGTCCTCACAGCCTCAGCATAGGACCACAAATGGGTCCTATGGAGAAATCGATCAGATTCAGAGCGAGTCCGACGCCAGCATTGCTCTAGCCCCCTAACTACCTGCTTCGTACACTGCAGCCCCTCAGTAAACCAAGGGGCCCTGCAGTGACGAGACAGAGGGAGAAGACATCTCGGAGCCACTCTGTCAATTGCACCCTCCAGACAGATGTTGCAATGCCGGACAAGCTCATCGACAGAGTGGCTGTCCGGGTCTAAGGTTAACTCCCTCAGAGCCTCCTGGAACCGCTGCGGTTCCATCAGCCTCCGAGGGTGGACCAACCTAACTGGTCCATTCCCCTTCTGGAGGAGGTGCGCTGAGAGACTGGCCTGCAGGAGATAATGATCCGTCCATGACAAGGACGTAACTCTCACATCCCCCACTAACGGATCACCCGCCTCAAGGCCAGAACAGAAGATCAGGTCGAGAATATGCCCCCCCCCACATGGGTCGGGCAGTTAACCACTTGGGACAAGTCCATGGTTGCCATGGCGGCCATGAACTCACACTCCGTTCCTACAAGACTTTATGATATGGGCCCATAGCCAGTCTCTGACGGAAGAAAACAGGGCCCAAAGGGTCGTGGGGGAGGAGAAGCGTTCTATGTGTATCACATTACAGTAATATAACAGCAGAGAGCACTCTTTTGTGGGTACCCCTGCTAGTCAGGTCTATACGAAAAGAACACCCCGAGAGGTGTTTTCAGTTGCTGCCTCAGTGCTGTGGAATGCCATTTCCTCTGGAGGTTCGTCAGAGTCCAAGCATCTTCTGGAGGCAGCGTTAGGCCTTCCTTTTTGGCCAAGTGTTTGGCAGGCAGGGTTAGGGGTTCAGTGGAGGAGGGGCTTAGTGAGTTGGGGTAGGGTTTTTATAAGACATCTTTACGTGTTTTTATGCGTAGGGTTGTAAGTCACCCTGTACCTTAGGGGAAGGATGGGGTATTAATTTAAATAAATACATTCAAATAACACTGGCATGCTGTGCAACTCAAGGAGCATGCTTATCCTGTTGGCATGCCTCATTTTATTTTTTGGTAAATACCTATCCCTACATATTCACGGGAACGTCTCACTCCCTGGGCTCTGGATCGACCCCTGTGGTCATCCGGGACTGCCATTCTCGATGTCCCCGACCCCCAGGTATCTCAGGGAGCTACTATGGAGAGGGTGTTCTCAGTGGCTGCACCACGGCTGCAGGACTCCCTTCTGGCAGAGGCCCAGGTGGCCCTGGACCTCTCAGTATTTTTAATGTCAATGTAAGACCTGCCTGTTCCACCAGCCTTTTAGTGAAGGAGATGGGTAATGGGGTGGGGGGTTGAGGGTTATGGAGTGAAGGGTCTTTGGTTTTTATGCCTCACCATTTTGTGTATTTTATGTATTTATTTATTTATTTATTATATTATAATTTATTTTAATTTTTTATTTTATTTTATATGATTTACATAGTTTGTTAGCCACTCGGAGGTGCTTTGAGCAGGATGGAGTGGGATATAAATTGTTTAATAAAAGTTATAAAAAATAAAATAAATAGGTTTGATTATATCTTGTTAATTGACAGCGGGTTTCTTAGACTAATTAATACCTGTTTGAAGAGCTCTTGGAAATCTGCACATGAAACACACCTTTATAAAAGCCAAGTGGTACAGACATGAGAGCTTCTAAATAATCTCATCTAGATATAAGGTGGTAACATGGGGTAATTTCAGATGGGCCGGGCCCAGAGGCCTGCCACACTCAACCACGCACTGGGATCTGTTTTGGATCCCGGTCAGGAATCAGGCCGGCCGTCCTTTAGACGTGCCGGCCTGATTCTCACCGGGGATCAGGGAGGGGGCGGGACTGCGCCACGCGATGTGCGGCCGCATAACCCCACCCCCATGTGCTCACCCGGCTGCCCGCCCTCTGGGAAATGGGCGAGCGCAGCGGCCAATCTGGCCGCAGCGGCCAATCTGGCCGCTGCACCCGATCCCACATCGGGGTCTGGGCCATGATCCGGGATGGGCCAATGTTACAGACGTAACTTTTGGCCGATCTCGGATCGTGGCCTATCTAACCACAATTCCGGAGGTGAAGCCAGCCTCACCTCCGGAATTGTGGTTATTTTGATTCCCGCCAAGTATTCACCATGGTGAACATCTGGCAGAAATCTTTTAGATGTAACGGGACAAACGGCCAGCACAGGGGATTCACTGTGGTTGACTGTGGTATCGTTACATCTGAAATTACCCATGGTCAGCAACCCTTTATTAAAAACTTTTTTAACTTGCCTATCTGTAACATCAGCTTGGTAATCCAGCCAGTGGTACAATATGGATTGGTAACAAAGCCCTTCTACAAAGTGCTGTCTTCCAAACCATCTACAAACCACTTATTCTGGGACCTGTGGACATCAGTGGGGGCCACTCTGGAGCAAGTGGTTTGTGGATTTGGGGCAAGAAGCTATCAGTGTTTTTAAAAAACCAAATAATGTCACTTTGGTCAATAGCGCCAACTTGAGCAATCCTAATGCACATGCAATATCTTCAGTCAGTTCTTGTCTCTCAGCTAAAAGTGAGTTATGTGGTAGATTTTAAAAAATGCATTTAAAAGAAAAGAAAATGAAATGACCAGCAAACATCAGGGGAGGCAATTTTCTGCCCCCCCCCCCCCTTCTTTAGTTAGGTGTTCAATTTTGGTTGACAAGGTTGACCACAGTTGGCAAGGGTAATCTTGGGTGGCATCCTAGCATTCTTTTCCCACTCACATTTTGGAAAGCAGTGTACCTTGGCAGACATTTCACATAATTGAGAGCTAGTGTGGTGTAATGGCCAAAGTGTACAGTACTTGGGGGGTGGGGGGCATGGTTCTAGTCTTGCCTTAGCCAGAAACTCGCTGGGTGACCTTGGGCCAGTCACAGTGTTCTCCCAACCTAACCTACTTCACAGGGCTGTTGTGAGGATTCAAAGTTGTGTTCAATTGTTATATGTAAAGCACTTTGATTGCTATAGCAGGGGGGTGCTATATAAAAATAAAGATAATTATTAGTAATGTGTATGGACCTTGGTGCATGGACTGTGAACTACATTCAACTGATGTAATTATGGTGATGAAATAGCCAACCCAAATTTTGTGTATCTAATTTATGCTCCTGCCAGAACCAGGTATTGGTAATCTTCAAATAAAATCCTGGTTGCACCTAGATTAGGGGTTAAAAGCTATCTGCCTGCATCAGAATCAGTTATTGTTGCTAACATCACTCTTCTGTAATTTTCTGAAGAGCAGATTTTTGCTTTCTAAAGAAATGGATTCCATGTATTAATTGCTTGTGAGTGTAGATGTGTGTGTGATGCTGGGTGAAAGGAGACATGCACCTTAGCTCTGTTTTAACGTTTTCTCATGCATATTGCAGGGCTGCATATGGCACCAGTACAGCCCTGCAAGATGCATAAGAAATGTTAAAGCTGAGTTACATGCATGTCTGCTTTCACCCGCTGTTCAATGTGGTCCCTTAGGATCTTAAAAGGGTAGAATTGGAAGGTACCCCAAAGGTGATCTAATCCACCCTCCCCGAGGCTGCCTTGTAGAAACATTTCTCTTGAACTACAAACTTTATCAGAGGAGAGAAAAGAACCCATTTCCCTTCCGAAAACCAGATGATCATCTAAATAAACGGCATATTGTCCTTGCAACTGAAAAGGACAAAAATGGCTCTTTCGAGCAGCTGCAAGTTAAAACGCATCAAGCCAAAAGGTTTTTTTTTTTTTACACTTCAGCTTTTACTCTCCTTGTCAGTAACACGCAGAGTATTTTGATTTATTCAGATAACTACTTGAGTCTAAGCATCTGTCCAGGTTAACTAAAAGGTTTATAGTTTTAGAGCCAGTTGCTTAGTTCTTTAGTTACTTAGTATTTGGCTTTCCTGAGTCTCTGTGCTGTAAACGTGTATTTGCATTATGCTTCTCCATCCTGCCTATAGCCAACTAATAACTTACTAGACATTCATCTTTCTAATATAGACAAGAGAAAGTATGCACAAAAGGGTAGTTTTTGCTTTTCAGTTCACATTGGTGCACATGAAATATAGTCCCTGCAGGGACTGCATCTACAAGCACTAGGGACTTCTCAGAGGAAAATGTACTGACAGATCTCGGGTCACTACCATAATCATCCCTCACAAAGATTGATTCTGGACATACCGTAGGTAATAGATATATTTTTGTTCTGTTGGGATTTATGTCACTTTGTGGTCCAATTGTTCTAGACATTTTGTCCATCAAACTTGGAGCATCTGCGCAGAGCAATAACATAACAGCTTGTCTCTTTGGATCAAACAAACACAGGCAGGGGGAAAAAAATACTTTCTGATCATTCAGACTTTTCCCTATCCATAGACCTTTCAGAAAATGTGATGCTGCCACTTCTATTAACCAAACTTAGCTGATGTGTGTGCTCTTGACCAAAAATGAGCACAAGAGTTTTCCTTCTTATCTAAAAAGCTCATCCAGAGATAGGTGGGAGCTTTAGATGACGTTTGACCCCTACTCCTTCAAGTATGCAGATGCCTGCCCTGCCGCTGTTGGAGAGTAAATAAGGAATTGCTGTGGGTGCCTAATGATTTGACAGAAAGACAAACCCCGACAGGCAAGAGTAAACCAAGCTACTTTTAGGAGAGGAGGGCCTGCAGCAAGGGATGAGCATGGGTAGCCTTGGCGTGTGTGCAGAGGATCCTTTTGGGGACAGTCCATCATAGCAGACAATGAGTGAGTAGCAGATATTTCCCTCTCCTGCCCCTCCCCTGAAGAACTGTCAAACCAACGAACATGAACGATTGAACCTCTTAATATTTTAAAGCTCTGTATTAAAGCAACAAACCAACCTCTCAGCTAACTTCTACCCCCCCCCATTTCTCTTTCTCTCCCATATTGTGTTTCTTTTTTGTTCTGTCTCTTTACCACCTTCTTTCAGACTCTCTAGCCATCCTTGCTTTTTTCTGCCTGCCTTCTCTCTTCTTTCCGTCTTCCTTGTTTTCTCTGAGGAACAACTTTTTGTTGTTGTTTGTTATGCAGCCAACAGAATGAGCTGTTACTGGTGCCGAAGCCTACCCTGGCTCTGGGGGTCACCGTGTCTGGCCCTTGGAGGTAGCTAGGAGAAAGACTTGGTATGTTGACATACTAAGATGAAGTTGTCATGATGGCAGTTTGGAGCCCTGTCTGATTTGACAGTATTTACTTTTTGTCCAGTTTCAGCTGCAGAGAAAACCAAGGCATCGAAGGAGTAAATCTGCTTCTTGTAGCTTGATCCGGGTGCTTTTAAAACAAATGCATTCTTTAGAAGATATATATTGAAATGGTTGCTGACATCAGGCCAGAAAACATCTTTATTCTGAACCTGTGGACACCGTGCAAATAACATACACTTGCCAGGCCAGAAACTATTGAAAAACTGAGCTTTCTTATCCAAGATTTTTTTTCTTTTAGTTGACGCCGCATTGAAATATTTATTGTTCTTCTGCTCGCGCTCTCTTCGGGTGTTAAAACACAGGAAGGGAGGCAGCCGGAGCCCGTCTTCAGTCTGTGGAGTTCCGATGCCACTGCCGCCCCATGGGAATGTTGGGAGCCCTTCAAACGGGCAGCCGCCTGCCTGCAATTCATGGGCTCACGCCAACTGCCACAAACGGCAATAGCAGATTCTCACCCCTGGTGGGCGAGGGGGAGGGGGACCACTGGATGGCTGGGCAGTCACTCTAGTGGTCTTGCTATCTCTGGGCAGCCTGGGGACAGTGAGATTCCTGGCAGCCTCCTCAGGTCTCAGGTGGCCACTGGGGACAGTGTGATCGTTCCCACTCCTCCCACCCACCCCCGGCTGTCAGCTAAGAAGGGTGCGCTAGTGTTAGCTCTAATGGAAAGGGGGGTAATTGCCAAGGAAGGTCACACACACACACACACACACCTTGCCATGCCCGCTCTTCTCCTTTCTTGGTGGGAAAAGGAGAAGAGTGGGATTAAAGCCAGCATGCACCCCGAGCAGTGGGCATGGAAAATGGGTGTGTGGGGGGGAAAGGGGTACAGCAGGGATGAAACCTTCCCTGGCTGTGATGACTGAGAGGAACAGACTATGCCTGGAACCGTGTGTGTGTGTGTGTGTGTGTGTGTAGGTGACTCATATGATGAAATTGAAAACCACATCAAATCAAAGCTTTGTTCACTTTCTTTTTCACAGTTAAAGTCCAATCATTTGAATGGAGGAATTCCTTTTCAAACATATTTTTCAAGAGATAATGCCAAGAGGGATTTAAGATTGTTAAGGCATGGTGCAGTCTGGGAAGCCACTTGCTTAAAGTCTTAAAGGGTATATCTTTTGATGTATCTTTTAAAGGGAAAAAGGGAAAATGCCCAAATTCTGAAAGTATGGAACTTTCATTGAAGTCACTGTTAGTTGTGTTTGCATCTAACAGTAGAATTAGATCCTATCTGTTAGACAGTGTGCTTGTTTACCTTGTTAGTACCGCTGGAAATTAATTTACCATGGGCAAGCTTTACTTTTTATTTTATTTTTTTAATCCAAAGGCAAGATGCTGATATCTATGGATTAGTACTGCCTTATAAGTAGTTCCCTGGAGGTCAATAGGACTTTGTTGGAAGGTGGCCCAGCTAGGGCTGAAAGAGGAATTTTGCCTGGTTCCAATTTAAATCAGAACAGAGCATTTCATTCAGTCTGATATATCGATACCCTTCTATCACCTCTCTATTACCTCTCTATCACCACCCTATCTAAAATATTTTAAAAGGCCATCTTATGCATACACAAAATGACACTACCCATATCCAAAATTGCAGTTGCTGCCACAACTTTCCTTTTGGGTACGGGGAGCCCGCCATTTGTGCATGTGCAAAATGGCCCCAGTGGTCATTTACACATGCGTTGCGTAGTGGCCTCTTTTGACTCGGATTCCTATCGGAATGCTGTCACAAATACCAAACAGCAGTTCTGGTTTTCACAGAAATGTCTGTGAAAATGGAACACTTGTTCCGAAACAGCCCTAGGCCCGAGTCTCTGAGGCCATGGCAGCAGCAGAGGCACGCTCACAAATGCAGAGTCTTGTGCAAATCTTAGCTATTCTTGGTTCTTTATTCAGAAAATCAGTACATAGCACAGTCCATATCTTGCCGGGCCTTACAGCAGACTCTGCATAAAGGCGCTCAGCTTTCTCTTTGTGTTAGCACCTTGGAGAGCTCCCAGTGGCCAGCCAGCTCTCTCTGAAGTCTACTCTTCCCAAAACCAGGCACTGATTGCCAGATCCTCCACATTTTCAGGCTCTTGTATTCCTGGAGGGCCAGTACCAAGGTGCAGACCACTGCTCTTTAAAGGGCCCATGCCCATTACAGACCTCTTAAGCACTGGGTTAGGGGCAGCCTTGGCAGGATAAAAACTAGAGTAAAGTAAGGACAAGAACAGGACTAGGCAAGGAGCCAAATGACAGGCCGGGAGGTCATTTCTTCTAATAAAGAAGCAAACTAGGAGGTGAAAGCCAGTAAATCAATCCATGGGACAGGCAAGGGGAAGGCAAATACGGGTGGGATGAACTGAAGAGTCAGGATCAGTTTAGGGTCAGGGTTGAGGATCCCAAGGAAAGTGGGTAGGACAAGAGTCAAGGATATGAGCTGGAGCCAATGAGGCTTAGGAGCACTCAAACAGAAAGACAGAGGAACAGGCTAGGTAAAGCTGAGGAACCAACCACACAACTCAGGGCAGAAAATCTTAGAATTATTCCATCCAACTTCCTGTTCCCTTTTTTTGTCAGAGAGCAGCCAATGGGGCAAGCAAGAGGCATGGCATGCAATGCTGGGGAACTGCACTCAGATCCCCGTGCACGCCCATGGTCGGAGCTTGTGGTGCATAAGTGGAACAAGCTGTGACTCAGAGACTGAACAGACCTTGGTGTCCAGGTCCTGACAGGACCCTTTGTGGAAAAATTCTTTGACCAGCTTGAATAAGGGGATCAGAATCGAACAATGAGTTATTCACCCTTTGTGACTGGACAGCAGGTCTTGTACTTACCTCAGTTTGAGGATCCCTGCTCTCCCAGCCCCCCACCCCCATGTCAATCTACTAAATAATATCATTGGGCCTAAGATCTGCTGTAGGTGCAAAGCACCATAACTAGGTTGAGAAGGTCACCGCACTCCTAAGATTTTTAGTCCTCTCTCAGGTTAGGCTCTCCTTCACGTAATGCCTTTGGAATGGGATGCTGTTAATTTGCTGGGTTTTGTGTGTAAACTATCGTGCATGAGCTGCTGACCTCACCATCAATCAACTCAAATGCCTCAGTGCCCTTTCAATCCATTTGTGTTTTCTGTCTGTGTGCTGAGAATTAGATTTAAAGCAATGCGCCCATGATTAAACAATTACTGTGTTCCGTTTCTTACATACCAATAATTTGAAAGGGGGTTGGGGGGAAGTCCGTTGTTCTTGTGTGTGTTCCTGCGGCTTCTAGCTAGTGACTGCTTTTATTAATTAATTAATTAATTAATTTTTTTTAAGTAGAGGATATGGCACATTCAATTCCAGTTTAGGACATCTAGCCGTCACAAATTAAAGAGAACACTCTAATGCAGACGTTGATAATGTCATTTTTCACTCGTCTTTTTCATTAATAAACATGAAAAAGGCCTGAAATAAAAAAACTGTTTCAGAAGATCTTTCCAAAGATGGATTGAGGCAATCTGAAGGTGGAGACGCTTTGCTTAATAGGTTGGTATGCACCAAACTTCCAATGAACGGTGACTGAAAAATTCATTGTGACTGAATACTTGGCACTGATGTTCTGTCCGATTTGATGGCATCATTGCTTTGTTAACGTGTTGCATCACAGCAGAGCTGCCCTGAGATCTTTTGCCCAGGATGGAACTTCCCCGTTCCCCATCACTAGGGCTTGCAGAACTGACACCACTAGGGCTTGGGATGTGGCCGGGCACACAGCCCTTCCACTCGGCTGAATTCAGCAAGAGGATTGTTGCTGTTCTCTCATGCACTCCAAGCCCAAGACGGCTGATCTTCATGTCTTGGGGCTTGCCATGTGGCAGGGGTGTGTGTATGTGCTTCCTCTTGTACCCAGCTCACACAGGAACAGGAATCCTGGGGGCCAGCCCCAGCCTTCTGGGGGTAGAAACAAGTGGTCCACAGAACTCTTTGGTGCTATTTGCAAAAGGTTGTCACCCTGGACAGTGTGTCCACTGTCCAATCTGATTCTTGTAGTGGGTGAAAATAATTCCCTCATCACCACAGGATGCCTGTCACTGGGACCTTTTCAGGTTAGAGAAGTAATAAAACCCTTTGACACGCTTAGTGAATTCAGTCAATGCATGAAATGACATCTTCACATTCACATATCCGGTTGTACACACATCTATGGGCTTGAGTGTTTGAGCGGCTACCTGTTTGTGAGAGGAGACAAGCTGTTACCCAGAGAGCATTAAAACAGCAGCTGATGGTGACTCTCTGGGAGCACATGGGACTACATTACACAGCATGCTCCCAGAAAAAATATGGCGGCTGATCTGGCTTGCAGCTGGGAGACCTGCTGGGAGACCTGCAGTCCTGGAAGTCCTCACCAGGGTCACAAAGCTGGCGGGACCGCACCGGTGTTGGTGAGCCAACTCCACTTTGACTCCTCGCGCCACGTCAACTCCAGTCTTCTTCCGGTGAGTTTGTTTTCCCTTGACCTCCTTCCTGCCCATTCGCCCTTAGAAATTTCCCTGCTTCCCCCCCTTCTTGCCCACTACACCATATTGCTCGGTCGAGGAGTTAATGAGTACCAAAGACTGTGACTATTACTTGGTTACTTGGTACTCTGTAAAAGAGAGTTGAGTACCCTGATCCTCGGCAAATACTGAGTAAAACCAAGGACCGAGTGTCACTCCTACTAGTAGACTGGAATACACCTGATGGATGCCCCTGTCCTTGTGGATCTCAAAAGGGTTGCACTTTCTGTTGCAGTCCTCATAACCTCACAGGAAAAGTGCTTTATACATTTTCCAGGAACCATCTCCCTTACTAAAGCTTCTGAGGACCAAATATAAAACCAATCAAAGGACTGAACATATACACATGTGCATTTGCGCCTGTATTACATTTCACACCCACCCACACATTTTCTCTAGTCCCAAAAGCTTTATAACAAAATATTGAAACCTTACATTAAATCAAAATTAGAGACCAATGACATTTTAGTCAAGTGTATTCTATGGGTTGTTTTACTTAAAATATTAAAACTTTTTTTTTTTATAAATCATGTCAAGACTAGGCCCTTTGCGTGAGTAGACACACACTACAAACCAGACTTCATAATTTTACTTTATTTATATTGAAAGGGCCACAAGTCACCTACAAAGCCAATGCAGCCTGGAGACCGCCCATTGGATCACAATGCTCTGAAGAAATTCAGCGGTGAGGGGGAACACAGCATAGTACAGTAGAAGGGTGGGGTGGGTTGGGTGGATTTGTTTTTTATGGAAACTGGGGTGGGGGTGGGGATTTAAAACCACTAACAAACTAGATTTTCCTGAGTAGTCTCCCAAGGCCTTAGATCCTTGCTTTTTTTTCTGCTTAGGGCCTTTTAAATGGGCTGGGGTGTGTGTGTGCGGTCCGTGGTCAGCCGCGTGGGAGGCACACGGCGTACACGGACATCCCCTTTGCCTTCCCCACACGCATGGAGAAAAGTGCGTTTTCCTCAATCGCTCCATGGGGGGTGGGGATGCGTGGGTCATGGGGGCGCGCACCCACGCACCCTCACTTTCACACGAGACGTGCCCCTGCGTGTTCTCTAGGTGGATGTGCCTCGTGTGAAAAGGGCCTTAGATTTGTCATGCATGCAGGTCGAAGTAATACAGCTGCAAGCATCTTCCTTGAACTGAAAAAGAATGAGCAGTTCATACATATGCACAAAGGAAAATATCCGTATCTCATTAACAGACTTTCTTCAAGCTTGTGAAGATGAGAATACTTAGTTATTTCAAATTGGTAAAACACGCATTCATTATAAACATGATCCTAATGATAACTTTGTAGATAATAATCAATTATTTAAATATGAATTACTCCCCCACATTAGAGTCATGTCTTCAGCTCTAAATCACCTAGAGTGCTGAGTTCATTCATCCCCTCCTCTCCCATACCTCTGGCCACGCGTGCAGCATTAACTGTTGGCTGCCAGAAATAGGCAAAGAAGGCTGTGAGTCAAGTAGGAGAATATTTGGTGTCACTGTGGTTTGAAAACTTCATTGTGCATGTGCTTTGGGGGGGGGGGAACCACAGCTTTTCAATTGACCATCTTTACCCTGAATCTCCCCCCCTACCCCTTTCCATTTTTATAAAGAGCTTGGAAAAATGCATTTGGAGCAGCACTTGCCTGCTGAGTAAATCAATAACTGATGTCTTGGTTGTTTGCAAGTACATGTAATCATCCATTTTTAATAAGAATTCTGAGAAGATTAGCACCCTACAAGAGCTTCATTTACACTGTCACAAGGCTTAGTGCCACAATAAACACGCCTAGCCTGCATACACTCTGTAACTCTAGAAGACAATTTAGTAAGTTCCTTGGTGCTCTACATGGCACAGAGAAAATCCACCTTGAAATATTAGCTCTCTTGAGCATGTGCAACATGTTAAATGCTTGTAGGGTAGTCTGTTCACAGCATTTATGTACAGGGAGGGAAATTTAATCTCTTCCTCTGTTCTGCGTCACTCCACTTGTATTCTCTGTTCTTCTGTAGGCTCTTCAAGGACAATTAAAAGACTCATGCTTTGGGTGCATCTGTTATCTAAGGATCTTGTAGTACTTTGACTCGTGAAGTAAGCCTTGCAATAATCCTGTAATACTAATATAATGAATATTACAATATAAACCTATTTTAAAGAATGATAAACTGAGGCCTGAATAATTTAAATTACTCGCTAGTAGTTACAGGTGAATCACTGGCAACGATGGAGAAAGAGTCCATGATTCCTGAATAGTAGTCTCTCTCTCTAACCATTAGGCATACTTGCTTCTGAGGACTGGATATAAAATCTGGTTAGTGCACAGAAAGGGAAAATGTTCTCCTATGTGCTTTATGAGCCCTCTTGTGGAGCTTCTTGTGTTTATGTTTGGAAGCTGCCAGAATGCAGCCAAAGATCCCTTTGAACTGTAGAGGGCCCTCCTAGGGTCAAGGGCCCAGGCTCAATAGAGCTCCTTCGCTTCATAGTAGCTGTGTTCCTAGTGTAGTCATGATTTCTTGACAACATGTGGTCAACATCTAGCAGTATATGAGAGATGGAGGAGTGTGGGTTGGGGACTCCCATGAGAGGTATGAGTGGCCAGGGTGAGTTGGGAATGGGGTTTGATTTGTATTTTACTTGTGTAAAAATGTTGAAAGCCACCCAAGCCACATGGATTGGGCAGGATATGCATTCAAAGAGAATGATAATTATGGAGCCACGCTAGTGGCTCCATTAGTTAAGGCAGAGCTAATGTTCTGTCTTGAGAGTTCCATTGACTTCAATGGAGTTCCCTGGGGCAAATGCCTCTGGCTTGCAACCCTGAAGTTGACAGGGTTTTCTCTGTGAGCATATGCTTACAGTCGCAGATGGCTGCATAGGACAGATATTGAGTGTGGTAAGTATGTGCTTTGGTCCAATATTTCATGTTAGATGAGGTGTCAAGATGTCCTTGGCATTTAAAAAGCGCTTGCGCTTGCTGAGGGAGCAGGAGGAAAGAGGAGCTGGATGAGGTGGCGGGGCCGGGGGGGTCTGTGAGGGGAAAGGGCCGAGGGAGCAG
>QEPC01009250.1:2724918-2774392 GCA_003113815.1 Sphenodon punctatus
GAGTTGCTGTCTCTAGCAACACCCTAGGCTGTTAACTGTGACTCCATGGTGCGGAACACGTGTCGAGGCAGTGCGCATCCTAACACACAGGGCTGGCCACATGGGTGCACGGTGGCATTTGTCCCACGGGCCCCTATTACCCCGGATTAGCCCTCACCGCATCATCGGTCTTCCCCAAGCCAACACCGTGAGTAGTGGTCCTGGGGTAAACATCTGGCAGCCACTGTACAGACGAGTATACAGTGATGAAAATGGAGATTTTAAATTTGTGTAAAGTGATGATGAAGGGGATGCTAAACTTGACAAAAGTGCTGAAAGTGTTGGAAATTGGCAAATGGAAATACTGAAAGTGGCGAATAGACAAAAAGAATCCCGAATGCGCAAATGTCCAGCAAGGTTCCTGAAAAGATGAAAATCCATGTTGGTTCAGGAATGGTCATTTTTACACTAGCCCTAGTGCCCATGTTGTTCTTATAATCTTAAAATCTCTCTCTTTCACACACTCTGGCTAATGGGGGCTGCTGTGGGGTAACATCTCATCTGTACACGTGTTGAGGCAGCACAGGTGGCTGCCAAGGAATTGAAGGGGGCAGTGAAAACTGCAGCCACCTCTGCCACCGGTAAGCTCCATGAAAGGATGGGGCAGGGGAGCCAGCCGGGTCCACATAGAGTAGCAAAAACCCTCGTGCCCTTCCTGAACGTAACCTCTGACTGTCAGGAGCTGGGAGGGAATGGATCACCTCACTGGGAACTGCTGGGTACTTCAGTCTAATGAAACGTTGGTCTTACCCAATATGGCACTTCATATGTTCTTATGACATTTAGTTTTAGCATCTTGTACATGACTTTGCCGATGCCTTAGAGCATGGTTTGGAATTCGGCCTTAGGTTTAAGTTCTAGCTCTTTGTGGTATAGCCACAAACATATCTTTGAGTGGGTTGTAAAGGAGACAGCTGGGCAGATGATCTTCCTTGTACGACTCGGTGGGGCGTGGATTATTCCCGTCCCCTTCCCTGGAATTGATGTAAGGTGGGAGGGGTTAGTTGCGTGAGTTTTGGTGAAATGTCATGCTTCTGACAGGAGCAGCACTCGTCGAGATTCCTCATTTCAGGCCTAGAACTACTTACTGTCGGGAGTTGGGAATAGATTACCCATTGGAACCTGTTGGCTACTTCTCCCAAGCAACTTAGATTGGCCGCTTTTGGAGACAGGATGCTGGGCCTGATGGACCATTAGCCACTTCATATGTTCTTGTGTATTTGAGTGGGGTTTTGCTAGTCCAGCAGACTTTGGCCATTCCATGTTCTGTTACATACTTCTTGCCAGACTGGAGGCCCTTAATTTATCCTGTGCCTCAGATCTCCATGTGTCAAGCAGGACTAGTACTTCTCTACTCTTCTGCTGGCGTGGAAGACTTACAAACAGCTATCTACTGCTTTAAGGGCAATATTCATAGTCCTCCTCCTAGTGGAGGAATTTAAAACAACAGCCAGTCCTTCCTTTTGTAGCTCTAGGCAGTAGAATTGTGAAAAAGAGACTGATCGGCCAAGGGTTCAAATCTGGATCATGTAATGGACTATGAGTGTGAGTTCTTTTATACTGAAGTTTTCTTTTTAGAGTAATAACACTAATGTGAAAGACCACCTCTTTCCCATGATCCATCATGATCCTTAAGGCAGCTGAGACTGCCCCTTCTGCTAATTCCATCCTGGCACCAATTCTGTCCAGCCAAGGCCCTTAGTGAGGCTTTCTTGGTGCCTGTCACACCGTTCTGGATGTTTGGAATATTTTAATATTTGGAAGCTTGGCAAAGCTCAAGCTTGAGCCTTTTTTGGAGGCAGTGTATAATCATCCTATTTGCCCAGGCATTTGGTGGGCATAAATGGGTTTTAGGGAGGTTGGTGCTTTGGAGGGGGGGGGAGGTAGGTTACATTTATAATGGATTGTGCTTGTCTTGTAACATGCCTTGAGCCCTCAGGATAGGGCAGGTTCCAAGTTCTAAAGAAACAAACAAACAAAGGGCTTCTTCCTTGTGTAATAGATTCTCTTGTGTCTGGATTTTCATTTTGTAGCATTTATTTATTTATTTATTTATAAATGGAAGAAATCATGCATACGTATACTGTCCCCTTACCTAAAAGTGACTGGAACGCTTAATTTTCCAATTTCCATTTTACAGCTTTCCCACCTGACCTATATGAACAACTGCTGCCTCCTACTTTGTAATTCAGTCACCGAGAAGAGCTTTGCATATTGCTTACTTAAATAGCTTTTGTTAGACTCTTAATAGGCACTGTGCCAGTGTAGCTCAGTGGTTATGCTTTGCGGCAGCTTCACAAGAGTCCTGGGTTCTAGTTTTCACTGTGCGCCCATTAAAGCTGAAACGATGATTCACAGTGAATGCCATTTTTGTCTAAAACAGGCCATTCATTGCTTTCCCAATGATTTGGGAATACTTACCCATTGGTTGGGGATTCCAATTAACATTTTCAGAAATGCTGCTAGTGATGACTAAAGTGATGACAAACTTGACAAAAGGGTTGTAAAATTGCTGAAAGTGTTGGAAATTGGTAAATGGAGCTAGTGAAAGTGGCGACTAGGCAAAAAGAATCCTGAATTTGAAATATAACACAAATGTCCAGCAAGGCTCCTGAAAAGATGAAAATTCATGTTGATTCACTAACTCTAGTGCCCATGTTCTCTTTCCAACAGCTTAATCTCAAAATCTCTCTCTCACACACACACACACACACACACACACACACACACACACACGTCTGAGAGAAGGGAAGATGCCTACCGGTTGATGTCGTTTAGTTGGATATGATATTGGCCATAGATATTCAGAATTAAGCCTGAAATGACAAATCTCAGTGAATGCTGTTTGTCAGAAATGGGTCATTCACCTTCATCCGCGCGACGTGGAATCTTATTGGCTTTTCCACTGGTTTTTGCCTTATTTTTCATGAGTTGAACAGAGCTGCTACAGGGCAGATCCCAACCCCCATGTGTGCCCAATTGAAATGCCAAGTGCCAGGGAAATACTGGAGATTGCTGTAAAGTCACAAAAACTGATGAAAAATGATTAAAAAAAAAATCTGGCAAGTGACAAAGAATGACAAAAAAGGCTGGAAAGTTACTAAATTGATGGGAAAGGATGAAAAATCACAGGTGCCAATATCAATAAAAGCAGAAGCATGGAATCACCGGAGGCTGAGGTAGTACCAACAGACATTTGCAAGCATTCCTGAAAGGTCGGTATTTCCCTGTGGAACAGGAATTCTTGCTCTCATCTCAGGCCTATTCATAATATAAGCTTGAGGCTAGACTACTGCAATGTGCTCTATGTGGGGCTGCCCATGATGAGTGATTGGAAGCTACAGTTGGTGCAGAACGTGGCAGCCCTCCTTCTGATGAGGGTGGGTCGCCGGGAGCACATTACACAGGTGTTCTGGAGTCTGCACTGGCTGCCAATAGCTTTCCGGGCACAATTCAGGGTGTTGGTTTTGACCTATAAAGCCTTAAATAGCTTGGGCCCCAGGTATCTGACGGACCGCCTCTTCCCTTATGTTCTATCGTGGCCTCCAAGGTCATCCTCCTGCGAGTACCAGATGCTTGTAAGGTTTGTACAACAAAGGGACGCAGAGAGGCTTTCTCAGTAGCTGATCCGCTATTATGAACTCCCTCCCCTTGAAGGTTTGGCTAAGTCCAAGCCTGCTCATCTTTTGAAAGAGATGCAAGACTTCCTTGTTTGGCCAGGTGTTTAGCAGTGTGGGATAGACTGGGTTATGTTGGAGGCTAGGAGGGGTTTAGGGGTTTTAATTTTTTTAAAATTCTTATTTATATTTGTTTATACATGTTTTTTGTTCTTATATTTTTATCTTTGTAAGCTGCCCTGAGTCTTTGTGGGAAGGGTGGGGTAAAAACTGAATAAATAATGTTGATGAGGGCCTACATGTACCTAAAGAGAGACAGATTTGTTAGTATCCAAAACGTACAGTGGCTCTGTTTTTTATTTATTAAATGGGGCCATTTTTGAAACACTATTAGTAAATTATGGACTCTGATGTCAGTGAATCAAAATTCTTGCTTGCTTGCAAGTTTAAGTCCTTGGCATGATGTCATTAATTACTTTTACACAACCCTGGAATAATAACAAAAGGAAAACCCATCAACAAAGAGAGACAGAAACAGAACCTTTTTTTTTGTTTTGTTTTGGCATCAGGAATAGAATGTGCCTGTTATCCAGCAGGGAAAGAAGAGCAGTAAGTGAGCAAGTGCTCAGTCTGGATTAAGTGCAATCCTGCGTGGGAACTAGAGACTAGTCGAGAAGCTCCAGTCCTGATCCAGTCTGAGGTAGGAGGTATAGTTGGTAATTTCACATTGACAGTCAGGGGGGATTACAATCTCAGGGAGCTTAATATGGACAGTAATCTTTGTCAGTTATATTTTTACGTACTACTTTTGAAATTACATTTCACCTACCTTTTTGCTGAGGGGACTGCTGGTGGGAATCCTTGGAGGCTACTATACAGGTGTAAATTTAATCGGGCCACAACTTGATTGGGATAGTGCTGGTTAGAGAGGTGGCATTTACGGTGGCAGAATCCTGTTTAGTGAAGGTACCAGTTATAATGTCTGGCAAGAAAATATGCATGCTCGGGTGTGCAGTTCTTTTCATGAGAAAGCAAAACCCATCCTGGATTAAGCTATCTACAGAGAAGATATCATCTGGAAGATCATTTCCACTCCTGTAGGTTTAGGGATAATTGGTCCCTAGCCCCAGATGCGTGGACTAAATGACCTTTTAAGTCCCTTTCAGCCTCATATGATCGTGAAAGCCTGGGCTGTGTAGTTTTCACATTCCAAAAGCATAGTCTCCACACGTTCTATTTTGTTTAAACAACTTAATGGCCAAATTTCAGTCTTTTTTGTGTATATAGTCAATAAATGGGATAAAAGGCACTGAAGATTTGTAAACATATGGAGAGGAAATTTTCTTTCAATCCAGAACTCAAGAGTTGTGTAATCCGTTCCCAAATCTGTATAGAAACTATCCCAATAAATGATATGGTCTTAACTAGGGACCGCCTCGCCCTTCGTGCCCCAGAGCGGCTCCTGCGGTCTGCCGGGGGTGCCTTCCTGGAGGTCCCCCGTGTTAAGCGGGGGGCCATGATGGAGAGGGCATTCTCGGTGGTGGGACCGCGGCTGTGGAACTCCCTTCCGGAGGAAGCTCGCCTGGCCCCTAGCCTTTTAACATTTCGGCGAAACTGTAAGACCTGGCTGTTTTCCCAGGCCTTTGGGAGGGAGGGTGGGGAGGGAGGTTTTTAGTCCCCTACCCATTTGTTTTTTTTGGTGTTGTCTAGCCCTGTTTTAATATTTAATATTTGATTGTTTTAGATGGATTTTATGGTATTTTATTGTTTTAATGTTGGAAGCCGCCCCGAGCTGCGTTGTAGGAGGGGCGGGGTATAAATTTACAAAATAAATAAATAAAATAAATAAACTACTTTGGGTGAAAACACAAGTGATGGTGGAGTGCGACTGTCACAAACTGCTCTGGACTGAGAAGATGCTGGCAACCCGGTCAGAATTGGGTCTGGCCATGGAACAAATGTTAATGCGCTCGGGCTGGGGCAGGGGGAGCACAAATGTGCGGCCGGCACTGCACCCAGTGCCCCCGCCCCCAATAGCATCCAGTCATGGTGGCCACTCCAGCCCGGGCCGGGATAGCAGGCTACCACATATGATAGCCTGCTTCGGCCTGGTGAGGTCTCCAGGATCACAGCCTGGGCTAGCCGCCAACATGCCGGGGAGAACTCTGGGGCAAACATCTGGACTGCCCCCAACAAACGTAATTGTGACCCACGGGCCCAAGCAGATTGAAGCCATCGTCACGTTTAACACGCATGTCTCTTCTGTTTCATATTTGGACCAACAAAGAAACCATGCTGTACGCCAGCAGTGGGGAACCTCAGGGCCAGGGGCTAAGGCAGCCCACGGCTAGTTTTTATGTAACTTCTTTCCAGTTTCTGGATCTGGTCCCTGGATCCATTTTCTATCCCCAACACTGAAAAATTGAGCTTGGGTAAGGGAGCAGAGATGAGAATATGCACAGAAGACTAGAGGGCAGATCCCTGATATAGATCCATGATCTGGACCTTTCTCTCCCTGAGCACATCCCTTAGGTCCCAACTTCTATGTGGCCCTCAGAGCTGGTACTAATTTTCAAAGTGGCACCTGAAAAGCGAGGGAAATCATTCTCCACTCCTGCTTGTAACGAGTAAGGCTTTCTGTGTAATGTTGAAGAAGTCATCCGACTCAGGGTGATTTCAGAAGTGACGTGGTGAATGTCCACCACAGTCAACCTCAGTCAAACGCGGGGTGGGGGTGAAAGCGCCGTGCTTGTCTGTTTGCTTGCATCCAGATGTTCACCACAGTCAAACACGGCCCGGGGTGAAGCTAACCACGCTTCGTGAGGTCGGGGCGGGAGGAGGTCCAGAAGTGTGGTGAATGGTCACCACAGCAGGGGTGAATGAAAAGTGACTTCTGAACAGAAACCCGCAGTCACGGTGGAAGGAATTGACCCCAGCCACGGTGCATTCTGGGGCTTGAATCGCGGTCCACGTCTCCACTGCATGTCTGTTGTGTTCCCCCGGCCCATGTTCTCTCTGATTGCCCCCGGGCAGTGGTCACGATCCTGTCACTTCGGTTGGGGCCGCACGTGTCACCACAGCCCGCGGTGAATCCATTCACACTGGGCTGGGATTCACTGTGGTGAATTGGAACGCGTCACTTCTGAAATCACCCTCAGTTCCCCCTTTGCAAAATACAGACAAAGGTTCAACTTGCTGTTCCTTGCACCTTGCATGCTAATCCATATCTGTGACTATAAAGGACAGTTGTTCTGATTTGGTAGTGTTTCACATCTATGCCTCCTTTAGGATGGGGAGGGTGCTATCCACCCTCAAACATGTGGAGGTCTGCCCCCTCCTCAAGAAACTATCTCTTGAAGTTTGAGTGCTTGCCAATTATCGCCCGGGTTCCAATCTGTCTTTCTTAGGGAAGGTGTTTGAGAACACTGTGGCTGTGTGGCTACAGACACACCTGGACTCCAATGGTATTTGGGGGAAATTCAAGTCTGGGTTCAGGCCTTCCTACGGGGTAGAGACTGTACTTGTCAGGGTATTGAATTATCTGCTGATGATCTTAGATCTATTTATGTAAGACCTATTTATTTCACCAGACTTTTTGCGGGGGAGATGGGTAATAGGAGAGGGTTCATTTTTGAATTCTGTGGCCTTTGTTATTTATTGATTTTTAGATTTTATATTTATATTTATTATTATTGTTATTGATAATTTTGCTACTGTGTTTTATTGTAAGCCGCCCCAAGCTTCCAGAGACAGGAGGGGGTGGGATAGAAATTATAGTATAAATAAATAAAATAAGTAAATAGATCAAGGACAGCTGGCCATTCTGGTCATGATGCACCTTATTTATTTATTCATTTATTTATTTATTTATGTGCTGCCCTTTTCTGCTATAAGCATCTCGGGGCAGCTAACAACATTTAAAAATACACAACTAAAATACAATTTAAAACAACCTAAAATCTCCAGATTAAAATAACCATCCACCCCATCTCCCTCGGTAAAGGCCCAGCGGAACAGCCAGGTCTTACACTGTCTACAGAAAGAGGGGAGGTCAGTGGTCAAGCTGACCTCCAACAGGAGGGAGTTCCATAGCCGCGGTGCAGCCACAGAAAATGCCGTCCTCATGGTTGACACCCGGGAAACCTGGGGAACCTCGAGGAGGGCACCCCTGGCTGACCGTTATGGCAGCGTTCAATACAATTGACAATGTGTTGCTGCATCAGTGGCTGAGGGATGTCACTGGTGTGACAGGAGCTGCCATTCGGCGATTTCAGGCAGACCTAGAAGGGAGGACATCCCCAAGGGGCCTGAATTGCAGCATTCCTCAAGGTTCTATTCTTTCATCCATGTTGTTCAACGTATACCGCAGCCCTTTGGGGATGTCATGATCAAGTGCACGGGGTTGAGTGTCATCAGTATGCTGATGATACACAACTATATATTCTTGCCCTCTGAGCCCTGCCAACTTGGCTTCTGCCTTGAAGGAGTGCTTGAATGATATAGCTGCCTGGATGTGTTGGAGCTACCTCATGTTCAATCAGGGGAAGACTGAGGTGATGTTGGTGGGAAGGGGCAGCCAATATGAGGATGCCCTTGCCTTCCTCAGGCCCCTAAATGTGGATGGGGTCTGGGTGGAGGTAATAGGCCATGTAAAGAACTTGGGTGTCTTTTCCAACCACGCTCTGTCCATGAAAATCCAGGTGTCGGGCATGGTCTGAATTGACTATGAGGCTTGATTTTTGTAATTCCCTCTTCTACGGGCTACCGGCCGTGCTTATTGGTCACTTGCAGCTTGTTCAGAATGTGGCAGTGTGGCTGCTTGCTGGTTTGGGCAATTGTGATCTTATTATGCCCACCCTGCGTTCTCTGCATTGGCTGCCTATGAAGCAATGGATTTAGTTTAAGGTTCTGTTGCTGGCTTTTAGGGACCTGATTCGAGACCTACTTCTGGAGTCGCACAATGATGGGTATCTGCACTCAGCCCCTCCTCCCGACCCCCCCCCCCGCTGTTTAGGATTCTGCCATTGTGCCTTAAGTCGGTAGGCGATCAGGCTTTTGCTGCGGCGGGCCCCTCATTGTGGAACTCACTCCCTCTGAATGTCCATCTCAGTTCCTCCTTCCTTACCTTTAAAAAGCAACCAAAAACATTTGTATTCTAGGTGCTTTTCGGATTCAGTGCTGGTTCTCTTAGTATATTCTTTCTTCCCTTTTTCCTTCCCCTATTTTAAAGTATTTTATTCTCCTAAATTGTTTTGTTTTATATTTATATTTTATACTTAAGTAATGTGAAGTGGTCCAAGTGCCGTGTAAGGCAGGGGGACGGTATATAAAATTGTTATTATATTTAAATGCCTGAACTGAATGTAGTACAGGGAAAGTCATATTTGTACATTGTGGGTGCTTTTAGACAGACAGCAGCTTCACTATTGCCCACTTTACCCCCCGGGTTGACCGATCTGTGTAGAGGTGCTGACCAGATGTGCAAAATGGAGCAGTGGCAGCCCTGCCAGTGGAACTCCTAAAGATTCTGAAGTATGCCACACGGAGCAGACGAGCCAAACACGGGGCAACAGCCAAAAGTGGAGCAGCTGTCTGTCTTTTGGGTGGACCCACGCTTCAACTCAGTGCCTGGATAGCTGTTGCCCCGGTCAGCACCATGGAAGTTGCTTCCAGCAGCCTAGGGTGCCGGGTGACTGGCTGAATGGTGGACTGCCACTCCATGGTGCGGAGGGGGGTGGGGGTGCACAGGCAGACCGAAGCCGGGCCCAGGAACACCCGCTCTTCTGTCTACAGGAGAAGGAAGCAGAGCTGCAAGTAGGCAGATCCAGGAGTGCACTCCTGTACCAGCTCCGGGAGCAGGCAGCCTCTGCGTCCATCTGTTTTTACACCTTGTGTAGCAGTGTGGAGTTCTAGCCTGTTAACAAGAGTAGGGATAGGGCAAAGTTCACAAGAGCCACATGCCAGCTTTTTCCAATCTCAGAGAGCCACTAGACACTTTACATAGATGGTTGACTTCCCCTTCTCCCTGGCACCAGGCAGTGTGGTTTTCCCCACCCCATCCCCTTGACGTCAATGCTCCAGCTCGCAGACAGTCTGTTGGGTTTGGGGCTGGATAGCTCAAGACATGCTGCCCCTGCTCTCCTGGCTGCGAAGAGGCTTGGCTTCTCTTGTTCCTCCTCAGGGAGCCACGTGGACCTGCCCCTAGACGGCCATTTCTAGCAAGAGCTACAGGTACCTGAGGAGGAGCAAGAGCCATTTCCCCACCTCTGAACTAGAGGAATTCTTTGGCGTTGCTGTAATACGAAAAATAAAAATTACCTTAGCATTGAAATAAACTTAAAACCAGGGGATCAGCAGAGCATGCATCACGATGCTCGATGGAGGGAATGGGGAAAATTTCATCAAGGACCACACAGTAAAACCCTGCTCTTATGGAAAGTGCCATGGAATTTTCAACCTTGGGTCGTATTACTCTTGACCGTATAGTCAATAGCTTGGAACTTAACCTAGCTCGGAGAGACATCAGGCTAACTTAACTCATGTGCCCAGGGAGCTTGCCGCAAGGATTAGTGTTATGAGAATCTAGTGGAAAATGCAGTCAGAATGGAAATGGAAATGAGCCAAAATATGGCCGGGTACACACATTGCTTTGTTTACAACTTGGCATTAGCAGGCACAGTTCTAACCCTGCTCAGCTGGTGGTTGCACTAGGTCAGGGAGACATTAGCAAAGGGAACCAAGAGGAATGCTCTGGTGACAGTCTGGGCAGGGGTATTACTATCCTAATGAGACGTATTAATGAAAAGCCTGTTCCAAAGCCTGTTGAAAGGACTCCCATTTATTTGATTAGCATATGGATCAGGCCCTATGACTATCATTTAAAAAAATTATGTCCAACTTAGATTGTTGGAGGGTTGGGTTGTTTAAGGTAGGGTTGGAGAACCTCAGGCCTGAGAGCCAAATATGGCCAATGGCTAGTTTTTATGTGGCCCCTTTCTGTACCTTGATCTGGTCCCTGGACCCAGTTCCTAGCTCCAAGCACTGAAAGAACTCCAGCCAAAGGAGCAGAGTTTAGAGCAGGGGTGCAGAACCTCAGGCTTGGGGGCCAAACGCGGCCCTCATGTATGTGGCCCCTTTTCAGTGCCTGGATCCGGCACTAAAAAACCGAGCTCAGGATAATGGGGCAGGGAGGAGGGTATGCACACAATGGTAGGGGACAGATCCACAGCACACGTCCATGATCCGGACCCTCCTTTTCTTGAATACACCCGTTAAGAACCCCTGCTCTCAAACGCTATGTGGCCCTTGGAGCTCGTGCTGATTTTCAGTGTGGCCCCCGGTATAGAAAAGGTTCCCCACCCTTGGTTTTAGAGCCTACACACAAGGCTTGGGGACAGATCCGTGGCATAGATCCATTATCTGCACCCTCCTCTTCATGAGTGCCCCCTTGGATCTATGGGGTCATCTTTTTGGAGACAGCAGTGAACATTTATATCAATATCTGTATTTTTCTCCTGGGAAGAATAATTGGATTATGAAAGCTTAGGCAAACCACGTAGCAGGGCACTGCAGATTATTTATGTGAAATACCCCATTTGCACATCACGACAATGAGAGCAGAAAAGACTAGTGATTGATGAACTACAAAATGATTGGAGGTTTGGATTGCAGAGCAGTAAAGTACCCAGCAGTTTGGAGATTTCTTGAGAACAGGATCTGTCATAAAGTTGCTGTTGTTTTTTGGTTCTGATTGGAGTGGAAAAATTACAGTAACAACCTTTCTAATTATATATTGGTCTCCTGCTCTTGGCCAGCTTCTGGGAGAGGAAACTTGACAAGAAATAAAAAATAATTTTATTTATTTATTTATTTATTTATTTATTAAAACATTTGATATCCTGCCCCTCCTGCCAAAGGAGAATGACCAGAAAAATTCAACAAATTGTTTTGTGTCCGTCAATAAAGTTTGAATTCCAGTTTTGAGGGAAGACTCCATTCTTAAGTGTTTAATCCATTTCTAATAGAGCTCTTTGGTTTAGTGATCCTTCTTTCTTGTGCAGTTTTCATGGGTGATAAACTACTCTACTGAAATGCTGGGTAAATCTCCAAGAAAGAATTGGATCTTCTTGTAACCAACTGCAGCGGAGACAAGGATTATTTTGTTGTTGTTGTTAAAAAGAAAAAGAAATACAATATATCAAAAGAAAACAAAAAAATCCAGACCACATTAATTTCAGTTCCTGGTTGTTCCTTAGCGAGTCGCTCCCTTTGCTGTCCACTGGTCAGCACTAGATTTCCTCAACAACACATAGAAACTTGGTCTTGCATTTGCATATTTTCAAAAAGCATAAATCAATTGTATTATGAAGAGGTAGCTTCTCCCCTTGAGACATGTACTAAATTCCCATTAATGGAAATGGCAGCAAGGCATGCCATTTGAAGGGGAAAATATATATTCCTAACTATATGGTCCAAATGGTATTTGAGCTAAATATTTCCATTGTAATAGAATAAGCACTCACTGTTTGTAAGACATTCACAGTAGAAAAATAAGTCAACTCTTCATCATTCTTTCTTTCCCATCCCTCAAAGAAAAAAAAGTTTGGATAGAAATGATGTAGATCCCTACTTGGAACTGGAGTTGTGCTGGGTTGAAACCTAGAAAAGAAACATTGTTTGTGATCTGTTTTCCAACCGTACATTCTGTGGAACATCTTACATTTCCTTGGGCTTTGCAAGTCTCTGTTACAGCTTGCAGTGGAAACAAGAAGTACTGAAAAGTGCTCTCTCTCTCACTCACTCTCTCTTTTTTCCAGCACTTCAGCTATGTTACCACAGTGCAGTATCTGCCAAAGACACTGAGCTGTAGTGTTATCAATCCAGGCTTTTGAGAACCCGTTTTTTCATTCAGATCTAAACTGTTTCTCCACCCCCACCCCCCTCACCCCCAAGTAAGTTTGTGTGCACTTAGTGGCAGATATATGGACAAAAACTGTGATAGATTCTTTTCCTTGTGAATCTGGAAACAGCATTTACATCCTAGGTGCGCTATTTAAATGTCTTAATTACTCATGTTTCTGCATTACACCCAATTATGCTTGCGTTTCCTTTCCCCCAGCACTGTATATACCTCTGCTTTGCCTTTGTTACTTCATTATGCAACCCCAGACCAGCCTGAGGAAGGACCCTGTGAGTTCCGAGAGCTTGCACGCCTCCACCAACTGGAGTTGGTCCACTAAAAGAGATCACTTTACTACTTTGTCTCTGTTATCTTTCTCTACTTGCATCGTCTATAATGGGGAAATGCCTACTGGAAGGCGAATGTAGTCTAGTGATTATGGTATTGGGCTAAGACCCAGAAGATTGGGGTTCTGTTTCCAGCTCAGTCAGATTTCTAGTGTGAACCTGCATAATTATCACTGGACCAGTCTCACAGCTTGTGTACAATGGAATAGCAAGATTGACTGTGATATTTATATATTTATTTAAATGTGTATTCTCCCCCTACCCCAGATACTTGGGGCAGGTAACAGCATACTAAGGGGGGGAAATACAAATATAGGAAAACATAAAAATCCCCTTAAAAGCCCAGTCTCTAACCCCTGTCCTCTCTTGCCAAATGCTTGGCCAAATAGAAAGGTCTTACATTGTCTCCAGAAAACGCTCCCTCCAGGGGAAGGAAGTTTCATAGTAGTGGAGCAGCTACCACCAACACCTCTCTATATGCCTTTGGTGTATGAACTTGATCGAGACAGTACTTGCAAGAAGGCACTGCTGGCCGACCTCAAGGACCATGATGGCGCCTAGGGGAGAGGGCAGTCTTTCTGATATGTGGGGCTCAGGCTGTTTCCAAGAGATGGGGATCTTGCCCTACATTTCTCCATGGTTAGTTTTCCATCTATGAAATGAATTGTTGTAAGATCTAGAAACTACCATAGTGGATCAAAACTGCAGTTCCAATCAGCTCATTCTGAATGTAGTTCAGAGGGTCTCTTTTATTGGACTAACTATATATAGTTGGTGTGAGATGCATGCTTTTGGGCCACACAAAGCCTTCCATTGGGCATGTAACAAATCAGGACTGTAGACTGAGCAAATATAGGACAGGTATATATGACAGGAGGCAGTGACTTGGGTAGGATTAGATAGGAAACAATAACTAGGGAGAGGCTGTAGGTGAAAAAAAAAAATCTATGTCAGACATTTAAAACAATGCTGTAAAAATGGGTGTAAGAGAGTGCTCTATTGTTACCTATTGTTCTTGGTCTAACAGCAGCACTAATGCAAACAAGAAGACTAAGCTAAAGTAAATGTTTGGGTTGGGGGGTGGGTAGTAGGAAACAACTTTCCAGGTGAAGGGAGCTCACATCTGAAAGGAACTGAATTCACAACAGTAAAAATCTGTAAGTAACTGACAGTCTGTTAACAGCTTTGTGTTATAGTGGCTTGAATATCTATACTGAAACCATTATTTATAACATCTCCCAAAGAGATGAATTTTAGTTCCCAGCCCATCTTTTCAAAGCGTTGTACAGATTTGCTTTCTTGTCAAGGATTGAGAGATCAGACATGGAGTGGCCGCTCTGGGAGAAATGGATACCCACTGTAGAACTGGAGTTTACATCCATGCCCTTTTTTCTAAGCAAGTTCATTTTTTGGTGTAAGGATTGATGGGTTTTCCCAATATAGTTTCCATGACGGGGGCATTTTGTACACTGAATGAAATACACACAGTTTTTGGATTTGCAGATGGAGGTTCCTTATACTTTAAATGGTTTTCCCTGGGCGGTGTTGATAATATTAGTGGTAGAAATATGCTGGCAGGTTTTGCACCTGCTATTCTGACAGAGTCTTGTTCCTGTCATGATGGGGAAGGGGAGGAGCTGATTTTCGAGAATATGCTCCTGATGATGGTTGGATGGTGGTGTGAAAGCCGGAAGAGGTGGTCCAGGAAGGATTTGTCTGAGAATGATTGTCCTCATCAGGTTAGATAATGCTACATATAGATTCAAGTGTGGGGTGGTAAATGAGAAAATGAGACATTTTCTACTTACCTCCCTAATCCAAACATTAACATTAAATGTCAACCAATTAAAATTCAGCATTAAATTCCATCTGACATGTAATTACCCAGTTACCCATCGGGTAATTACCCAGAAATCCTTTGTAGCTCTTCACAGTCTGCTTTCAGCTTAGCTATCTTGAATAACTTTGGCCCTTTTTACATGGGCAGCACCCACTCATGAACACCCAGAAATCTGGATGTTCATGTGTGGGTGCCATTCATGTAAATCCCATGGGGGTGGAGGTGGATACTCCCACGCACACACATGCACACCCATTCCCACTCATGGAGACACCAGCAAAAACAGAGGTGCCTCCATGCGTGGAGATGGCCTACACCCTCTCCTCACCCAGTGAACACGGACTGCGGCACACATGCCCTCCTCCCCCGCACCTGTGTAAAAAGAGCCTTTGTGTCATCTGAAAACTTGGACCACCTCACTTTTTGCCCCCCTTTCCAGATCATTGTCAAACGCAAACAGGGTTGCATGGTACCCCAAAAGTTGTACAAAGAAATTAATAAAACTTTTTTTTTAGTAAACCTGTACCACTTCATATTCCAGATATTCCTCAAAGACAATGGGGTCTGTTCTGTCCCACTGCTCCATGCCCCCCACATTGTAGTTTTAAACCAATATCAGTGAATACCAGAACATTAATGTGGTACGACGGACCTCCATTAGAATGAATGGAGAAATGAAAGCACTATATGGCCCAGGGTTGTGGGGTCATATTTGCCCCAAATACAGTGTAGAATATTGTCTGTTTTCATAATATGCCATTTTCTGTGTGTGCAGACAAATTTCAATACAAGCACACGGGTGTGTGTGTGTGTGTGTCAGTTGCAACCCAACAGCAAAACTCCAGTTACCAACTTACAACTTTGCTTTCTCTTTAGGTTCTTTACACAGCAGTTAACCCTTTCATAGTGTGAAGCATCAGTGATTTTTTTTTTTTTTATACTTGCCAGGTTGTGTTGGGGAAAAAAAAAACCATTAGACTGAAGGGGTCATTTCAACCCCTCCATTAGTTACAATGGCAGCTGGCTATTGAAATGCAGATGAGCTCCTAATAGCTCTGACTCTTGAAATGCAAACAAGCTGTTTGCATGGTGAGTTAGCTCACCCGCTTCATCTTTGTTTGCTTATGAATGATGAAAACATTGGAACGTTAACACTAGTTATCACCTAGATGTTGGCCGTTTTTAAACGGACCAGGTGGATGGGGGGATGGGTGTGTGCCGGCGGTGGGTGGAGGTGGGTGTGCGCCCATGGGAACGTGAGTGTACGGGCACACACCCATCTCCACCTAAGGAGCCTCCTCTGGTTTGCCAGATGTCCCTGTGGGTGGGTGATGGGTGGAGGTGGGTGTCATGCGGAGTGCGCATGCAGACACACCCCACCGCCCGTGGTGTTCCCACAGGTGCACAGCCATCCCCCCACCCACTGTTGCGCCATTTACATGGACACCCTCCCCCCAACTGCACCCCCCGCCTGCTCACCCGGGGAGTGGGTGGCGGTGGTGGTGTTCCGTATAAAAATGGCTGTCATTTCGTTTGCATATAAATGTGCCGTCCCTGACCCAAGGAAACCTATTCAGGTCTATTTATCCTTTGTAATGTCCAATACGTAGTTGAAAATGTTGTTACTTTTGCCGTTTCTGTACATCTTATGTTCCAAAAATGCGGGGTCATAGGCTTTCATGTTAGAAAAATATTCTGTTTGATGTGCACACCCATCCATAAACAGCTGATGGAGGATGTTCCTGAGGGCTGCCCCATCAGCTGTTTCACGGGCCGTGTGCATGCATCAAAGAGCTGATTGGGGGGGCCTGAGAAAGTGTGCTCAGTTGGCCCACCAAACGGTTGATGGGTGGGGGGTGGGGGGGCTGGAGGAGCACATGCAGCCCCGCTGAACAGCTGATCAGAGGGGCTGGAGAAGCATGAACACCCTGGTTCCACCACACAGCTGGTATGGGGGGAGGACTTCATGCCCCCCCCCAGCTCCACCAAACAGCTGGGGTAGTGGTGGTGGAGAACGTGGTGCGCATGCTCCTCCAGCCCCCTCACCAGCTGTTCAGCAGGGCTGTGGTGTGGACACTTCTCCAGTTCCCCTCCCCCTGCAACATCATCCAGGGTGAGCACGGGGGTCCAATCCTCTGACCTTGCCTCTGGGCGGAGCTCGGTGGGCACAGATCAGACAGGAGGGAGACCGTTAGCCTTATCTGTGGGTGGGCTTCATCTCTGACTACTGCTGCCGGACGCATCCCGTAGTGGCTGTCAGCCCACTACGGTAGCAGCTGAACATCTGGCGGCAACAAATTACATGTGCAGGTGAGTCTGGGCTATGGCGGGATATCATGGGCTAAAGCTGGCTGTTTTCACCCGATGTGACTGGGAGCTTGCTTTAGACCAATTTTCAGAGGTTTCTCAAATTATTTCAAAGTGTTTCTCTTCCTCTGTGATTGTGGGTGGACATGCAGTGTTGTGCTTAAGTAACCTGGTTCCACCGGTGTAGGGATATAACAGTAGCAACAACGGTAGCCTCTCTTGCTTCTTCACGGCCCTAGCTCCTTTTCCTCTCCTTAGGCACTGAGTAGTTCTTGATACTGGTGAAATTGGAGAGGCTGAGAGCATGAGGAAAGTAGGGGGCTGCTCAGAATGGAAATTTGAGAGTGCCATGTTGGCTGGCCAGAGGAGCATCTGTAAGGGAGTCGGGGTGTAGGAATCTGAGAATCTGGTGAATTAGCAGCATTCAAGTGAATGGCTCCATTTCCACGCTCTTCCTACTTCTCAGCTCATTGTTACTCTGATGGGGTTGCCAACTCTCTCCTGAAGGCATTCTGGAGGGGAGGGTCAAAGGGGCTGTCCCACCACCTTTCTTATGTAAACCCGCCCCCTTCATAGTGACGTTGATCATATTTGGCTGGACTTGGGCATGTATGACAAAGGGTCTTTCCCACTTCTTTCAGATGTGGCCATGCCTCCCTCCTCTCTGAAGTAAATCCTACTGGCAACTGGCACCACTAGCTGAACAGGATCCCAGCCTGGAGCAGGCATGAGAGATCCTTGCCAGGAGCCAGCCTAGATCAGTAGATTGCCCTGGTTTGAGACCTCAACACAGTAGATCCTGTAGATGGTAAGTCTGGCCTTCCCTGGCCTAGACCACCACCTCATGGTTTCCAGCTTGCCTTAGGATGGGGTAGGGAACCTTTTCTGCCCTGTGGGCCACTTAGTACAAGCTCCGTGGGCTGCATCGAAGTTGGGGTCAGGGATGTGTAAGTGACGTGCTCAAGAAAAAAGGAGGGTCCTCCATGGATCTGTGCCATTGATCTGTGCCGTGGATTGTTGTGTGCACGCCTTCATCCTTTCTGACAACCTGAGCTCATTTGTTCAGTGCTTTGGTGTAAGAATTGGATTCAGGGGCCAGATACAGGAACTGGGGGGGAAAACCACATCTTGTTGGGGGCCACACTTGGGTCCTAGGCCCAAGGTTCCCCACCCCTGCCTTAGGATGGTGATTTCAAGGTTTATCACCTAGCTGAATTGCTGTTTATGTGCTGCCAAATAGCCCTTAGAGAGCAGAGAGAAAATAGCAAACACTGTAATTAATTTATCAAATGGAAACATTTTACAAATACACAAAGCTCTTCAAATTATTCTACACATTGATTGTGAAGACATGCCTTTAAGACTTGAACTTCTGCATACCCATGCCATTTTCCAGTAGATCATTTTGTTTCGGTTTGAGGTGTAGGAAATCGGAACATGTCATATAGAATTTTTTTTTTAGCAACAAAATTCCAATTTTGTGAGACTGAGAGTGAAAACAGACATGACGCTAACCACCCTTTAACCACCCTTGGTGGTCATTTATGCATGTTTCAGGGCTGCGTAGGGCACAAATACAACCCTGTAACGTGCATAAATAACCACCAAGGGTGGTTAAAGGGTGGTTAGCGTCATGCCTGTTTTCACCCTGAGTTGCATTCTGTTAACCATGCCTTCTTTCTGGGCATTGTGAACAGACACAGAGGGTATTTTCAGACGTGACAGAGCGGCATTGGCCCCGTCACAGAATCACCCAAATGATTCCGCGCCAGAATCCCGCCGTCATGGGCAGCAGACGTGCCGGCCGATTCTGACGGGGAATCTGGGAGGGGGAGGGCGGGGCTGCGCGGCGCAATGTTTAGCCACACAGCCCCGCCCCCCCATGCTCCCCCGGTCGGCCGCCCTCTGGGAGATGGGTGGGCGTGGCGCAGGGGAGCCAATGGCGGCCAAGCCGTGGCGGCCAATGCGGCTGCAGCGCTCGCCCGCTCCCCAGGGAATTGACCATGGCTCGGAATCAGTGGCGGGCCCGGCCGCTGATTCTGGGCTGCGGTCAGGGGACAGACGTGACGCTTCCGCTGATCACAGGCGGGAATCTCATTGACCACGCAAACGGCCCTGGTCTGGGCAGGAGGGTCGTTTGTGTTGTCAAAGAGATTCACACGGGTGAACATCTGGCGGGAATCACGTTTTGCCCCAACAGACGTTACGAGCTCACGGTCACCATATGGGAATTGACTGTGGTTCACCGTGATCTCGTAACATCTGAAAATACCAAAGAGACCTTTGCCTACCAATTGCTGAAGACTCTTGCGGTCAGTATTATTTTTAAAAAAGGAATCCACTTTTCATCTGGTGATTTTTCCAGAGACTAGAAGCTAGACCTTGCCTTGTTAAGTAAACATTTTATCATACAGTTGATCAAGTTTGATGGTAAAATCCATTAACCTGGTGAGATTTACAAGTTTCTACTTTAACATAGTGTTGAACCTTGGATCATTAAAATATTCCGTAGGAGAATTATCAAAATCCCTTTGGAAATATACTCAAGTGCCCTCATTTACGCATTTATAGCATCCTTTGTGAAAACCTTTTCTTTGGCTAAGTTTCCTCAGTCCAACCCTGTCCACTTCCCTCATAGTCATTCTTTAACATACTCACTCATAGGCCATTTTAGACGGACCCACCTCCTGGCCAGGTCCGTATACGCTGGGTGGAGTGCCAGCGCACTTCCAGTGAGGGGTGGAGGGGAGCGTTCACATGGCGGGGTATGGTTGTGCACCAGCCACCCATACCCCTGCATGGAGCAACTGGAAAAAACCTGGGTGGGCGGTGCATGAGTCACGCAAGTGCACCTCCTCCCACGCTGCCTTCAGATGGGCACCCAGGGCTATGGTGGATGGGTGGACCCACGTGGGTGCGTCCTATCTAAAAACGGGGCAGAGAACCTTTTCTCTCCTGGGGGCCACATTAAAAATTAGTATGAGTTCCGAGGGCCACATAGAAGTTGGGGGCAGGGGTGCTTAACGAGTGTATTAAAGAAAAGGAGGGCCCAGATCATGGATCTGAGCCATGGATCTGTCCCCTACCCTTGTGTGCATGCCCTCCTCTCTGCTCCATTATCCTGAGCTCGGTTGCTTGGGGGTAGAGACTGGATCCAGGGGCCAGATCCAGGCACTGGAAAGGGGTCACATAAAATCTTTCCAAGGACCACATTTGACCCCCAGACTTGAGGTTTCTCACCCTTGTTATAGGCAATACCACACCATCCGAAGATGGACTCTGCTCTTCTTCCCTTTTCTTCAAGCATTCAGCCTCCTAGAGAGTTAGCTACCATTAATCCATAGTAACATCCTCTCTCTACATGGGCATCTCTCTACACTCTCACCATGGCCATAGTTCATTATCGTAGTTTCAAATTGCCATAACTTTGTTACCTATCAGTAAAATAGCTTAGTATTTAAAAATAAATTAAATAAATCAGCATCATTGATGAAGATGGGTTTGCTCATAGTGGATTCCACTCAATGACCCCAGGGTCCTCCTCAATTCAGTCAAAACCAACTAGAACCAGGAGGGTTCCCAAATTGTGGATGAGGGTTATGATAATGTTTCCGATACTTTGCATGTCTTTGTTGCTATTTGGGGTTAGAAGATTATAGTTAATTTTCAAATGGAATCACAAAGTCAAAAGTTTGAGAGCCACGGAGTATGGAACTTTTCTTTTAAGCAGCCCAGAAACGGAACATTCTATGGTGAAGCCTGAAAAGTTTTGGTCAGAGAGCCAAAGACTTGGTAACCTTGCCTTACTTGCTTTGTCTTAAGGCCAGCTCTGCAGAGTGAGAGCGGAGGGTCAAAGAAAAGAGACAGGTTGGGGAAGGAGCAAAATGAGGCCAGGGATTGGGTGAAAGCTCTCTCTTTCATAGGGGCTTTTCAGTAGTGGTGGGTTTGGGCCAACAGCACAGGCAGACATTAGAATAAACAAACAAGAGTTTTATTTTCACCTTCCCAAGGAAGGCGGTTGCCTTCATACATGAATAAACAAAAGGTTACAAAGCAAAACCTCCAGCAAACATAGGCAGACTAGGCTACCTTCCTTGCTCAGCAGGTATCCAGTGCCACGTCAGCCCCCCTTTGTGTACTGGGAAGGCTGCCTTTTATACAAGAAGCTCTGTTCTCATTGGTTCCTCTTCAGCGAGTCACCTGACACTCAGCAAAGACATTTAAGCCGCAGTCTCCAACCCACCTAGGGAGAGGAAAGAAGAGCAGTGAAAAGCAAAGGTCCCAAACACCTACACATTAAACAAACGGGCTGCTTGAAAGGCCATGTCCCCTGCCCATAGTGCCTATGAGTGGTGGACCAGTCTGCTGGGTGTGGGTGTTCAAGTTTATTTGGGCAGGGGATGCGTGGATGCCCGTTGCCACACACTTTTTATGCTTGCCCCTCATGGTGGTCCCTACCTACCTGCAGGACTGCCTCACGCCCCAGGCCCTAGATGAGCCCTGTGGTTGACTGGGAGCGCCCTTCTTGAGGTCCCCAAAATTTCTCGGGTGGTAACTATGAGGAGGACGTTCTCAGTGGCTGCACCAGGGCTGTGGAACACCCTCCCGAAAGAGGTCTGTCTGGCCCCAGACCTTCTCTCTTTCCAATGACAGTGTAAGACCTGGCTGGTTTGCCAGGCTTTCGGTGAGGAAGATGGGTGATGGGGAGGGGGTTTGGTTTTTTTTAAGCGAGTCACCTGACACTCAGCAAAGACATTTAAGCCGCAGTCTCCAACCCAACTAGGGAGAGGAAAGAAGAGCAGTGAAGAGCAAAGGTCCCAAACACCTACACATTAAACAAACAGGGGCTGCTTGAAAGGCCATGTCCCCTGCCCATAGTGCATTTTATTTTATATTGTTGTTTTATATTGTTGAATTTTTATATTTCTATTTATATCGATTTATATCTTTATATGCATACTGTGTTTTATGTGTATACTGTGTTTTATGTTTTAATGCATTGTGAGCCGCCCTGAGCTGCTAATAGCAGGAGAGGACGGGATAAGAAATGCTACGAAATAAGTAAATGGCGCACTCCAGATTTCTCGGTAGTGCACTGTGCGTGGTCATGAGTGGGTGCTGAGTGGCTCATGGGAGCACGCATCCCCCCACACCGCCTTCAGAAGGGCAGTCGGATGAATGGCTCCTGGGTGGCCATGCATGGTAGCATCTAATTTAAAAACACCCACAGACAAACAGGACCAACTTCCACTGTCCATTTGTGTCCCACTCACTCGCGAATAGGGGTGGTTCTAATCAGCTCTTCCAGTTCTGCAGACATTTTCTGTGAAATTGGAACAGTGAGATCAGAATTTCAATCAGAATTCCGACTGATTATAATTTCCAATCAAAATTCTGATTGAACAATTTATGCATCTGTAAAATGGCCATTTCCGTACTGCACGTGTGAAAAACGGCGGTGCCTGAAATCCCTATAGCACATAACACCAAAATCTGGAGAATTGCAACTTGGCATATACTGCCATAGAGCAAAGCACCTGCTTTTTGACCAGAGGTAAAAGAAGGATAATTGTATGGGTGAACCCTCCTAACTGAGGTTACCGCCACCCAAGCTAACTACTTCTGTTGTTAATAACACTGGGGGTAAATCTTCCTATGAGGACATCTCCACATGTGCGAGGAGTGAAAGGTCGCGATTTCTGAAGGCTCTCGAACCGCGCATTAAATCTTTCCTTCCCGGCGGTGGTAAGCACGGCAAACCCCGGTAAAAGTACCATGCATAAATGGGGAAATCCCCCCCCCCCAAAAGCAAGCCGAAAAAGGAAGACTGAGGAGTTTCTGCAGAACCAAACAAGCAGAGGATACTGGAGGTCAAACCCCGAGCGAATCAGCCAAAATGGTCGGAGCAGCGGACCCCAGAAGAACCCTCCTGGGAGGGGGGAGGGGAACTGCAATCTGCAGCGCGGCTAATTCAGGATCTCAAGGAAGAGATCAAGTTAGATATGCAAAAGGCCAGCATGCACAGAGACAAATTGTTTAACAAAATAAGTAAGGTACAACAGGTCACAGAAGAGACCAACGTAAAAATAAAAAACATTAATAAAAGCATACAAGCCTTGGAGGACAGGGTCTCTAGGGCAGAGGACCAGGCCACAATACAAGAACGGGGTTTGGCCCAAACATAAGAAGAAGTAAAGCAGCTACAAGTTAAAATAGAGGACCTTGAGAACAGGCCAAGAAGAGCCAGTCGTAGAATTGTTGGAGTGCCTGAGGGGCTGGAAAAAGAAGGAATGGAAAAGCTGAAAGAGCAAATCCTACTGGAAAACTTTCCAGAGGAGAGGCAAACTCCATCCCCTGAAATAGAAAGAGCACATAGATCCCTGCACCCTAAACCCAAGGAGAATGAATCACCACGCACTATCATAGTGAAATTCCTCAGATACAAAGACAAGGAACAAATACTCAGACTTGNGAAGGCGGTTGCCTTCATACATGAATAAACAAAAGGTTACAAAGCAAAACCTCCAGCAAACATAGGCAGACTAGGCTACCTTCCTTGCTCAGCAGGTATCCAGTGCCACGTCAGCCCCCCTTTGTGTACTGGGAAGGCTGCCTTTTATACAAGAAGCTCTGTTCTCATTGGTTCCTCTTCAGCGAGTCACCTGACACTCAGCAAAGACATTTAAGCCGCAGTCTCCAACCCACCTAGGGAGAGGAAAGAAGAGCAGTGAAAAGCAAAGGTCCCAAACACCTACACATTAAACAAACGGGCTGCTTGAAAGGCCATGTCCCCTGCCCATAGTGCCTATGAGTGGTGGACCAGTCTGCTGGGTGTGGGTGTTCAAGTTTATTTGGGCAGGGGATGCGTGGATGCCCGTTGCCACACACTTTTTATGCTTGCCCCTCATGGTGGTCCCTACCTACCTGCAGGACTGCCTCACGCCCCAGGCCCTAGATGAGCCCTGTGGTTGACTGGGAGCGCCCTTCTTGAGGTCCCCAAAATTTCTCGGGTGGTAACTATGAGGAGGACGTTCTCAGTGGCTGCACCAGGGCTGTGGAACACCCTCCCGAAAGAGGTCTGTCTGGCCCCAGACCTTCTCTCTTTCCAATGACAGTGTAAGACCTGGCTGGTTTGCCAGGCTTTCGGTGAGGAAGATGGGTGATGGGGAGGGGGTTTGGTTTTTTTTAAGCGAGTCACCTGACACTCAGCAAAGACATTTAAGCCGCAGTCTCCAACCCAACTAGGGAGAGGAAAGAAGAGCAGTGAAGAGCAAAGGTCCCAAACACCTACACATTAAACAAACAGGGGCTGCTTGAAAGGCCATGTCCCCTGCCCATAGTGCATTTTATTTTATATTGTTGTTTTATATTGTTGAATTTTTATATTTCTATTTATATCGATTTATATCTTTATATGCATACTGTGTTTTATGTGTATACTGTGTTTTATGTTTTAATGCATTGTGAGCCGCCCTGAGCTGCTAATAGCAGGAGAGGACGGGATAAGAAATGCTACGAAATAAGTAAATGGCGCACTCCAGATTTCTCGGTAGTGCACTGTGCGTGGTCATGAGTGGGTGCTGAGTGGCTCATGGGAGCACGCATCCCCCCACACCGCCTTCAGAAGGGCAGTCGGATGAATGGCTCCTGGGTGGCCATGCATGGTAGCATCTAATTTAAAAACACCCACAGACAAACAGGACCAACTTCCACTGTCCATTTGTGTCCCACTCACTCGCGAATAGGGGTGGTTCTAATCAGCTCTTCCAGTTCTGCAGACATTTTCTGAGAAATTGGAACAGTGAGATCAGAATTTCAATCAGAATTCCGACTGATTATAATTTCCAATCAAAATTCTGATTGAACAATTTATGCATCTGTAAAATGGCCATTTCCGTACTGCACGTGTGAAAAACGGCGGTGCCTGAAATCCCTATAGCACATAACACCAAAATCTGGAGAATTGCAACTTGGCATATACTGCCATAGAGAAAAGCACCTGCTTTTTGACCAGAGGTAAAAGAAGGATAATTGTATGGGTGAACCCTCCTAACTGAGGTTACCGCCACCCAAGCTAACTACTTCTGTTGTTAATAACACTGGGGGTAAATCTTCCTATGAGGACATCTCCACATGTGCGAGGAGTGAAAGGTCGCGATTTCTGAAGGCTCTCGAACCGCGCATTAAATCTTTCCTTCCCGGCGGTGGTAAGCACGGCAAACCCCGGTAAAAGTACCATGCATAAATGTGGAAATCCCCCCCCCCCAAAAGCAAGCCGAAAAAGGAAGACTGAGGAGTTTCTGCAGAACCAAACAAGCAGGGGATACTGGAGGTCAAACCCCGAGCGAATCAGCCAAAATGGTCGGAGCAGCGGACCCCAGAAGAACCCTCCTGGGCGGGGGGAGGGGAACTGCAATCTGCAGCGCGGCTAATTCAGGATCTCAAGGAAGAGATCAAGTTAGATATGCAAAAGGCCAGCATGCACAGAGACAAATTGTTTAACAAAATAAGTAAGGTACAACAGGTCACAGAAGAGACCAACGTAAAAATAAAAAACATTAATAAAAGCATACAAGCCTTGGAGGACAGGGTCTCTAGGGCAGAGGACCAGGCCACAATACAAGAACGGGGTTTGGCCCAAACATAAGAAGAAGTAAAGCAGCTACAAGTTAAAATAGAGGACCTTGAGAACAGGCCAAGAAGAGCCAGTCGTAGAATTGTTGGAGTGCCTGAGGGGCTGGAAAAAGAAGGAATGGAAAAGCTGAAAGAGCAAATCCTACTGGAAAACTTTCCAGAGGAGAGGCAAACTCCATCCCCTGAAATAGAAAGAGCACATAGATCCCTGCACCCTAAACCCAAGGAGAATGAATCACCACGCACTATCATAGTGAAATTCCTCAGATACAAAGACAAGGAACAAATACTCAGACTTGCGAGAGGAAAACAACAACTGACCTGCAAAGGAACACTCATAAGAATTTTTCCAGATTATGCTTATGAGACCACGCAGAAAAGGAAAGGATGAGCGAACTTCTACCCTAAACTCACGCAAATGGGTCTGAAACCACACGTGCGCTTCCCAGCTAAAATGACAATATGGATTGACAATAAAAGAAAATTTTTTGAAGAAGCTGGAGAGCTGGAAGAATTCCTGCGTCGACGGGATGGCGGAAAGGAAAGAAGGAAGCGAAGCAATGCAAGGTTTAATTAAACCTTACTTGATAATTGGTGCCTGCTGGCATGGGGGGGGGGATTAAAGGAGGGGGAAATGGAATGCCCCGCATAAAAGGGGTAAAAGAGGGGCAGGGGTGTGTGTTAAGAAGGTAATTTTGTAAGGGAAAGCAATGAGTGGAAGGGAGGGGGGAGAAGATAACCAAAAGAACCCATGGAACAAGGGAGCGAAAGGGAAGAGAGATAGACGACCAACAAGAGAAAAGGGGCAAGAGTTAACATGCAAGAAAAGGGCATAAGACTAGGAATAAATAGCTCTTCATGTGCGCAGGGGAGGACCGGGGGCTAGGGGAAGAAGAGAGTAGGGGGGTGGAAAGGGCCCAGGGGAAGGGGAGCAAGAGGGACAAGGGGAGATAGCAGCCATTCAACTAGGAAAGGGGTCGGGGGGGAAAATCCTCAGGAAAGTCTCCACATGCAAAGATAAAACTGGAACCCACAGGATGAAATAACATACAATGGACTTAACACTCAGGATGCTTACTTTTAATGTAAGAGGCTTAAATCACTCAGTAAAAAGAAAGAGAGTTAAAAATACGTTGAGGGATCAAATGATTGATATTTACTTTTTTCAGGAAACACACCTATTAAAAAAGGATCTGGGCAGATTGGCAACTCAGGGCATTGTCACGGTGGTGGCGGTATGTGCTCCAAAAAAGAAGGCAGGTGTCATAATAGGTTTTAGGAATGGAGAAGTTAAAATAAAGAAAGAAATCAGTGATGATCAGGGTAGGTTCCTGATGATCAATGTTGAAATTGAAGGTAAAAAGTTTACATTGGCAAACATATATGCACCCAATGACAATACAAACCAGTTTATGCAGGCCACACTCAAAAGAATAGAAGAGGAAGCAGTGGGGTTATTAATAATCCAGGGAGACTTCAACACATATTTTACAGAACACGACACATAAAAAAAAATTAAAATTACTATCTGGCAAAAAAAGATAAAAGCAGAACTGGACAGGATGGGACTGGTAGATGGATGGAGGCATCTAAACCAAAGCTCAAGGGAATATTCATATTTTTCACCAGTGAATGGATCCTTCTCAAGGATAGACCATAACTGGGTGGAAAAAACTGAATTAAAAGCACTGAAGCAGTGCATAATAATCCCACTAGTGATCTCAGATCACTATGCTATTAGCTCAACATGGGAATGGGGGGTTACAGCGAAAACACAAAACAAAGGCTGGAGACTGGACGCTGCTCTTTTAGCCAACATAGAAGCTTCAAAACAGATACAGGAGGAAATTAAAACATATTATGATATAAATGAAGGCTCGGTTAAATCAGTATACACTTTATGGGAGACCGCAAAAGCGGTGATTAGGGGAAAGATCATTGCCATAAAAGCTAATATCAATAAACAAAGGAAACAGCTATCAAGGGAGTTATATCAAGAGCTACTGGAACTAGAGAATAGGGGGAAAGTAAAATGCACACAATCACTCAAAAAAAAAAAGACAATACAAATCAAGTGTGAAATAAATACTATGGAGCAGCAACAAACAATCTAACAATTGAAGAGAATAAAATGTTTTTATTTTGATCGAGGCAGTAAAGCAGGCAAAGCACTGGCTAGGCTAGTACAAATTAGGAGAACCAAAAGCTCCATAGTGAAAATCAGAACACAGGCAGGGACGATGAGCTCAGACCCACAACAGATCCAAGAGGCTTTTGTGAAATTCTACGAGCAGTTGTACCAGACGGAGAAACCTGAATCTGGCAAAATAGAAGAGTTTTTAGTTAAAGTTAATATGCCACGATTTAATGAAACCCAAATACAATATTTAAATACCCCTTTCACACTAGAAGAAATAAGCAACACCATACAGGGATTAGCGAAAAATAAAACTCCGGGACCGGATGGTTACCCGGCAGAATACTATAACAAATTCAGAAATCTGATAGCCCCACATCTGGTGCAGCTTTATAATCAAATAATAAAGGAGAAAGAGCTGCCTGGGTCATTTTATGAAGCCAAGGTTATCTTGATTCCCAAGCCAAATAAAGATCCCAATCTGTGTGAAAGTTATCGCCCCATCTCACTCCTCAATTTGGATTTTAAAATACTCACCAAAACATTGGCAAATAGGCTTGCAAATATAATAACTACTGCGATTAACCAAGACCAAGTGGGATTTGTCCCCAATAGGCTGGGATCAGATAACATAAGGGAGACCATTAACATCATGCACCACCTAAATAAGACCAAACAGTCGGCGATTTTGATCTCGGCTGAAGCGGAGAAAGCATTTGATCGTCTTGAGGTGAGGTGGCTATACAAAATATTGGCAAAAATAGGAATTAAAGGGAACTTCCTCACCTGGATACAAGCCATATACTTACACCCCAAAGTCAAGCTACTAATCAATGACTCGCATACCAGATCCTTTACCTTAACCAGAGGAACGAGACAGGGATGCCCACTGTCCCCGCTGCTCTTTGACTTAGCCTTAGAACCACTAGCATGTGCAATAAGACAGAGCTCCCAGATCAAAGGTGTTCAAATAACAGACCAGGAAGTGAAAGTAGCACTTTTTGCGGATGATATGCTACTATACATAGCCGACCCACTAAAGTCAGTACCGCCGCTACTTGAACTGATCCAGTTCAGTCAAATATCTGGCTATAAAATCAACGTTCAGAAATCAACCGCCATGATTTATGCTCCAAACGAAATAATATATCATCAAATTACAGTGGCCCAGCCGTTCTTAGTTGCACAAGACAAAATAAAATATCTAGGAATTCAACTGACTAGGGATCACAAACATCTGTATAAGGAAAACTAACTGGAAGCTCTAAACCAAATTAAAAAAAGATATAGCCAGTTGGACTGGGCTCACTAGCTCATGGTTGGGGAGACATAGGGTGAAAACCGACATGACGCTAACCACCCTTTAACTTCCCTTGCTGGTCATTTATGCATGTTTCAGGGCTGCATAGGGCACCAATACAGCCCTGCAACATGCATAAATAACCACCAAGGGTGGTTAAAGGGTGGTTAGCATCATGTCGGTTTTCATCCTTAATCTATATAAAATGAAACGATTACCTAAGATTTTATACAGAGTTATAGCACTACCAATTAAGCTCCCTAAATCATTTGTTCAGCAACACAATAAGATAATGTTAGCTTTCGTTTGGAATGACAAAAAAACACGAATTAAAAAGCAAACCCTCCAAAGGCCAAGAGGAAAAGGGGGAGTTAACATGCCAGATATAAACCTCTACTGTAAAGCAGCGACTCTTAAGACTATAAAAGACTGGTGCACACCGCAAACAGGAGCCCGCTGGGTGAATTCACTGAATATAGAAAAAGCCATTTTGGGTGTAAGACATTTTGAGTGTTTTATATTTGACAGAGAAAAAGGAAACAAAACAATATGGGATACACACCCTTTTGCAGGTAATGTTCTCAGTACGTGGAGGACGGTGAGAAAGAAAGTAGGCATACACAGGGTAGGTAACCCCTATTGAGGCTATGAAAATGACTACGGAAGGAATAGCAAAAAAACTCAGAATACAACTGAAAAAAAAAAGGAATAACTCAGGTAGCGCAGTTATTTAGAGGGGACAAATTCATGTCAAGGGAAGAAGATATCCAGGAATTGGTACAGAACCCAATAGATGAGCTACAATATTACCAGTTACGAAGCAAGCTGAACCAAGCAGAAATGGTCCCACATTTTGTCAGACCTCGGAAAGCAATAGAAGCAACCCTTTTCAGTAAAGGGTTAGTAGCGAAAATATATAGAGTGTTACAAATGGAATGGTGTGCAGACCCACCTACATACCTACAAAAGTGGGGGAAACGACTGGTAATTAAATGGGAAGAGAACCAGAGAGTTGAGATAGTCAAACATATGAATGAGATATCAAGGTCATTAGAGGTAAAATGACCAACTATTAAGGTGATTATGTTTTATTATATGGACCCGGTCAGGTTGAATAAAGTAAGGGGTACTGGGTCCAATTTATGCTTGAGGGGATGTAGGGAAAAAGGAACATACCTGCATGTATGTTGGGAATGCCCTAGGATAAAAGAATTCTGGGTAGCAGTATGGGCCAATATGCAAAAGACAATAAACATAACAATACCTCAATGCCCAGAAACAGCGCTGTTAAGACTGTATCCACGAGCAGATTTAATACAAAGAAAGGTGTCTCTTTGCAAAATGTTCATGACAGCAGCAATAAAATCTATACTCCAATTCTGGATAGAAGAAGCGACACCCACGGCTAATGTTTGGTTAAACAACTTATGGTATCTTTTTTCAATGGAAAAAGCTTCTGCCACACACACAGACAAGACCAAAGACTTTAATGATAAGTGGTTTCAATGTATGGAGCTTATTCAAAAACCAGAAACGACGGAGGACCAAAGATCATATTTGTTTGAGTATATGCTGTAAAGAGGGCAATAAAAAAGAAAAGAAGTTGTGGAAGACAAAAGAAAATTTGAATAAGAGAACTGACTGCTAGGGAGAAAGGAGGGAGGGGGCATAAAGTACATTGTACTATGTACTCAAAAGTCAAGTTAATATTGATGTCAATTGTAATGATGACCAATTGGTAAATAAAGTATTTTAAAAATGTTAAAAATAAAAATCTTCCTATGAACTAGTCTGAAAAATGATTTAAGATCCTCGGATAATGGCTTTGAATGGTGTAGGCCCTGGCTATATTTGTAACCTCCCCCAGATAGCCACCTGCACTCAGATACCACCCACTGTCTGAGGATACCACCACTGCATCTTGTGTTTTTGGAGATGCAGCCTTTACTGGGGTGGGCTCCTTTAGTGTGGAACTCTGCTTTCCAGATGTTCAGCTTGGTTCCTCCCCCTTCACCTTTAAAAAGCACCTGAAGCCATTTTTATGCTGCAGACTCCTTTAGAACAGGGACGAATCAGGTCCAGGGTCCAAATGCAATCTGTGGTTAGTTTTTTATTTGGCTCCTTTCAAGTTCCAGGATTTGACCCCTGGATTCAGTTCCTCTCCCGAACCACTAAGAACTTGGGGTTAGTGAGCAGAGATGAGGGCATGCACAAAAGAATAAGGGACAGGATCCATCATATAGATCAATTAGCTGGATCCTCCTCTTCCCAAATGCATCCTTTACACATTCCCACCCGCAACTTCTATATTGTACTTGGAGCATGTACTGATTTTTTCCAAAGTGGCCCCATGGAGCGAAAATGTTCCCTACCCCTGTTTTACAGGATCCACTGCTGGTTTCCTGTAATGTATGTTTACCTTCTCCTTTACTTTCCCCCTTTAAACTGTTTTTTAAAGGATTTTAAATGAAGTTTTGGTTATTTTATTTTACTAATTTTTTGAAGCACTCCGAGCACCATTTGGCACAGAGTTGGGAGAACACTATATAAATTATTATGATGATTATTTATTATAAAATGAAAAGAACTAGGAAAAGGTCAGAGAAATGGTGGGTTATTGGGTCTTTGTTGTTGTTTAGCTGCTGCTTGTCTGTCTTTTAACTTTCCTGTCATAGTTATCTTAAGGGACTATGCACATACACAAATCCTTGTGTGCATTACCTTGATTTCTCAGCTTCTTGTGAAGGAATCATAGCGGAAAATATTATCTGCCAGAGGCTAAGGAAAGAAGCCAGTTTACCCTACCCCATAGCGAGAGTCCATTAGACATACCTGATGCCTAAAGGTTGACATCCTGTAGGAGTCTGCTCCGAATGCCGCAATATGAAGCAGATTAGAGAGAAAACCGGTGGAAACTTTCTTCTGTATGATACTATAATGGAGGTGCCGGTGGAAACTTAGCTCCTGTGTTTTGCTCTCATGGATGAATAGTGTGTAATGGTCAGTCATTTGAGATGACGTGCATACCTCACAAGTGGTATTGCCACTCATGAATAATATGGCCACCCCAGACTTGTGCCGCTAAAGGTTTTCACCACAACGTCCTATGTATATCCATACAAGTTTACAGAATGAACTTTGTATTTGTGGAGGAAGAAATTCTGTAATGTTGTTTTTTTTAAAAGTGAGAGCTGGGTTTTAATAGAGATGATCTTTCTTTATTTTAACTCTTTTTTTTAAACAACCTAAAAATAAAACTGGTATTTTATGCTAAGCAACATGAAACGGTGAGCTATTTCGTTCACTAAGTGTGTGTGTGTATGTGTGTATACACACATGAACTTGTGTATATCTAAAGAAAGTAAACTTGCTGTCTCCCTGTCGCCAGGGGGGGCGAAAAATGGACCTAATCAAATCGCTATGGGGTCAAAACCTTGTGGTTTTTAAAGGCCCTTAATGTTGTCCAGCTGCAAATTAACAATAATAAAAAAGGCAAGAACTGGAGGGGGAGAAAGGGCATGCTGGAAGGAAAGGAAGAGAGTGTGTGTGTGTGTGTGTGTGTGTAAAGGAACAGGGAAATTGGGGTTTTATTTTAATTTTTCTTTTTTTTTTAAAGTTAGTTCAGTCTCAGCCTGGACATTGGCAAGAGACTATTGAGCTATTGTCTGCTCCATTTCCAGAATAGCCCCCAGTTAATCACTTCGGCTTTGAAGGGAATTTCCTCGTGGAATTCTCCACAGAAAATCTAATCAACTGACCTGCCCTCTCGACAATAGAAGGCTTCCCCCACCCCCCTTTTCCTTATTGGGGGCGGGCACTGTAATGTAGCCTTTTGTGCAGAATGAACCCTCCCAGTAGGAGTGGATAGCTGGTCTCTCTGTCTCTCTCTGTCTCTCTCTCTGTGTGTGTATGATGTGGAGAATTCACACTCTCTTATATGTGTGTGAATGTGTGTGCGCTTTACTCTTTGACCAGATGCTGCAGTGCACTGGCCAGTCACTGTCTCTGCATGTGTGTATGTGTCAGTGTGTGTCTGCGTGCGACTCTGTCATTTCATGTCAAAGGTCCATTACCTGATTACCTTCCTCGTCTGCCAGATTTTTATCTAGATAATTGGAACTGCTATGGAGGCTGTGCTCTGCCAGCCAGCTGAGATTCTCTAAAACCCTAGTTTGTCCACCTTGTTATCTGTGGCTGTCTGGGCAGAGGAAATTAAAAGAGATCCACAGCTAAGGGATTCCTTTTGACTTGCTCAGAGAGAAGTGAGAGGGGGGTGGAAAGAAAATAACCCAAACCCCCCCAAGACAGGCTGAAAGTTTATTTTTTCTTGTTCTTTTCTGTGTGGTGTGTGTTTGCTGCTGCTGCTGCTGCTGCTCCTGCTGTTGTTGTTTTGGCATGTGGATCTCTTTCCCCCTCCACACAGCAGGGCTGTTTGATGGAGTTTGGAGCTGAGGAAACTTTGGTTTTGTTGCGAGGACGGTTCGCAGCACTTTGTGGAAAGCAAGAGCTAGCAGTGAGACCGACAGAGTGAGTGACAACTTGTTTACAGGTTTCCTTGAAGGGGCCTCTGCTATATTTCAATCTGTCAAAGTTGCTTTTCTTCCCTCAGAACAATGCCTGATTGTTGTGTATTTTTTTTTTCCTGCAAAGAGAGAGAGAGTAAGGGGGGAGAGGAGGGGGAGAAAGGAATGAAAATTCTTTGAGTTACAGATGCTTTTGGTAATCATTTTTTTTTTTTTTTTTTAAATGTGTCTAATAATATTTTCTTCCCTGGTTTCAACTGCGAAGGAAAGACTTGCTAACTGCTTCACTTTAATCGGGCTGCTCTTCCTCTGATCTCCTCCCTCAGCAATAGGTGCCTTTTGCTCCTGGTTACCAGGTTTTTGGAAGGGTTTAAAATAAATAAATAAATAAATCCGAATCAGGAGGATGTTTTTATGGAGGGGGGGAGTGCCCCTTCCAGGGAGTTGACTTTCCCCAGGTTGTGGTGACCGGAGGTCAGCATTTTAAAAAGCCACCAGGCACCCCGAGGCTGTGTGCGCCTTGCAAAGCCGCAGCCCATGCTGCTCCGCTGTGGGGGGAGCTTTGGAAACACGGTCTCCTGCTCAGCGTGCTACCCCTTTAAGAGCCTGGTCAAGGAGTCCTAGCTCAGAGAAGGGAGAGCGAGAGGGAGAAAATCAATCGCTTTCCAAGCTTTGGATTCACTTGACAGGTTCAGTTGGAGGCGATCCTAGGTGGCTGCTCTGACAAAGGGAAAACTGGGCTTTTTCCAGCATGCTAACTGACCCTGATTTACCGCAGGAGTTTGAAAGGTGAGTCGAGGGGGGGTTGTGTGTCTGCGTGGGGGTGCGAATCTCTCTCGGTATTAAAGTACAACTTTCCCTTTGGTGAAGCAGCCTCCGGATCGGGGGGGGGAACATGCTTTCCTCCTCCGCCTCCCCCCCCCCCCAAAAAAAAGCATGCTGGCTGGAGCAGCTTTTTTACCTTGCTCTGCAAATTAGCTGTCAGTTATTGTGGGGGGGTGGGGGGTTTGCTGCTGCTGCTCGAACCGGATGGAAGGCATCTGTAAAGTCCTCCAACCTGATTTCACTAGTGATGCCTTTTTATTAGTATTTATTGTGCTTTGGATTTGTCTCGCTTCCTAGTCAGGGGGAATCTCTCTGAATATCATGATCGCGCTCTACCCCCCCCCCCCCTTTGCTCTGAATTAGCCTAGTCAAATACCAGAGGCAAGATTCTGCCTTGGGTTTGAGGTTGTGTTGTTTTTTTTTAAAAAAAGCATCTTTCTGGCTTTCAAAGAAGTGACAGTCTCGTGGCTTTAACTTTCACTGTGATCCTTCCGTAAAACTTTTGGAAGGTGCTCTGTTCAGCACATGACCTTTTTGTTGATCTGATAGAAGTGATTATTTTTAGTCAAGTTAACACCTCCGCTCTCTGTTAAGAGATCATCCTTTGAGTATCTCCCCCCCCCCTATTCCCAGAAGTAATTCCAACTTTGTAGCCAGCATTTCTCTGATGCAGTGTCAAAAAACCTGAATTTTAATTTATAACTTATTTATTTAACCCCCCAGTCTCCTCCACCAGAGAGACAGGCTTGCTAAACTAGATCCCTTGCACATTTGAACGGAGGTTTTTGCATCCCTAGTAGTTCAGTGCTGTCTAATCTCCTTCAGTTTACTGTTTATTCCACATAAATCTTTTTTTCCCCCCAGAAATATGTTTAAAGACTCCTCTCATATATTTGTACACATTTCCATTTGAGATCCAGCATCCCTCCCGCTTAATTTTTAAACAGTATAAATAACCCCTTGTTTGACTAAAAGGAAGAATTCAGACTTTGCATTTCTAAGTGGTAAACAAAAGAAGTCTTTAAAAAATGCCAAGATGCATATTACTTTCCCTCCTCTTTTTTTCATGAAAGCTACCTTCTGTATAAACATTTGGTTGTATCTGACTATGCAATGCAAGCTAGGTGCTAGACCAGCTGGTAAAAAATATGCTAAGTCAAGCTGTTCATTGCTGAATCTACTAAATTTGCTAGTCAAAGGCACAGAAAAGAAAGGAACATTTTAAACATCTTAAGAGGCCAGAGGAACGTGCGTGCAGTGAAAGAAATATTTGGGTTAAAATAAAAAAGGGAAAATTATTGAGAAGAATATGAAGTTAGGAAAGAAATGTAAAATAACAAGAGCTCTTTCAACTCCTTATCTCTTTTGCAGCTTAAACCCAGGTCTTTGCTAGAAAACACTACTGGAGTTGTTGAACTTTCCTAAAGGTTTTATTCATTGTCCTGATTATTTAAAATACCCTGCATTTTCCTTTAGTTTCTTCTTATTGTGGTAGAATAGTAAGGAAGTGCTTTCACACACATGGGGTGCATGAGGTTAACTCCACAGTACCTGGGATAACTTCGTGAACCCTCAGGTAACTGAGCAGTAACTGTCTTCTCTTGCACATGCAGTCAGCGGTGGAAAGTAATCCATATACTTCAGCAAGATGATACACACAAATATGTAAGCAAGCTAATGGACTGAACTTTGTTATGGAGAGAATGTGCTGAGTACTTTTAATTTTCTTTGGATGGACTTTTTATGCTGCTCTGTAGTTTCTTCTAAAGAAATTGTGTGTCTGTTTTAAAAATCATTTTGAACCAACTTTTTTTTTGACAGCAGCAAAACTAGATTTTCCCTATTTTTGTATTATCCCCCCCTCCCCCCCAATGGCATAGATTCCATTTACAGAGGTGTGCTCTTGTAAATGTACTAGCTCAAATAAGCTGCTATTCATGCAGATATCAAGGAATGGGGCTGGGAAGCATTAACTAATGAAACCTTGCAACTTATGACATTTTTTGTTTTACCATTTTCCCTCTGAGGCTTGAGTTGATAATACAGACCAATATCTCTGTTAATCATTACCATTTGTTTACATTGCATGGGTGTTTGACTGTAGTTGCACACACGGTGGATAGTGTCTGTGTAGTCTGTATTTATATTTACCAGAAGAGAGAAGAATGTATTCAGTTCACATGCATAAATAAGTTACACCTAGGATGTTGCTGCTTGGTTACGTTGTTGACAAGCACAATTCTTCAAGTGTGTTTTCGTAAGTTACAGGGGTATCACCTGTCACATCCAAACTTCACTTTTGTTACTAATGTGTACTGACTGGATAGTGGACACTGCAAGGAGGTAAATATTTAGCATGCCAAGTTATTGCCGTTTTCTTAAAGTGTGTGTGTGTGTGCATGTACCGCAGATGAATTATTTTTCTCTCTCCCTTGCCTTCTTCATGAGGAGAGAAGTGTCATTGTTTCCTGATAATTTTAAACAGTCTAGAAAGTTAAAGAAGTCACCCTAACTTTCTAGAGAATCAGTGACTTTAAATGAAAGAGAGGCGTCCTGCTTGTCTGTAGTCATTATCATGGATGTTTGTGATATGCACACTTAGAATGAAAACAGTCCTCAGTGTTTGGTGAATAAACAGTCGATTCATTCAGCAGCAGTAGTAACTTACACTAGGTTTTGCTATTAGCATGTACAATTTATCAATTGATCCATAAGCGGGAGTGGTTTTTGGTGTCTACTGAGTAGTTTACATACATCGTTTTGTTTTTTCCCCCCATGTGTTTGCTCTACTATATAATCAAAGGAAGCATCAAAAAACTCAAACTGAGATGAAGAAGGGAAAGCTTGATGATAACATGTTAGGAAGAATGTAGCTTGACTATTCAGCCTGTCTGTATAGGAAATATATGACTGATGGGGAGACTGTTTGTGATGATGTACCTGTGACAGTATTCACACCAACTCACTCAGAAGAGAAGAATGCTGAATTTTTAAGAATTGGGAGGACTACATAAAGTTAGTCAGCAACTACAGAAGGCAAACTCACAATATGAAGAAAAGTTTGTCATCCCGATAAAATAGATAGAACCAACATGGAGAAGCTAGAGACAATACTGAAATTTACACAATGATTAAGAGCTCAAAAGAATAAAAAAAATGCCCAGCATAAACTTTTATTGTCTTAATAAAATCTACTAAATGAAAAATAAACTGACTGCCTCACCAAGTCCCTGGTGTGCGGAATCTTCTTAAACCTAAATTAATTACTGCATATTTACATTTCTCTACAGACTCAGAGTGTGGCTAAACTGGGCATCAGGACAGTGATATCTTTTTCATGTAGATTCAAGTTAAAGAAGTGTATGGTGTTCATTGAAGATGCAAGAGTAGGTTAATGTTTCCTACTAAAGAAAGGAAGAGTGGGGGGGGGGATGTAAAAGAGAAGAGGGTTGTGTATGGAACAGATGTAGCATTTAGAATCACCCATTCTATGCACCCTGAAAATACAAGATCAGCTAGATCGTTTGTTGAAAAGGAAGGCTGAAGTGTAAAATAAGTCTCTGATAGGAAGGAAACAATACTTACTTGCTGTGCTACACGAGTCATTTCAGACTCCCACTGAATTTATTGTGGAGTTGTACCAACACTGTCAAACGGAGAAATCATTTTCCTAAAGTAAACTTTGCCTTAGCTAATATTATCCTTAAAATCCTTTGCCTTCTAATATTTATACTGAGGATTTGTGTGTCGGTGATGGGGGGGTGACATCCTTATATCGATGAATCTGTTTAGAATAATGTCCTATTCTTCTAAAACCTGGAGTTTAAAATAGTGATCACTGATTAGGCATTCCGTTTTGTTTTGTTTTTTAACATTGAGACTGTGCCAACATTGAGCTGGATGTCATTTACATTCCACTGAATTTGTTACCAAAAGATTATTTTCCTCCTTCTTTAAGTTCAGTGGTCTGTGGAGAGGGGAAGGATAGAACACAAGACCAGAGGAAAGTTGCAGATAGCAATTTTTGGCCAAGCAGAACTTGGCCTTTTTGTGTTTGGCAGTGATAAGGTCGGTGGCAGGAATCATACATTTTCAGAGGGTTCTATTGGTAGTGTTTGCTGATTTGATTTGTTGATTTCATGTGTTGTGTGTATGCTTTATAAGGAAGACGTTAGCTGCAACAGATTAGCAATTTTAACGAACATCTTAATAATTTGCTAGTTGCGGAAATTTTGAATTGCTTGAAATGCAGACCCAATGAGAGAAATAACAAATGACTTATTAGACTGATCAATTCTTACTCCCTATGTTCTTTGTATTTGAAAGTAAGAATTTCATATTACCAGATTGTAGATGACTGTTTCCTCCATAACTTTCAAAGGGTTAAACTTCAGAAGAAAAAATAAATAGCAACCCATATGCGAAGCCAAGCAACTTGCAATTTTTATGTGCGTAGTGTATTTGAATGCTACCTTTAAAACGTGAGAAGAGTTGTGTTTCTTCCTCCTGTTGTCCAGAGACACTAGATATAATAAGTGCCCGAAGCATCTACTACTACTTTGGGAGACTTTTACAAGCATCTTTAGCTGTATCACCCCAAAAGGCATATGAAAAAAAAAAAAAGATAGCCTGTCTTGTTTTTTAGCCACAGGGCTTTTTGATAGTATAGACATAAGCTTCTGTTGGATAGATCAAAAATCTGTTTCTCTCCAAACGTATATAACCATATATATTTCTTTGAAATATGCCAAGTGTAGAGACAAATACTGATTTAGGAAAAAGGACATAAGTCACAGGAAAAGTCTTAGTTTGTATGTATGATTTCCCTTCTAGATACTTTTGAAATAATCTCTTATGTTGGGTCAGGCACATACATATATGCATATTGAAAACCTCTACTTCAACCAGGAACTTGCAGAAGCAGGAATGACATTTGCTGTTCTAGTTCTTCTTTTTCTTATTTGTTCAGTAATCATTTAAACACAATTAACCAATAAGTAGGAGATAAAATCCCTCAAAAATATGTGGCATGTATACATTGCGCCTTTGGATACGGGCCGATACCATAGTCAAGTGAGAAGAAGTGTTCAGGAGCAGTTACTAGATAGTTAGTACTTTAGTGCCTATGGCAATGATTTTGTGTTGCAAGTAGCATCCTCAAACCAAGAAATGTAGAAATCTTATAGATTTTGTCATTGGAATGCCTTTGGCACACTGTGTAAACTTTTCTAAAATTTAGTGAGGATTAAAGGACACGGTGTTAGAAACCATGTCACAAAAACAAATGGCAACCCAAATGAACCCCAACTGATGACTATATCAGAGTAATAGGGGAGATTTTTTTTGTTGTTCTGGAGAAAAAAATAATCACTTTAGCTGCTGGATTTTGTTGTTGAGCTTTGCTGGGTGTCTTAATACTGCACCTGATGTGACTGTGTGTTAGTGATGCTTTTGGATAACTTCAAAATGATCTGGCAAATTCAACTGCTTGAAAGTAGGTACTTTTGCCTCCCCTTTTTCTATCTGCATATTTCTCTTCTACAGAGCAGTCTGTCCAGGGATCAGATTATCCATCTCTCTCCTCCTCTGGAGATCATGCAATTTGTACTTGCAGCCAGCCGCTAGGGGGGTACTTGAGAGCAACGTGCACCTTCCACTCCCCACCTCTGCAGTGCTCCTTGCCTCTGCCAGCCTCGCAAATGAAGTGAGAAGCCCTAAAAGTTACTTCCAAGCTCACGCGTCCTAGCGACAGCGCAAAGTCCTTCTGCGTAGTCTAGTTGATCAGATTTAGACAAGATTTTGAAGAGTTCTTGCCAGAGTTGTGTTGCAAACACCATGGTAGAGTAAAAGAATGTAGTGAGGGAATCTAATTGTGACCTAAACTGTGGTAATTAAAATAAAACACAGCTTTTTAGCACATCCGTGGATTAAAATAAAATGAAAACAGCTTAATTCAGACTGTTAGACTCATCAAAGCCTAATCTGTATTTGTGTTGACCAGATTTGCTGAGAAACTTGTCAGCATTTTCCTCTTTTTGTTTGTTTCCTTGTGCACTTGACATGAGAAGCCATCATGTCTGGCCATCATGTCCTTTGGTTACCTTGCTTGCAACCAATTAATTCTTTATAAGTTGGTATAATGTATTTATATGTGTGCAACTTAACACAATTACAATGAATAAATAGATTATTATGGCTCCATTTAGAAGTTTGAAATGGGTTCTGGACGTGACTACCATAGAAGGGATTTTAAAATTAATATTTATAGATCAATTGAAATGACCCATATTAATGCTAAAATTTAACACAATCAGTTGATATTTGTGAAAATAGAGCCAGTGGATTCAAGATTCCTTCTATGTTCAAATTTTTAAACAACAAATGCCAACCCTATGTAATTTTTCATTGAGACCTATTTTATTTTCAGTTTGTAATAACTTCCGCTTTTGTATCTCTGGAAAATTCATACAGACTCTTTCTATTGCTTGGTTTTCTAGGATGATGTCGTCTGTCTGCTAGAGATACTGTTTATTCTAATGATATCCTGAAAAACTATCCTGATGCTATTTTTCTCTAGGGATGTATTTAACTTTTTTTTGTATCCCCCGCTAGATCTTTCATCCGTTATCTTTATGCCTTGGACTAAAATGCTTAATTTTTCTATTTTTTCAAAGCATAAGTAGAAATTTGTTTCCTTGCATTCAGAATCGGAGTTGTTTTTATTAATTATTTATTGTTTAAGTTGGGGATGAAGTTTTTTTGCATGTGCAACTAAATGAACTTTGCAGTTCTGGAGGAAGTTTAATATGCAATTTAAAGTATCTCTCTGAGGGTTTTTCCATTGCCTCTTCAGCGCTTAGCGTGCTTGTGAATGAGTGTGTCAGTTTCTTGGAATTGAGAAAAAGAGAACTAACGTACCCTATTTCATTCATGATGATTTCTCGTGCTGCCTGGACAAGAATAGGACTAGGAATAGGAATGGGGGTGGGGGGGAATAGGACTGTTTGTCGGTGCTAGGGGTAGGAGCAACACTGGGCTCAATCCTAAACATAGGAGTAAGTTTCATTGATTACAATATGACTTACTCATGAGCAACTGTGTTTAAGATTGGGGCCATTGTAAGGAAAAGTTGCTGGCTGTAATGTGTTTTCTGTTTCATTATTTCAAAGTCTCTTGGGTGAGGGGAAAATATATTTTAAAAAATTAACTGGTGAAAATATGAATACATTTTTTTTTTTTAAAGTATAATATATATACACACACTCTACTATTACTGCTTAGCATTTCCATAGTGCTACTAGGCGTACACAGCGCTTTACAGTCACAGATTTCCAGAGACAGGTCCCTGCCCAGTGAGCTTACAATCTAAGATGGACAGACACGGGTCAGGGGAACATAGGAACAGACACCCCCCCCCCCCCATTGATCTATTATATTACATGGTTACCTTTACATTTTGCTATGTCCCACTTGTCCTAGGACAAGTTAAAAAGGCTAGGGGTTGAAGGGGGTGGAAAACGCTTTTATGCGAGATGCCAACATTTCACTATGGTGTAGTCAGACTTGTCAATTTTTGGATGACTGTCTCAAAAGAGAGTTGGAATAGTGAATAGGCATGAAATTTAAAGTGTCCTCCTCACCTTGCGGATGTTCTGGCTGTGTCAGGCTGGAGGCACTGTGGCAGAGCTGCTTGTAGGGAAACATTGGGTGAAAACCTCCCCCACCTACTTTGGTTTTATATTTATAACTTAGCCCTGTTTTAATATTTTATTATATTTATGAGAGTTTTAATGGTTTTATTGTATTTTAATGTTTTTGGAAGCCGCCCCGGGCTGCATGGCAGGAGGGGTGGAGTATAAATTTATAAAATAAATAAATAAATAAAATAAATAAAACAGACATGACGCTAACCACCCTTTAACCACGCAGGGCTGCATAGGGCACCAATACGGCCCTGCAACATGCATAAATAACCACCAAGGGTGGTTAGCGTCATGTCTGTTTTTACCCCTTGTTTGCAGTCACCATGCCGGTGCGGCATTTTTCAGAGGCCTAGAGAGAGAGGGCTTCTCGCCATGAAGCATCTTGCATACATTTTCCTTTTAAAACATTTCTAACGACTTTTTTTTTTCCTTTTAAAAACTACCTTTGTAACGTGCACTTGTGGGTGTTTGCTACCCTAAGTCCCCTCCGCGTTCGCTGCGGCAGGGGTTTGGCGGTGCCCCGTCCCCTCCTTGAAACAAAGAAGGTGAGGAGGGATGGAACGGCCACCGGAGGGACTGTAGGGAGCCGAGGTTGCCTAGCAACCGCAATCTGAGGTGCCCAGGACTCTCGCGAGAGTTGGGATTCCCGGGCGCCATTTTAGCTTCCTGCTCGCGTGCCTCATTCCGCCGGGCACGGGGCAGGGAGAAGGACGTGAACCCACCCCTCTTATATGGCACCACTCCAAGTTGACACTGGTTGCATGTTAGGACCGGAAAGGAATTTTCCCTGAGCCAAATTAGCAAAATGGCAAGGGGGTTTTCGCCTTTCCTGGAGTGACCTGCTGATTCGGATAGGGGGCGAGGAAGCAAATTTGCCGGTGGTAGGTGGAATTGTCGCACTCTTGGTGGGGGGCCGAGTTCAGGCCAATTGTTAGAAGTTGAAGTTGTCAGTATAGCATTGAGTAGTAACATCTCCTTTAGAGATGGGCATAGGCCATGCATAGCTGCACAGTGCGGCCCACTCTATGGTCAGTCCAAGGGTGAGAGGCGAGTGGCTGAACCCGCTGGGCGGACCATGTACCACACAGTAGGTTACGGTGTCCTCACCCTTGTTGTTTAAATCCCTGCCCCCAACTGGCAAAGGGGGGTAGGTACAAGCAACCCGCTCCGGCCCGGGGAAACCGATGGTCGGGGCAGGGGGTAAGTTAATGAAGTTGGGTAAGGTAGGGCACAGGAGGGTTCCCATCGGGCTTAACCCAAAGATGTGGGAAAGAAGTGCGCCAGGCACACAAGATAGTGCCTGGTGCGGGACGGGAACCTCCTGTGGTTGGGTTAACAGTTAGGAATCGTAAATAGATAGGACCCCAGTTCAAAGGGGGAAGTGGGAGGGCTACCCCTTCCCCCTTTTTGATTTATTAATAAAGAGTGCGGCCGTTTAAACCCACAGATGGTGTCCTCGTCTTCTTTGGGGGTGTGTGATGACAAACTTTTACATTCATTAGAAACCCAGGGTGTCACTGAAGTTAATGGGAATTTTGCCACTAAATTAATTGGGGTCAGGATTACATCCTCAGGCTCTGTCTGGGTCACAGCTATTTCCTGTAGATAGGACTTCCCCCACTCTCATCCTCCTTCCTGGGTTCGGTAGGTCTATAAGACAAGATTTTGTTGATATGTTGGCTTGTATTCACATGCATGTTCCTTAAGTGACGTGAAACTTTTTTTTTTTTTTAAAGCAAGTTCATCTTTTTTAAAAATCTGTATTTATAATTTTACTTTTATAAACTAAACTACATAAACCAAATCAGACATGTTAGAATATGTAACACTATTCCTATGGTAATTCATAGGAAGCTTTTAGACAAGCGCCTCCCCACCCACCATCCACCTACTATACATGTTGCAGGGCTGCAGTGGTGCCCTATGGGTGCCCTGAAACATGTATAATGGGTGGGAGGTTGGTGGGTAGGTGCTTGTCTAAAAGCACCCATGGTAGCCAAAACACACTTTGGCTGGGTTAAATGTTAGATTTCTTTCTCTTTTCCTCTTCTTTGCATATTGAAGGTACATGTGGCTATTTTGAGGCAATATCTTACAATATCTTCCAAATTATGCTGTCCAGTTTCTGGTCACTCTTCTGTGAATCAGGCTTTTGGTGTGGGGATGGGGAGTGGGAGGGTTGGGTTGAGGAGTGGGGCTGTTATGACCTGTTGGGAGCTTTATGTGTGTTCATTGTATTTACTTGTATTATAGTTACATTTTATATTTTCTTGTATGCTGCCCTGTGCTGCCTGGGCAGGAGGGGGCGGGATATCAAATTTTAAAATAAATAAATCCAGACTAACTTTATTGGTATAACTGAGATCAGAATTTAACTTATTTGGTTTCAGTTCAAGATCGTCATCACCCTTTGCTGCCTCTTTTTCTTCTGCTGCTCTTATTTCTTATACCGTTAACTAGATTATGTAACTCTGTAAAGCGTTTTGAGATTGTCGTACAAAACGCTGCTCAGATTTTCATATTGGGTGCTTCTTTTATGATCCTTAATTGTTGTTATTTATTTGTATTGCAGTAGCATGTAGGGACGCCAAGTTGAACTAGATGCTGTACAAGCAAAAACAAAACACTGTCCCGACCCAGAAGAGCCTACATTGTGCTCAGACTGCCCACTGGTGGTCTTTGCTTGGGCCAAACACTGAATCTCAGTATAGGGATTCAACCCTAAAGCTGTCTTGTGGGATTCAGTAAGAGAGTCTATTCATTGGTTACATGTCACCTGTTGGATTTGGGGAAAGTGGAGACTTGTGTCTGTAAATGAGCCCTTGGCTGACACATAGATGTAATGGATGCATATAAATTTTCTAGCTTTAGCTGCTGCACCAACAGTTATTTGGGGAGATGATAAAATGGATAAGATTAAAGTGCATCCTCATCTTGCACTTGCCTGGCCCCAAGCCTGTTGACATTCCGGCGAAGTTGTAAAACCGGGCTGTTCGTCCAGGCCTTTGGGGAGGGTGGGGGAGGGTTTTAGCTCCTCTACCTTATTTATTGTTTTAATTGAGGTCCTGGGCCCTGTTTTAATATATGATTGTTATTATTGATTGTTTTAAATTGTTTTTAGGTATTATATATTTATTGTTGAAAGCTGCCCCGAACTGTTTGCAGGAGGGGCGGGGTAGAAATCTATTAAATAAATAAATTAAATAAATCTTATGTGTTAAATAAGATCAAGTAGACATGCAAGCCAATTTATGATTAATAATTGTATTTTTTTTTAAAAGATCTTCTTGAGTGCCTCTCTTTTAAGGAACTAAAAGCTATTTTAATGAAGGAATTAATTTGCAAGTCTTCCACGAGGTTCAACAAAGTATCTACAGATGGAGAAACTGAGGCATGAAGTGTTGAGGGCTGTGGTGAATCTGGGAGTAAAACCAAATCTTATGACTGCCAGTCCCAGGCTTTAACCTCAGGCCCGTCTTTCCCATCTTTCCAATCTGAAGATCCTAGCAATTGCAAATTACAGATTTCTAGCAGTCTAATTATAATCTCTAAAGGTCTCATTCTGGGAAGATGAAATATAATACTTAAATTACTTAAATATGTAAAACAGGGGCATTGGAATATAATTAATACTGATACGTCCAAGGGATATTTACAGCTTCATATACTCTCTTTCAGATACTTTGGTGAGGGGGGAGATCTTCACCAGCACCTCCAGTTTTTTTGAGAGCAAGTCAAAAATCACTCCTTACCTGGGGGCAAGTTCTGAAGTTAGGCAAGAGAACATAGAGTGCTTAAACAGTCCATTAAAAGAGAAGGGGTGTGTTACTAAGAGCAAACTTTCTAGAGCAGTATTAACATTGGTAGCCAATGCCATATGTATGAGCTGTCCTATGGTTTATAATAACCAGTCACAAGATGTGCGCTGGGGGGGGGGAGCGGATCTCCTTATCCAGAGAGCAGTTAGTGGGAGGCACGGACTTGACCCTAAACAGAGAGTGTTAACACACCAAGTAACTTAAAAAGCAGGAACCACATTACAGGGTACAAAACATATGCTGCTTCACACTGGCCCTTTTCACACAGACACTCTTAACACTGATAAAATGGGCGTTACATTTTATTATGCACGTTGCAGGGCTGCAGGTGTGCTCTGTGGGTGCCCTGCAACATGTATAATAAAATGTAACTCCCATTCTATCAGTGGAGAGTGTCTGTGTGAAAAGGACCATATATCCATGGCCCAAATATTTGTCTGCAGCTCGAAAAGTGTTTTGTCACTATCTAACTGAACTTTGCAGATAGTCTGCATAGGTATTGTAGTGTTGCTTTTAATATTGCTGTTACTAATAACAAAATAAAACTGCGTATTTTCAAAAGGAGTTAGGTGAGAGACATGTAGGATAGGTAATATGCATACAGTCACAGAGTGAGTGCCTGGCAAAGTCTGGAGAAGATTCCACAGTCCCCTACTTTGATGATAGAACCAAATGCCTCCCTGTCAATACACCTGAAGTAATGTATTTTAAATAATTAACTAAACAAGGAAAAGAACTATATTATTTTACAATGAGCTTATAAAACAAAGCTGGCAAGTCTCACTATTAAAGCAAATTCAAAAATCTCTTTGTTAATTCTGTTACTCTGAGCACTGACTATCCAGATGAATTGTATTGTCAATATGCTGGGAATAAAGCTGATGTGGAAACCAAGGACAGACTGTTTTGTGTGTGAGTGCGTGTGCATGTGGTCTTTTTTTTAAACAGTAGTAAGGTAGAATAAAAAGAGACTATTATTTTCCCCAAAAAAATAAATGGAATTGCTTTTTCACACACTATCAAAAGGATATCTGAAGCACTGATAGCAATTTAAGATGATGATCTTTTGCCTTAATTATACATCTGGGAGATATTAGTTGAACATTTTGTAGAGAGCAATGAATACCTTAGCTGACAGTTGTCTAAAACACTGCTAATAATTGCCTCCATGCCAGTGTTGTGATGGCTAAAACCTAGGCCTGAAATGATTACAAAGTACACAATTTTAAAATACACACACCCCCCCCCCCACATTTTTTATACAAAACAGATTTCAACCATCTGCTTGGCACTTAGCAACTATAGGCTCTATATGAAAGGGAGCACTGTCAGGTTTATGAATGGTATCACTTTTATTAGTACTTTAAAATAACAGTTTTTTTCTTCTTCTTAAAGTTTGTACACCCAATGATTTTCTTCAGCTGAATAATGAAAACAACCGCCACAGCCAACATTTTGTGTCTCCTCTGATGGAGGTCTCCTTATTCTAGCAAAATAGATTTTGTAATGATTAATGAAGAAAAGTTTCTAAGTTCTCCACCTCCAGAATTTCCAAATGTATTAGGCTACTCTAGACAAGTGGCCCTTACCACCCTAGATGGTTTATGATACAAGACACTGTTTGCTTAGGAATAGGTTGTATAGCAGAGTCTGTTGCCTGAGCACTATGGAGCATGACAAATCAGGAGGAAAGTTAATGGACCAAAGGCATTTCTGGATTTAACACTTTCCCATTTGATCTGAATTTACAGCTTTAAATGAGGACAGCACTTTTTCTTTACTGGGGCAGTGAGGGGAAACAAGATTGATGGCATAAATTATAGAGAGACAGTACAATCATTTCAACCCAGTTCACCCACAAAAGGTTCAGAGAACAAGAGAGAAAACATGTTCTGAAATCTTCTGTGTCAGACTTAGGCACATTCACATATATGTGAAAGTGGCTTTACAAGGCTGGGAGAAAACATCCGATTGCAAATCTCATGGGTTTTTGTAGACGTGCAAATGTACTATTGTGCATAATTTCTGCTTTTATGAGCCTTTTCTCCCTGCCTTGTCAGAGGTGGATTTCACAGCCCTGTCAATCAGCCTTGTAAATGTGCATAAAAGCAGGAATTATGCAGAATAGTACATTCACATGTACACAAGCATCTACAAGATTTGCAATCAGATGCTTTCTCCCGACTTTGTAAGGGCACTAACGTGTACGCATGAATGTGCCCTTATTTGCAAGCATGCGGAACTTTTGTAACTTACAAGGAACTCCAGAATTGTCCGGTTTTAACTCGGGTGAAAATGACCTGTTATTGTTTCCTTTTATTGGGCCAAATTCTGTGGGAGGGAGTATGTCAAGCATTCAGGTTTCACTGAACCTTTCCTAAAAGGGCATTGCTTGAGACAAGGGCACTGGGCCATCTGAAAATTTGATTAAAATTACTCTCGCTAACAGAAGGTGATCCAGTCAAAGGTATCAATTTCCTTTTCAAGGAATTATAGGTTCCTGAACATTCTTCTGTGCGACCTCATTTTGATACTCTTGTGAAAAGAAAGTATATCTAGAATCGTTAAGGATGGGCTTACCAGGGGGAATTATGGATATGGATCCGTATTACGGTTCAGATCTTTAATTTTAATTCTGGATGTGTATTATGGATCCGTATTTAAATCTATTAAAAAAAACCACACCCCAAAATCCTGTGCATGCGCAAAATGACTGCCTGACCGTTCTGCACATGCACTTCATTTTCCAAAATGGTGGCAGCAGCATCACTGACATTTTGGAAGATGACAACCAGTCTGCACATGTGCGAAATGACCACTGCACATATGTGGACCAGATGCCCTTTTCCAAAATGGTGGTGATGCTGCTACCGCTGCCATTCTTGAAAAGGCTGCTAATGTGCAGGACAGTCTAGTGGCATACACAATTATTTTTTTATTTAAATCAAGCCACAGCTGGGGTGTAGCGGTTCATTACGAATTAATTTGTAGCTCCCTGTTACAAGCAGTTATAGATTTAACGAATGCCCACCCCATCGGTATGGATTGAGACCCCATTTGCAGAAGGTGTGATCCAACTACCCAACCCACGGTTTGGGAACCTATGGCATAAGCCTTCTCTCCATCGGATTCCAGGCTAAGTGAGGCTAAGCAAAAGTGGGGAAGACAAAGTGCTTTACGTAGCATAGTCCCTGTTTGAATTTAGCTGACCGTTTAGTGTCTTTAGTATTGCATTGTTAACACCTTTGGACAAGGCTAAAGGTTTCTTGCAGAATCTAAAGAGTTGCTGATTACTATAGTTTTGAGGTTGTGTCAGATAATGGGTGATTTCAGACGTTACGTTAACACGGTGAACCACGGTGAATACCCACCTGTGGTCACCGTGTCCCGTACGTCTGGTCGCGGCGCGCCAGATGTTGGCCACGGTCAATCCCCACATGGGGTTCGTTTGAACCACGCTTCCCGGGCTAGCCGGGGGAAGGTCC
>QEPC01009250.1:2785177-2825278 GCA_003113815.1 Sphenodon punctatus
GGGGGGGGGGGGGGGGGGAGGAGATATAGATCGCTCAAAATCCTCCCCACAGAGTGAATGAATAAACGTCATGCAACTTTTCATGTGGAGTGAAAAGTATACAGTCAGGCAAGATGTAATTGACATGAAACTGACGAGACCATAAAGTCTTTGTGATAGAGCTGACTCCTGATAAAGTTAAGTGATTTTAAAATGTAAAATCATGTAACTTTTCTTACGTTGTTTTTTCTAACACCACAAATGGTGGTCAGCAGCTGCTCGACTGCACTTGTATCAGCCAGGAGAACTGATTTTTTAAATGTTTAATAATAACCTTTGATTTTCTGGCTGGATCTTCTTTTAACTTTGTACATATGACGGTCCCCACAAATATAAGCCATGGGTACATTTTAAGAACTGTAGCTCAAGCGGTTTCCTCAATATCGGGGCTTCAGCAGTCCCCTGTTTATAATTTATTTATTATTTATTTATATACAATTTTTATCCCGTCCCTCCTGCCTAGAGGGCAGCCCGGGGCGGCGGACATAATGGAGGGTAGTTCTGCCTTTAACCATCTTGCAGCTACTGTTGCAAGAAAATGACTTTAAAACATAAGAACTGCCATATTGGGTAAGACCATATCACGGTCCATCCAGCTTAGTATACTTCAAGAGTGGCCAGCCCAGTTCTGGGTGGTTCATGGGAAGAATACAAGAACACCACATATGGAATGACCCATCTCCTGGTTAGGACACCTCCATCGGTGTTCTAAACTCTTTTCCTTGCAGTGTTATGGTCTTCAGAGATTTAGGGACATTCAAAGCATGAGGTAGCATTCCCTTACCATCTTGACTAACTATTGATGAATCTATCCTCAACATACTTATCGAACCCTTTTTGTATCCATGTGAAAAAGTGCTTTCCGTTGTTAGTTATTTTTATTGGGTCTTCAGATGTGTTTTTAAATAAAATAAAATAATTCCCTTCCACCCCTCATGGTTTGAATTGCCTTACACTGATCTTAGTATGGTTTTGGTGAGATGGACATATTTCAGGATTTATTTATTTAATTTTTTTGCAGGGGAGGTATCATTTTGAGATCGTAGATGGCAAGCTAGCATAAGGCAGCCATTATTCAGCACTTTCTCATATTATGTGGCTAAAAATAAACATTTTCAAGTGTCAAATCTCTTGGTAATAGCATCTACACATTTATTTTGTTGGATAGGGCAAGGTTTGTTCCAGTCATTTATACCGCATTTCCAAAACATTGTATGAGGTAATAATTGTCATTTGTGGTGACATTATGAAAACATTGGTTTTTCATGCTGATTTCAGAAAAAACAAACAAACCCAGATACATGGGATTGTATTTGTGATATTTCATTAGACTGAAATATGGAAAATACAGTGTCATTCGGGTTCCCCTTAGGCCAAATTCACGCATCAGGAATGAAGACTTATTTACAAAAGCTAAATAAGCGTATGTAATATCAGAGAGACTGTGTGCTATGGCCCCTTTTCACAAATGAGTTTGTTAGATGGGGGGGGGGGGTTATTTTACATGTATAGTGAATTTTATCGGTGTTCTAAACTTTATATGACAACGTCATGAACCAAAGATAACATGACTGCTGAACACTAACTTGGACCGAGCGGAGAGCATGTGCATTGTGCATACACTCAAAGAATACTTGGATGTAGGGCTACGATGGGAGGGTTGCATACCTGTATCTGTTGTATAGGAGAATGATAAGCTTTTTTGATTGTATGGTTGCCATGTTGGTCCCAAGTGACACTTTCCTGTCACTATTATATAACTGAGGCACAGCAATGAGTGTATTGATAGAATGGGTAGGATGGAGCTCAGACATTAGATCTAAAGCCATTCTGATCTGTTGGTGTTTCCATGCTACCCAGCTGTAGTCCTTGAGAGATGGCCCTAATTTTGGACTCTCACATAAATCCTTTTCATAGAAATTGAATTTTACTTATTCTTGTATTTACTTTTAAATCCTTTTTAGTCAGCACATCAAAAACATAAAATCTTGAAACTAAGGGTTTAGAAAATTTGATATGATTATTAAGGAAATGAAGCTGAAGCAATTCAGTTTGTCTTTTATTATCCCAAACTTTGGTTAAGCTTAACTCCCTGTTAACGAAAAAGGAATCCTATCCTCTTCCTATAAATCAGTTTCTATTAATTACATTAAAACGTCCTTCAATTAGAAAAACCCTGATTATTCCTACAAGCTCAATGCCTTCCTTGAAATTCAGATCATCATGACTGTACTTCATGAGCTTAGTACATCACATTTGTAGGGAATGCCCAAACAACATAACTTTTATCCACCTCAGTCTGGACAAGTATGTCCCAATAATGCTGCACTAATGGATGGTTTATTTTGTTGTTGTTACTATTTGTTTTCTTTTCTCTTCTTTCCTTGCTGCTGACAATTGCAATTTGGATCGTTTATCACACGTTTTAAAAAAATCTCATGTCACACCTTCAAATCTTGGAGAGGGCTTGTTCTTATCAACGTATGGATTTCTACCATTGCTCACATAAAGTTAAAATAGGGTTCTGCAGCATAAAAGTAATGAATGACCTTAGTCAATTTCTATGAGGGTAGATTGACTTCGGGTTTCAGAAGGATGCCTAAGGCCCTGAACAGTACAGGCCATGGCTATTTTCGGAACTTGCTCCTCGCGCTGATGGTTATCTGCCCTCAGAAGCCACCCACTATTTGGGAATTTCACCATCATGGCTTAAGTTGTTGGGTAATTGAGCCTTTGCTGTGGTGGACCCTTCAGTGTGGAACTCACTCCCTCCAGATGCCCATCTTCGTTCCTCCCTCCTCCCTTAAAAAGCACCTGAATCACTTTATTTATTTTCCAGGAGCTTTAAGGATCCACTGTTGGATTCCTTTTCTGTGTTCTACCGCCCTCTCCCACCCCCCACACCTTTCACCTTCCCTTTCAAAACTGTTTGAAACCGGATTTTTCTTCTAAATGTAACATGTACTGTTGTTTTATGTTTTTATGGTGTAATGCTCTCTGAGCACCATTTTGGTAGGAGACTATAGAAATAATAATAAATGTTGTTATTATTTATTTACTCATTTGGCAGTTCTGATTTGCCTTTCTTTACATCCTTCAGAGAGGCAAGATGTATGTGTATGCATGTCAGTCAGTACTGATACGCACATGCAGGCATAATAAACTTCTGGGGAAACTATTTGGAGAAAATTATTTTTCTGTGAGTTTTCATTAGCATTTTCTTTTTTTGGTAGGATGGCAACAAAATCAAACATAGCAAGGATCATGCTTATTGCAAATATTATATAAGGATGATCATTACATTAAAAGGATTGGGGGGGGGGGGAAACTAACCTTTTCTGGTGTACTGGTCAGTTTATCCAGGTGTTGCCTTACACAGAACAGAGCATCAAACACTGTCCTATGCAAAGGTGTAGCTCTGTTCCCAAGACAAACATGACTAGGGTCCCATCTTACTCTAGATTTGGATCATTTTACAGAGTAATAAAGGGCATTAGACTAACAAAGAAAAACTGTCAAACTTGCAAAAGGAATATATCTCAGACAAGAGCAAACGCTAACAATGGAAGGATGTCATATGGATGCAAGTTATTGGCCTGAAATTGCAAGGTGCTGCCTGCCTGCCGCTCCTGTTGAAGCTGAGAGGATTCTGTTGCTCAGAGATGTGGGCTCTGCTATTGCCACAGTTCTATACTGGACACACTTGTAATATTCTTAGAGGGGTGCAAATGGGGGATTTACACACTAGGCTGAGAAATGTCCATCTGAAGGAAAGAGCGGAGGGAGGGTGGGGGGAGAGAAAAACTGGGCCTACAAAGCAGGCCTTAGTGATAATCTCCTCTCCTGAATATTGCATTGATAATTGATGGCAATACGACATTAGACACTTTGTTCTTCCCCCTCCCGCCCTTCCTCTTCTATTTTTCTTTCTCTCTTTTGGCGGCCAAGTTGAACAGGAAGACAGGAGCGATTGCTGGCAACCTTCAGATAGGGGAAGGGGATGGACAGGAAAGAACAAAGGTTTCTTCAGTCTTTCTAAAGGAGGATCAGGGCTAGATGGGCTTGGGAGATTTGTCATCCAGTGGAAAAAGGAGAGAGCCAGGCTCAGGGGAAGTTGTCCTGTTTATTTTACTAGGCCCTCCCGCAACTGTGCTATAAGCGTCTCTTTGCTGATCAGCTTTCATGGCATAATTTGTCTTCTCTGGAAGTGAATGCGGATGGCGGTAGGTGGCACGGAGGAGTTTTTTCAGCTTAAAAAATAAATAAGCAAGTAATGGGCTGGCAGGGAAGACAAACCAGAATAGCTTTTAGAGCTTTCCAGTTTGGATACTATGGGTGGCTTTGCTGATTTGTCTGCAAACATTGATGGGTGGGGGGGAAAAATAATAAAAACGAATAGAAATTCACAGTCTTTCTTGGAATAATCTCTGGGATTGTGTAAAAAAAAAAAAAAAAGAAAGGAGGGGGTTAGGGAAAGTTGGTCTCAGGGCAAACGTTATCAGTCTGTGCACCATACCTGCGCGGTTATTGCCTTAAGATTGGAGTGTCCCTAAATTTAGACTACTGGAAGCTAGGAGTGAACAATTGGCCTTTCTTGTCCACTTCCTCGGAAGCCTAAAGTAACAGCCAGTGCCAAAGAAAGGATTCTGATGGACTATGGGTCTGACCCACTGTGGCTGTTTATGCCCTTATGAGTCTGACAACTCTTTTAAATAATAATATAACAATAGTAATAGTAATAATTAATACCAATTTTATTTATATAGCCTCCACCCCACGAAATGGAGATCAGAGCACTTCACAAGAAACATTAACACACACTGAAAATACACTGAAGCAACTGAACTCCTCCTATTAGTTACTATTATTTAGTTTTATAGAGCAAGCAAACTGCCTGATGCTGAACAGTCATGATTAGAAACAGGTCCCTGCCCTGTGGAGCTTGACCGCTTTTAGACGTGCGTGAGGCACACGTGGCATAAAATCATGCCGCATTTAAAAATCCCCGAGGTATTTAATTTGTGGTTTTAAAAGAATGCGCAACTGGCTTTAATGTGTGAAATGTTGTGTCTAAATCCCGTGTGCAGGATTTTTACATGCGGCATGATTTTATGCACATCTAAAAGCAGCGTACGATGGACAAGGGAAGGGAGACAAGTGGGAAAGGAACATAGGGATACAGCCATGAAGTTGAGAAGCTTAGCTTAGTTTATGGCTTAGCTTAGTTTATGGCTTATCTTAGTTGCAAGAGGAGGAGGGGAATCCTAAAGGATAGGCAGTATAAGAAGAAGCATGAATGAACAATCTGTGGTAGCGAGGAGTTAGGAGAAGGCTTACAGAAGAGGTTGGTTTTGGTAAGACGGCATGGGTGTTCTAGGGAGGGAATTCCAGGCATAGGGGACAGCATGGTAGAAGGGGTGAAGACTGTTCAGGAAACAAGATACTTGGAGGTATGTAAAGATGGTGGCAGAAGAGAAATTACTAGGTGGGAACATAGCAGGAAGTGAGGGGGGAAATGCTAGGAAGGAATAAGAGTATGAAGAGCTTGAAGGTGAGGACAGAGTTTGTGTTGGATGCAAAGGCGAGGCAGGAGAGTTTGAATATGATCAGAGCAGTGGATGTAAGGTGGACGGTCTTTGTAGAGGAATTCTAAACAGAACTGAGAGGGTCAAGGTGAGAACAGGTAAGGCCTGTCACGGATTTGCGGTACACTACACGATTACATGACATTACATCCATGTTTAACCTTTAGTGTTACATATATGCTAGACCTACAGTTCAGTATCTCTCCTGTGAAGCCTCATGTTCCTCCGTGACAAGGCCAATAAGGAGGAAGTTGCGGTAGTCAAGGAAACATGACTAGAGCCTGGACTAGAGTTTTGGCAGTGGGTGCGGTAGGAAAGGGCGAAATTGCTTCTATGGGTAAAAACAAATGTGATGCAGGCCCCCTGTGGCCTTGCAGTCACTGCACATGTGGCCCCCACCGCCAGATGTTGACCTGGGACTGCCTCAGGGCAGGTAGGTGGCTGGCCTGGAATGTGCCCTGGGCCCAATTCCAGGCACCCGTTATGGGTCAAGGGCCACCCACGCGAGCCAAAGCAGGCCAATCTGTCCAGCCCCATGATCCCCACTGTGAGACAGGGTCTGCCATGGCCAGGCATCGTGTCTGGTCACCTTGGCTGCCCATTGTGGCATGTCTCAGGGCGGGAATGACTTCCCACACATCTTTTGCGACCCCACCCCTATTCAGGACGTGCAGGCGGTGGGACAGTTCAGTACCACCTGCTGACTTTGTCTTGTGCAGGAAGAAGATTTACCCAGTCTTATGCAGGAAGAAGCAACCGGTCTTTACAAAAGAATGAATAAGAGGTACAAGGAGAGGAAGGAGTCTAAGTTGGCTGGAAGACAGTGTGGATGGTGACAAAAACCATGGAGAAAGAGAGGGAAGAAAAGGTGAAGCCATGAGTTTCTGTAAATTTGCCCAGGGAAAGTGTGTAAAGTAAGACGATAGGAGAAGAGGGCCCAAGACCGAGCTCTGAGGAACACCTACTGAGAGGGGAAGGAAAGCAGAGGAGGTATCGGCAAGAGAGACATGAAAGGAGAGAGTAGGAATACAGGAAGAGAACCAGATGAGAACTGTGCCCCCAGAAGCCAAGGGAGTTATGAGAAACCAGGAGTAGAGGATGTTGTTTGATAGGGTCAAAGGTAGCAGAGAAGTCAAGCAGGACAAGGCAAACATTTCCCTCAAGTTTGTCTCCCAGTCTCTTTTTACCCAGGCTTTGGGGTTGCATTTATGAGTCAGTCAATTCCTGCCTTCCAATTTGCATTGGAGCCAAAGAACCCTACTTAGGGGACTTTATCCTGGTACCACTCAGGTTGTGTTCACACAAACACAGCACCACCCGTGTTTGTTTCTCGAGTGGATTTTAATAACTGTTGGGTTATATTGGTTCGCTGATGGAATGAAGTCACAGCTCCACACTTGCTTGGACTTCTGGGAGTATATCCCACTGGGATCATATTTGCACATTGCATAGTTTCCTAGGAAGCAGCTGGTGTCTTTGAAGGGACACACAAAAACAAGGAACCATAGAGAAGACAGAAGAAGAGAGGAGAACATGGCATGGACTCTATGGACATGAGGTGCACTCTGGGAAGCAAGACTGACTTCCTCTTCACACAGCAATATGCACATGAACATCTGTTCTGGAAGGTACAGAGAAACAATGCACACACTTTTTTTGCGGTATTTTCAAATGTGATGCTACCACAGGTGGCCACGCTTACTTCGGCATGGTCACCCATGGTGGTGTCACGTCTGCTTCTGCCTGCCAGATGTTTGCTGTGGGCGGGAGCAGAATACTCCCCAGACCATGGCAGGGTAACTGGGTTGTGTGCTGGACTCCCTGCCAGCGCACAACCTGGAGTTAACCCTCTCACAGTCCGGGGAAGGCAACCCCAGACCGTGTTAGAGTGGGCCATCACATCTGATGGCCCACTCTACCTAACTCTGGCCGGTGGCCGGAGCTTTCCTGGGTGGGCTCGTTGGCCTCATAGGCCACCACACCCACCTGTAAGGGTGGGGGGTGGGCTGTGCCAAGCAGCACAGGGAGCAGGGCCATGTCCTCCACCCTCTCCCCGCCCCCTACCCAGTCGCGTGGTGGCTCTTTGAGCCATTATGGTTGAAAATACCCTTTGTATAGGAATACATAACTCATCTTGTACTCCAGGATAAATACACAACTTGTGGTAACAAACTACTGGAACAAGGAATCCCAGGCCTTGATTTTGTGAGGGAAGTGTTCCAGTGGAAAGTCCCTCAGTCTGTTAGTTGAAGTATTGTAGTCGGAGGCAAAAGACATCCTTCATGGAGAGTTAGGGAGAGCTCTCCAGAGAAACTAAAATTGGAACTTATTCATTGTAATGATGAAATTTATGATGGTGGAAATGATGGAACTTATTCATTGTAATGATGGCAATGCTTTGTACTATTGTAAAGACATGGAGATTTCTTACTAACTTACACAACACTACTGTCTTACAAAGGAGGAAGATGTTTGGGTGCTGATTGTGTATCCTTTACTTCCATTGAGTCCTTCCTCCCTGGAGTAGTTCCATAAATGTCAAAGGGAAAACTTGGTGCCCCTAAACAAATTTAAACATAAATAAATAAATAAATAAATAAATACATTCAAGAAGATGTTTGTGGCTACCCATATGATGAAATTCATCTTGGTGGACAAACTTGCATTTCTAGAAATAACAGAGAAGCCAAAGTCGCTATTAATCCCTCCTTAATTGTTGTGACTGTAACAGTAAGTAATGTTCTTCTTAATCCACTCCTTACTGTGAGGAAGGATGAAGTGAGGCTGAAGAGTTGAATTCCAGACTAGGGGAGAGGCGGGGGTTGGGGAAGAGAGGTGTATTTTAGGTTTAAATAAAATATTTTCTTTGTTCCAGTCAAGTTGACTCTTGGCTTGAATACGTGAAATCCAGTGAAACAGAGAATCTAGTTTTGAGAAGTTCATTTTTTTTAAAAGTCTCACTCACACTCCTTAGAGATGGCAAGCCCACAATGTTGGCGGAATGACACTGAACTGAAATTACTTCCTCAGTTTAATTTAACAGATAACGTTAGATTACAACTCAACCCCACCCTCCTGCCAAGTAAAGGGAAAAAAGCTTTAGCTAGCTATTTGTACTAGTAGAGGCTATGGCTGGCAAGAGCTGATACTGCTGAAATGTTTCAAATAGTTTTTTCCCTTTGGTGGTATTGCTCATTGAAACTCTAGCCTCCTAAAGCACACTTGCACATATCCGGAACTTCAGAGTCCCAGTGAATTTACTGCCTTGCTATCCGACAACGATGCTGAGTTCGATTCCGTATTGCAAAGTATAAACAGAACTGTTGACTAAATTCTAAATGTGAGAGCAAATCCTAATTTTGGCAAGATCTATGCAACACCTTCATATCTTTAGACCTAGGTCTGTGAGGACACTAGTTGTGTTCAGAGGGAATGCTCAGGTGTGTGAAGTTAAAAACTTGAACAAATGCTTTATGTAATAATGGCCTTGATATTACACAGTTCATTATGGTTCAGGGAAATTTTGCCTTGTAGGTTACCATATTGCTAACAAAACGTAACATATGAATTATATACTTTTTAGTTCAAATATTGCATGTGTTTTGAAAAATAGACATGGTTCTGCTCGGGGGTTGGGAAATAGTGTTATGGCATCCTGGAATTACAGGGGTTTTTTGTGTGTCTAAATTCAAGAGCAAGTGTGTAACAGGGTGCCATTTGCCCAGAGTAATTCCTTGTAGGACCAGACCCCAGCAAGTCACATTCTTCAGGGAATTTGTCTCAATCAGCCACTCGCTTTGGGAATTAGTTCTAAGTCTCTTATTCTCCATGCAATTATACAGTATTCAGTTTCTCAAGCAAGGCGTCAACCCTCTGGCCTTCCCGAGTCTCTTTAGCCAGGCACAGTCCCTCTGGCTCTCTGGGCCAAGCACTGTACCCCTGGAGCCTAGCAGACAACACCCTCTGAGCCTGTCTTAACCCTTCTAACCCCGACAGCTCCCTCTGGCTCTCACAGTCTAAAGGCAGAGCTCCCTCCTCTTTACAGTCACCTCTGGCTGATCCCTCTCAGGCAACCCTTTCTGGGTCAGGCTTGGTCTGGAGATAGAGCTCTCTCTGCAGCTTTATCTCTAGGAGTAGCTCCTACCTCCTCTGCAACTTTTCTCACACGGACCCCTGCTCCCAAGTCTCCTCAGATTATGTCCGCTCAGTTTTAAACCCAAGGCTTGCTCAAGCCATGCCCAGCTCAGGTGCTAGGCATTAGGTGTGGTCTTCCACTCCTGGGAGCACCTGCCCCTGATAGCACCTGCCTGGCTGCTGCTGCCACTAAGTACCTTAAAGCGACAGCAGTCCGCTTAAGTTGCACCCTGCCACAAAGTGTCCTCACTTTTAAATAAAATTTGCTTTTGTCACGTTTAATTGCCAGCCTTGCAAACTAAACCTAGGATCGGACACTCAACCGTGGTTCTTTCCTGCCCATTGATCATGGGCAATAATAAGGGTTCCACACTTTAAACTCTTTCCACAGTTTTGTCTGTGACCCCATTGTCTCCAATTTGTACCTTGCGGGATTCCTGTCCAGACATTTGGGACAATGGGATTTTATGGGGCTCAGTGACATTGGAAGTTGACCTTCCAACAGGTCTTTCTTTCTGTCTTTCTTTGTAAAACTTATTACCCCGCCCCTCCTACCAAAGGCAGCTCAGGTTGGCTTACAATATGAAATATAAAGTATATACTATATAAAATACATTCTAAAATAACAACAAAAAGGGGCAAAAACAAAAGAGGGAAAACATAGCCTCCTCACAGTGGGGAGAGGGACGTCAAAGCAGTAAAACACATTTAGCTACAGTTCTCTTGATATGAGGTGGGGGGAGCAACCACCCACCTCTGTAACTCATGAAGGTATTGACTTGTGGGGGGGGACCCCCCCAAAGAAATCAAGGAATTCCATTTACTTAATCTAATGAAACCTGTTTCCTAGGAGGGAAGACACTGCTTAACATAAGTCAGTGAGATATATTGGTTACAATAGGTGCTGCTACTGTTAGAACATTTGGGGAACCCAATTTTCGTTGAGCCTTTATTTAATCAGAATTTTTTTTTTGCAGCCCCCTCCTGCTTCCTCATCTCGGGGTGGCTCAGAAAAGCATAAAAAATACAAAATATAAAACCAAGACATAAACATAATAAGAACAATATAAGAACATCAAAATAACCCAAGCAAAGCAATAAAAAATCCCATCCCAACCCAGCCCATAACCCATGTCCCACACCAAAAGACCGGCGGAACAGCCAGGTCTTACACTGTCTATGGAAAGAGGGGAGATCTAAGGACAGGCAGACTTCCGGCAGGAGGAAGTTGCATGTGGTGCAGCCACCAAGAACACCCTCCTCATAGTCGACACCCAGGAGACCCGGGGGATCTCAGGGAGGTCGCCTCCGGCTGACCACATAGGATGGTCCAGGGCCCGGAGGGTAAGGCGGTCCTGCAGATAAGTGGGGCCCAGGGGGTTGAGGGCTTTAAAGGTCAAAACCAACACCTTGAGTTGGGCCCGGTAGACTATTGGCAGCCAGTGCAGAGAATGGAGTACTGGTGTAAAGTGCTCGCAGTAACTCGAACCCCTAAGGAAACAAGCCACCGCATTTTGCACCATATATTTCTGCACCGTCTTCTGTCCATATATTTTGTTGTTGTTGTTGTTTGTTATTGTTTATTTACATTTTTATCCCACCTCTCTGCACTGGCTGCCAATAGTCTCTCACCAGTTGAAAGTCATCCTGCAAAACAGGACCAGACAGGGCAATCCTCACCCTCAGCACCACCACTGCCTCTAAAACGGAGGTGTCAAAGTCATGTTCAATGCCAATCATTTTATCCACAGAGTACACTAAAAACATGTCACAGTGGGCCTTGGATTAATCCAGTTCCAGGTGGAGACAGGCTAGACTGACCAGACCCCCCACCACCTGGAACAGCTCCGCTGGATGCAACTTAGCAGAAGCTATAAGGGCAGCAAAGAACTCCTTCTTTGCTGCCCTTACAGCCATGGCATAGGTCCTCAAAAATGCTCTATGCCACAATTGATCGTCTTGAGCACGAGTATGACACTACCTGCACTGCAACCACCTCCCCTTGCGCTTCACCGCCCCAGGTCCTCCGTAAACCATGAAGCCCTGTGATGGTGAAGGGCTGGAAGCGGACACCTGGGAGCCACCCGATCAATGGCATCCCTCAGCCAACCATTCCAGAAGGCCATGAGGTCATTGATGGAGTGGCCATTGAGGTCAGCAGGCACTTCCCCGAGAGCGTTCCATAAGTCTCTGGGGGTGGACTATCCAAATTGGTCATGCATCCCCGCAGTCAGGTAGGCGCGCTGGAAGGCAAGCTTGCAGGAGCTAATGGTCCGACTACAGATGGTCTACAACATTTGACTGAAGTTGGCACGAAGAATCTAAAGGTATTAGGTGCGGCCAATGATCAGCGTAAGTCTATGGAATTTTGGGGGCTACAGAAGGTACCAAATCTTCCCTAACCTTATGGCCATGCACCAAATTCGGCTGAAATTGGTATGTGGATTATTGTGCACGCAGAGTGCACAGGCCTTTTTTCTGTAGGAAACCAGGCTAAAAATGAAGAATAAGTGTACAAATTTATTTATTTATTTATTTCATTAAATTTATTAGCCGTCCCCTCATGCCTACAGCATCTCGGAGCAGCTTACAATATCATAAAAACACAATAATAATAAAATCAACAACAATAAAAAACACCAAACCCACAACAATTTATAAAACATCACTAAAACCCATAACCCACTCCCCTACATCACCCTCCCACCCTCCCCTCCAAAGGCCTGGGCGACCAGTCAAGTCTTGCAAACTCGTCGAAAGGCCAACAGGCCTGGGGCCAGGTGAGCCTCCTCTGGGAGGGAGTTTCATAAACGCGGCCCAGCCACCGAGAACGCCCTCTCCATTGTGGCCCCCCATTTTACACGGGGGACCTCCAGAAAGGCGCCCCCGATGGACCGAAGGGATCGCCCTGAGGTGCAGAGGGCGAGGCGGTCCCCGAGATATGAGGGGCCCAGACCGTGCAGGGCTTTATAGATCAATACTAACACCTTGAATCTGGCTCGGTACGCTATAGGCAGCCAGTGCAGAGCACGGAGCACCGGTGTTATGTGCTCACGCTCGAGCCATCCCCGTAAGGAGACGGGCCACCGCATTCTGCACTAGCTGCAGCCTCCAGACCAGAAACAAGGGAAGCCCCACGTAGAATGCATTACAGTAGTCTAGCCTCGAGGTGATGAAGGCATGGATGAGAGTGGCCAGGTCGGACCCGGAGACGTATGGCCGAAGCCTCCATACCAGATACAGGTGGCGAAAGGGGGCTTTAGCTTGCCGATCCAGACGGAGGCCCAAATCCAAAACCACCCCCAGAATCTGAACCTGAAGAGCAACAGGTGGGCGAACCCCCCCTATCAGAGGGGCCAGCACCTCCCTCGCCCTCTCCACCACCATCACCTTTGTCTTTTCGGGATTGAGCTTCAGTCTGCTCTGCCACATCCAATCCGCCACGGCCTCCAAACATTGGGAACGTAACGAGACAGCAGGACCGGACAGGTCTAAGACGGTAATTTGTACTTGCATCCTTTAAAGCTTAAGTTCCCGTGTTTTCTCTGCTCAAGGTGGAAGTGTTTAATTTTGCTTCTCTTCAGAGTAACAACCCATTCATTTGGTACTTTGTTTTACCGAGGAATATATTAGTCTAATCCATCTGTTTTCTACCAGAGTAGTGTGTCATCCTGCCTTTGCTTATGGAAGCATTGTGTCTCAGGTTTTTCTGCCACGTGAATCAGCATTTGTATAAACATTCTTTTTAACTTGCTGGGCAAATACCGCAGACTTAAATTATTTGAATTTGAGAGATCCTGGCTAAAGCTTGAAAATGGGTGAGCTGGCCCTGCGAGGGCTAATGGACTCAGCTCTCCTGCTCCTAGCTAGCTCAGCCTCTCAGCTGCAGTGTATGACGAGAGGCTGTGTGGGGGCAGCTATGGTTAGGAGCATTCAGCTGACTGGCTAAAGACGAAGGCCCCACAGCTCATAGAGTGAAGAGAGATGGTCAGGGAAGCTGGTCCCTGGGTAAGGCAAGCACTTTTTGTGTTTGATGCTTATGTAAAGTGTGTCCCTTGTCAGGAAGGAGCCTTGGGCGGGGCCCTGTTATAATCAGAAGGGTTTTGCAGACCTGAAATAAAAGTTGTGGATTGAGAACTAAGAGACTGGTGCTGACTGAGTGGGGGAAACCAAAGCAGAGACCCCTTTGGAAGGGAGCAAGTTGGGTGAACTTGTCACAGTGGGTAATTGATCCTGTTGCAGCGAACGTAGCTTTTCCTTCCTCCTTTTACGATTACAGTCATAATGCTAGTTTTCGGTTCCATCAGGAAACCGTAACGGGGCACCTATGTAGTCACTTCTAGTGTTATGCCACTTCCAGCATGGCATGGGTGCTGTGAAAAGAACTCTTACTTTTAATTTACAAGTATGTTACCTTAGATAGGATTAGTTTCCTGGTGGAGTTTTATGCTTTTTGTATGTGATTTCTGTGCATATAGAAACAGGGTTGTTGTGGGGATTAAAAGTTGTGTTTATTAGTTACATGTAAAGCGCTTTGAGTGCCATGACGGGGACACTATATAAAAATAAAGATATTATTATTATTATTTTGTTTTGTTTTTCATCTATGAAAATTCAATACAAAAATTCCTTGACTACTACTACTTCTTTATTTATTCTTGCATTAATTCTATCTAGTTACCCACTGAGGATACCTGTGTAACTTGACCATGAAAGTGTACTTTCAATTATTTTCTTATTGTTTCACTGCTGTTGAATCTAGATGTTTAATGTTTCATCATTTCTCTTTGGCCTGATTCTTCTCCCTTTTACACTGTTGTCCTTGGTATCAGTAATCAGAAAATCAGGCCCTTGATTACAGGGTGTTTTCAGACATGACGGGGCGGCTTCGCCCCGTCACGGAAACAACCCTGAGATTCCCCGCCGGGATCACTCCGGCACGGCCAACAGACATGCCGGCTGATCCCGGCGGGGAATCAGGAAGGGGACGGGGCCGCTCGGGGTAACGTGCTGCTGCACGTCCCTGCCCCCCCCCCCGCTCCCCCGCCGCCCACCCTCTGGGGAGATGGGCGGGGGCTGTGGCCAATGTGGCCGTGGCACCCACCCGATTTGACCACGGCCCGGAATCCCGCCAAGGATTCCGGGCCGTGCTCACCGGCCAGACGTGACTTTTTGTTGGTTCCTGCCGGGAATCTCTTTGATCACGCTTTTGGGGATTGTCCGGCGGGGAGCCCCGGAAGCGTGGTTGAAATTGACCCCATGTGGGAATTGACCGTGGCGAACATCTGGTGGCCGCCGAACAGACGTTCAGGGCGCTTTGACCCCATGTGGGTATTGACGGGGGTTCCCTGTGATCTCGTAACGTCTGAAAATACCCACAGTCTTTTAAAACAGTGTTGGTAACTGAATCAGGCCCTCTGCTGCAGTGATTTGATTGGTATTGGTAATCCAGAGAATGGGGCCCTGTAATCCCCCTCCCCACCTCACATTTTGTATCTGTTTCCTGGAGAGCTTTAGTCTGGCACGCTCTGTGATGAATTTTTTTTTCTTCCAAAAATAGGAAACTGATGACTTAATCTGGCATTGGCGTGTACTTATTTAACATGCTTCTACATCTACCTCTGGTATGGTGTGCAAGTAGGGGCTTCAGCACAAGGGGGTGGAGAAGTGATTTGTTTTTAGTTATAGTAAAAGAGTGAAATACATATTTTTTTTTTACAACTAAATACTAAACTTTTAGAAATATGGATTTGTACTGGAAATAATGAAACTTCCCATTATATATCACTCTTAGTGAAAATGCTGTGTTATTACTTTCCCTCAGGGCCGCACTGAACAGGAGATGCACCCACAGATCATGAAAGCATAATATACCTACAGGAAGGGCTCTCTTAACTGCCAGCTTTTCATGGCTGCCTATTTTCTAGTAGCTTGCTTTGATATCATATAGTCTTACTATAAGTGCAGAGCCAAACCTCACCACGAAGGGAGGGACACCATAATAAAAACTCTGAGGCTGCTGATTCAGTGTCTCCCTTCCTACTGCATGAGATCTGACCCAAGGGTCTGTCATAGGATTAGAAAGCTTTGGCAGTAGATGTAGAATTCAAAGCTCTGACTATTTGACATATGGCAGCAGTGGTCCACAAACCTTTTGTGGTTCCGAGCCACTTTTAAAGTTCCAGGTGTCTAGAGAGCTCCAATGTCATTTGCCTAAAGTTTGTATAGATTGATATAAAATGATGTCAATTTAAAACAAACTCTTGCCTAGCTTTGACATTTGGCTGGAATATCTATATGGGGAGGGGGGAAGAGAGACACATAGGGAGAGAAATGGGGTGCGGGGAGAGACAAGACACAAGGGGGGCAAATTTCCCTTTTTCTACCGCTGTCTGCTTCCCCAAGTCAGAGGGAAGGGCATGCAGTGGCTCCTGAAGACAAAAGTACAAGACCCACCTCTTTCTCCTTCCTCATGATTTGACAAACCACAGATAAGGGCCTCATGGCCGATATGTTGTCCCTGAGCTACAAGTTGGGGGCTAGGAGTATGACATCTACATACACTGTGGATGGTATGTTAGATATATGTACTGTATTATCTGTGGAGCTTTCTGCAAAAGCTTTCTGCTTCTATAACATCTTCAATCCAAGGGCTTCAAAGCTCTTCTTAGCACGAACATCCTGGCTAAAATCCAGTTGGGGTGATTACATAGATCCTATCGAAATTCCTCCCATGGTGTCAATTGGATACAATATTCCTCACTTCCTGGTGCAAACTGCTGTGTCGTGTTGCTGTGTGCGGTTAAACAGCTGCTGTGTTTGCATTTCATGGCTGTAGTTCATGGTGGGTGAAGTGATTCCTGGATATATCATTTGTAGAGTGCTTTAGGCCCCCTTTGAGACTCAAGGCACTATAGAACCAGTCCTCCTCCATTAAAGTCAATGGGAGTCTTTCAATTAACTTCGGTGGAGTTGGATTGGGCTCTGTATGGAGGTCTGACACCACTATAATCATTGCATAGTCCAGAATCCTACTTTAATTATATATCTGAGTAACAAGGAAAAGGTTACTATGAAACTTTATAACATTTCTTTTGTTAGCAACATTTGTAGAGAGGTTTGTGCAGAAATTGTAATATTAATTCTTTGTGCTACTTGAATTTGATGAGGGAACACTACTTAACCATGTTGTCAAAGAACTGTTTCCGAATTTCTGATCTCTTCCCATCTCCCTCAGACTGAAATTTTTATTTTGAGAAGTCTGTGCTACTGTCCGGTTTTATGCTTTTTCTTCTAAAGGAATAAAAAATAAAACAAAGCTTACATTGATCCAAAGCTATTTGGTTGTGATGTGAAACAGACTTGAACTGATCTGTACGAACAGTAACAAGTCAACTACCACAAGTGGAAGATATTAAATAACATAAAATGTAACAATAACAAAGGATTTTGCATTCTTTTTAGTGGAATACTGTTTCAAAACTAGCTGGAAAACAGGATTGCCCAACACAATCCACCTTTCCACACTGCTGCCGGCTTTCGTAAATTTGTAGTTTTGCAAAACAGCTGATTATACAGCTTGCCACATCAACAATAGCTGATTTTGTATTAAATAAATTAATCTCACAGTGTCACTGATGGAAGAAATGCTTACTTAACAGCTGATAATTAATGATCAATTTGTAGATTACCAGAAACAATTTAGAAAGGTTGCCTTTTCCTTTAGAAGTTGCTTTGGATAAACTGGATGTTAAATTACTTACCCAAGGCTTTTACTTTACTTGTGCTAACAAGACGAAAATGACTGTGTTTGAAGAGCTCTGAACTGAACTTTTCAGACTGTCTGATAATCCATACAACTCTTCTTTAAACATTTTAAGTGAGTGAGCAAATAGAGACTCTAATAAAATAGAAGCCCATCATATAGGCACATGTTACCACCGGGTTTAGGTAATGGGGCATGACAAATAAAAAACATGGGTGTAGAGTTCATATTTTTTGTTTTATGGCATTCATTAAATATTTGATCACCCAGCAGTAGACAGAGGCAATTGGGCCAAAGAATATAGTTTGGAAGTGGAAAGATAAGATTACAAGTATCATAGTCTAAGGAGAGGGTGGTGGGAATTGCTACATCTTAATTCCAGTTTTGGTGATGTCTCCTTTCTGGGGTGGTGGGCAAGTCTTTGAACTTCTCTTCCTCGGTTTGTCCATGTGAATGATAAGATCTGTGCAAGGATTAATTAATGTTCAGAAACTGTTTTGATGGAGAGGAGTGCTACGGAAGACTAAACGTGCTGTAATAAATAGTGTAAAATGGAGAGCGTGGATGAGAATTATTTTACAGCCATGCCAAACTGAGGGGGAAAGGACAACATTATTATTTTGTTTATTTAGTGCCAGTGATGCACCTGGTGTTGTGCAATCATAATTAGAGACAGGTTCCTACCCCATGGGCATACAATCTAGGAAAGACAAGGAAGGGGAGTCAAGGAAGAGGGGTATGTAGGGAGAGGCAGGGATCCATGAATGAAGTTGAGAAGTCTTGGGTGCAAGTGCTTAGCTTAGGCCCTTTTTACATGGACAAAGGTGAGTGGGTGGATGGGTGTTGAGCCGCGGTTTAGCCGTGGACACACACCCATCTCCACCCACAGAGACTCCTCCGGTTTTCCAGAGGACTCCGTGGGAGAAGGTGGGTGGAAATGGGTGTGTGATGGGTGGAGGTGGGTGTTGCGCGGGAGTGCACATGCACCCCACCCATCCCACTCCATGTTCACACGGGCGAACAACAAGCGGACACCCATCCTCCCACCCACCGCGGACCGTATACGTGGACACCACCCCCCGCCCGCACACCTGCCTGAATACTGAGCGGGGGAGGGGATGTCCATGTAAAAATGGCCTTAGTTACGTGGGAGAAGGGATGCCAAATGAAAAGACAGCCTCAGCGAGCAGTCTAAGGGGGGTGGGTAATAATGCAATAATGCCAACAATTTGTGGTGTTCCATTGCCTTCCTTCACTTCATATACATCTCTCAACCAAAAGTCCTACATTTTAGGAGCTCTTTAATAGGTGGATTTCTATAATCTTGAGTCTGTCTTTCCAAAAGGCTCTGTAGGGAATCATAGCTGTAGATCTCAGTATTTTGCCTGTCTTGCAAATAGATTATAGAACTGGAAACATGCTGCACAGTTGAAAGTGTCCCCAAAGGAATACTGCTAAATCTTTAAGACTTCAGATTATGGAGACACATACATAAAGGTTAAATTCAGGTATGCTTGAATTAAAAAAAACAACAATCAGACAAGCTCAAAATTACGGTCATCGACTGACTTCAGCTTTTGAATGAGTGATCACCACCCACAGGAAGCAGGATTACAACAACCTATGCTTTTCACAGAAGCCATAATTTTAACAATCTTACCAAAGTCATTGGGAATTGGAATGGGTTTGAGGTCTGTACATAGCCTTCTTTCACTATGTCCTTTCCATTAATTTCCAAAAACGGGTTTGGAGGGGAGATGTTTTCTATTCCTCCTTTCTGTATCACTTCCTCAATACTTTATTTAATAACATCCTGTATTTCCCAAGTTGGTGGTTAAGACAGTGGTATACTGAATAAAAGAGAGATGTTGTCAGGCCTCATGGAATCTACTCCCCCCCGCCCCCCCCACACCCCTTCTAATTTTGTCTTTTACTCTAAACCAATTTTAGAGTCTTTTACTCTAAACCAAACTCTAAACCAATTTATTCTAATTTTGTCTTTTACTCTAAACCAATGAGAATTGGGCCCCTTTGCCTCTGTTTATCCATCTGCATCATGGACATAATACTATTTTATTTCCTGGCATCAAACTTATTTAGTGTGTAGAAAATACTGTGAGGACCTTGAGTAATAGATGTGCTTTATAAAAGCAAGCTATTTGTTGAGTTTGATGTTTACTAAGCTCTGAAAGACACTGAAAGTGCTCTATTGTTACTAAATGCTATGGTGTATCCTCAAATGCTACTCCTAGTTTAAAAGTGTTGTATTGGGAAAACGTAGCTTTCTATTGTGTATCATCTCTACATTAAAAAGGAAGATGAATGGTTTATATGAAAATGAATCTTGGGATTTTGTTTTGTTTTCTTTGTTGCCCCATCTCCTAAAGAGCAGAAGCTTTTCAAGACATTTGAAGAGCAATATGAAAAACAAAACCGCAAATATCCCAAAAACTACAATCTTGTACTGCCACTTCACAAAAGTGGAGCTCCTCCTCAGGAGCATACACACTTATTTTAGGTTAACAATGACACAAGAACTTGCTGCATCCTTACATGAAATTTCATTGAACTCAAAATTATGATCTTTTATGTGATTCCTTTAAATATATATATCTTTATCATTTATATAGCATTTATAATTCAAAGCATTTAGTCAAACATAATCTTGAGCTTTGTAGTCCCTGTTAAGATGGTGAAATGGAGCCATGGAAATCTTAGTTAACTTGTCCAAGGATGCATAGTGAGTCATTGGCAGAACTGAAAACTATTCCTTGGATGTCAAAATCTCGCTGTGGCATTCTCTTTACTAGACAACCTTGATTTTTATTTTTATTTTAATTTGGCCAGCTGGTCACAGTTGGTGCCAGTGGGAAATTTGTTTAGAATTTGATCATACTACAGAGTTCCACCCCAATAGTTCCTTTTGAGTTCTCTTCCATAGTAGATATCCCTGGCTGGGCTGGGCTGAGGCAGATGAATGGAAACGTGAGGAAATTGACCTTTTTAATGTCACTTTTCTGAATACGTTGGAGACTTCAGCCTCTAAGGGTCATATTTTCTAAGATGATCCAGACTTTTTAAAATGATTGTGCTTATGTGACCCACCATTACCACAGCAACAGACTACCTGACCGTATTTAAAACATTTTTTTCTTGCAACCCCCTAGAGGATAGAAAGTACCATTATTAGCATTCAGACCAGATAAGAAACTTGAGGGAAAGGGAGATTGTGACTCTCAATAGCCCCATTGGACGTCTGTGGTAGAGCAGAGAACTGAGAGAACAGAGAGCAAGTCTAGCACTCTTCATTTCTCAACCATTCCTTCTCTACCTCCGACTTACATTGAGATCAGCACAACCTGAAACCTCTATGGAAACCAGGCATGTAGAACCTCTCAAAATATAGTATACTTGCCCCACAGAGGGCTCTACCATTGAGGGCTATGGGATGATGCCCCTCAGAGCACCATGGGCCCTGCTGCTGCAGCTACCTGAAGCTGATCCGCACTGTGCCACCAATGCTATCACTGCTTCCATAACTTCCCCAGGGCAATTAGCATTGGCACAGTACACCTTTTCCCTGGCTGTGCTTGCATGAATTGTGTTTTAGACAATATGCACAATGCACTATGCTATTAGGGGAAATGCAAGTGCAGATCACAAGGACCATGCTACTGCTGTGCATGTGTGCACCAAGCCGCCATTTTGTTTGCAGTGGCAATGACAGGGAGGGGCTCATAGCCTGAAACGCATGCGCAGGCATATTGTTGTGGGGAGGAGAGAGCTCTGTCTGCACGTGTGCCTTGGGCGATCTGTCTTTCACACACAATGTGCAGGCGTATTGGAGGCTAGGCAGGGATAAAGGTGGGACCAGGACTCCTCAGCATTGATTCCAATAGAAGAATCTTACCAATAATGGCATCTTTAAGGTGCTGGGACTCACTGCCCTAGCCAATCTGTGGAGCAAAAAAGGGGCAGTGGGAGGGAAATCAGGAGGGATGGAGCCAGAGGTTACTTAACACAGGGTGATTTCAGACGTTACGTTTGTCTGAAATCACCACAGACAACCTCCATCAACCGCGGGGGGTGGTGAACCGAGGTGAACGTCTGTTTGCGCGCATCCAGATGTTCACCGCGGTCAACCACCCCCCGCGGTGAATCTAACCACGCTTTGTTCTCCCACATCACGGCGGCGAACGAAGTGTGGTTAGGGGGAATCCGGAACGCGGTGAAGGAAAAGTAATGTCTGTTACCTTGCCTCCACTGCGTTCCGGGGTCCCGGCGGCGGGCAGCAGCAGCGGCCGGATAGACCACTGCGGCTGCCTGTCTTACGGAGGGCGGCCGGCCAAGGAGCGCTGGGGGCGGGGCCGTGTGGCTGCACGCTGCATCACGCGGCCCCACCCCCTCTGTGTGTGTGTGCCCCTTTAGACATTACGGCCGGGTGCTTTCGTCACAGGCCGTGGTTTGGCGGTCTCCACGGCCAGGGGCAAAGGGGGGAACGTCTGTTGGCTCCCCCCTTTACCCCCGACCATGGTCCGAACCACCCCACGGCCCGTGGTGAAAGCGACTGGCTGTAACGTCTGAAATCACACACAGTTTTCAAAAGTGTGTTCATTCTTTCCACACCACAGTGTTGCAGGGTTAGCACTGAGTGGAATGTTGCCTTTGAATTGTTATTATTTTTTCTACAGTTATTAAAGGTTTGTTTTGTCTCCATTGCTGCTCTGTAAATTGGTAAGAGCTGTTTTATTGCATTGTGTGGGGCCATATTTACTCATCAATATGCCTTCCCTGTGTTGTTTGGATTGGCTTGTTATGCAAGGTCAGGGTGGTGGTATTTTTTATTCTTTTACAGCATTTCTGTGGGCTAGGTATGAATTGGCTTTTGGTTTGTAATAGGATAAGTAAAATGGTTTGGCTATTTTGTGGAGTGGGCGAGTATACCAACAAAAAACAAATACAGATATAATTTAAACATTTTTCTAAAGGCTTTATGTACAGTCTTCTTATATTAATTCTTTTGCAGCAGTATGAACACTTCAAAAATACTTGTTTTTTCCTGAAAACATGTATAATTTATAGTGTTTCTGAAATATTACTGTGTTCCATAGTGGGTTTTTTGTTGTTGTGATAGCTCCTTTTGAATGTTGTTGTTATTATTGTTGTTGTTGTTATAAGCATTTATATTTGTCCCTTCTTCCCGAGTGATCAGATGCTTGAGAAACTTTCTTGTGATTTGAATGTTTAAAATGGTTGGGATGTTGTGTGGACTCATGCAATAGAAAAAATAGAGAGAAATTAAAAGCTTTTCCAAAGGATTTTAAAAAATTTTATTTTATTTTATTTTTTATTTTTATTACTGACTTATGTTCAATCTTTCTGCTTCCATGTGAAAACTTTAAAAATACTTGGTTTGCATGCAGCGCTGTGCGATTTTTATAGTGACTCTGAAAGGGGGAAATGGTGGTAGCCCCTTTGAATTTTGTTCCCCACTCCCTGTGTGATCTAATGTTCCTGGGAATCTCACGATATTAAGGATTTTCCCATATCTTCCCCTTCCCTCCCCCTTGTTCTTTGTCCTTGGAGGTCATAGGAAGAACACTGGAAATTTTATTTTAAATGCTTAACATTGCTTGTAGTTCCCAGATCCAAAATGGCTGTTTGAATTGTACCTTAAGATACTCACCCTCTGTTTGGAGTTTTGCTGGCTTTGGAGACTGATCTACATTGCTGTACCCAGAGTCTTTTCTTCAGCCTGCTGCATAGTTGTCAATCAGCCTCTACCTTGCAGACAAGCAACCCCCCTGGGTTAAACCTTTAGTATCACTTTGGAGCAGGGTTTGTGGGATAAAGCAAGAGAGTGACCTTTCTTCAAAGGGGGAAAAGGTGTAAGGGAAGGTGAGTAGGGATGGCAGGGGCTGGTCTGGGACAAGGGATTAGAAATGCAGCACTGTCTGTGGCTCAGGAGCTAAGCTTTCAGTCTGCTATACTGGTTCCTAAAGTACTCTGCCCCATGCCTACTCCCAAGTGAAATCTAACATCATGAATATGCCTTCTCTCCCAGCTGCTGCTGAAGTATGGGTGGGAATGGGAGAACAGTTTGGGTTCTTTGATGGATGATAAGACTGAGGTCACTGTCATACTAGCCGCCGCAAGATGCTTTTAGCAGCAGGGGGCGGCATACGAATTTTAATATAAATAAATTTTATTATTTATTTATTTATTTATTTATTTATTTATTTATTATACTAGTTTTGTTAAATAAATAAATAAATACTGAAGCTTTTGCCACAGTTGGGTATTAATACTGGCTTTCTCCTTCATAGTGGATTCTCTGGTATGGTCTGAGCTCACCCTGTAGCATTTCCCATTGAGGGAAACTTTTTGATTTCTTTGCCAAGCTTTCACTCTGGTTTTTTTTTTAATTGATTGTGTATTCCATAATCAAGTGTAAAATTTTAATGGTGGCCCCAACTCACCAACCTAAAAGTCCACCCACCACCACTGACTGACTGTAAATTAATTTTACACCTGTATATGCAGAGTTAAATTTGTGTCTAGCATAACCAGATGCAGCTCCACTGGAGTGGACTTATTTAAATTTCTGCCCCACTCTTCCCCCAAGGCTCAGGGAGGCGTACATTGTTAAAAACACAAAATACATTAAAATTCCTTTTTTTTAAAAAACAAAAACATGCCCGCCCCTAACCCCACCTAGTAAATGCCAAAAAGAAAGGTTTTACACTGCCTCCGGAATATGCTGAGAATCATGGAAATATTCTTTATAAGAGTGATCTCTGTAACGATTTACAGGACTGGTTTTGATCTAAAAAGCCCTAGACCGCTTGGGCTCTCCAGATCTAAAGGATCCTCCCGGCCCTCCAGAGCCTCCTCTATGCTCCAGCAAACTCCCTACAGTCAGCCAAGGGCAACCTCTTGCAAGTTTGCTCATTGCACCAAGTCCATACGACAAAGGTACACCGCCCTTGTCGACTGCTCCACAACTTTGGAATTCTGTTCTCTTAGACGTTTGTCCGAGCATTTTCCAGAGGCAGCATAACACCTATTTATTTGGCCAGTCTTCTAACAGGTGGGGATAGGGTTCAGACTGTGTAAGTGGGAATGGTTTTTTCTATAATGCTATAATTTTATTGATTTTTATACTCGTGTTTTATGTTGTAAGCTGCCCTGAGCCTTTGGAGAAGAAGTGATTACAAATCCAAATAAATAAATAAGAAAACAAAGGGTGAGTAGGGTGTGTGTGTTGAGCACATACATGTGTAATTCTGTCTGGGTAAAAGCAGAAGTGACAGTGGTGCGGTGGCAACACTGGCCAGGTCAGGTTACCGCCGCACCACCGCTGCCGGGGTCAGTTTGGGGAACCAACCACATGAGATCCTGGCCAGGAGAGCCGTCCTGGCACCAACAAACATGCAACCAGCCAGCCTGACCCCCCGTGCTATGTCCAGTCCCCTGCCCCCTGCTATGACGGGCAGCCATAGCTGTCAGTGGTGGCCCCAATCTGGGAAATACCACGGTGGGTCAGAACATACGTTCTGGGCTGCTTTGCCCCAGACTGACCCTGGGGTGGAGGGAGTAGTATCCCGGTCTGTGACTTCTGCGCTTTGCTGAGGGACAGCCGGGACTAGCCACTGACGTGCCTGGGGTCAGTCCAGGGCCAACATCTGGGGGCCCAAGTATAACCTGACCGTGACCTGTGGGATAAAGCTGGCCAGAGCCGGTTGCTATCACATTTGATTTTGCCCCCTCTCTGTTTCTGGAGAATGAAGAGCATACTCCTAAACTGGACTGGTTTTACACTGCAATGGCTAGGCCAGCTATAAATAAACTACACACATTTTTTAAAAAGTGTTTTCCACGGCAGACAGTGGACAGTGTGATACGGTGGAAGATGCCAAGGAGTTATTTTAAGGTTCATTCAAATGAATCTACCAGTACCTACACAAACTTGCCAGTGTTAAGATAGAGGGGCTCTGCCCCTTTTAGATCACAAAGGCTTCTCAGTGGGGGGATGGTTTTGGTAATGGAAAAAACAAAAAAGGTTCCAGTCTGTGGTGGAGGAGGTAAAATAAACAAACAGCAATGGATGATTACTTCTCTCCATCAAGGCTCCTTTATCCTCGTAAGCTCAGTCAGTGGTCAACATGTTAGACACCCCTCCCTGTTTTATCCATCCCTTCACTGTGTCCTTTGACAGCATTGGTTTATACAGCTGGCTCTTTGTGAGACTTTATGGGAGTTGCTATAGAACAACAGACATGAAGGTAGACAAAGTACCTATGTAATGGTGAATGGCAGACTTTTCCTTCAAGTGAGAAATACTGCCTTCAGTGCTCTGTGGCATTTCCCCCCCCCCCCCCTTCCCCTTTCTTTCTATTACTTCCAAAGTGGGTGCCTTTCTACAACTGTTTTTAGTTTGTGTTGCTGAAAGTTTGACAGAGGAATAGAGACGGAGACTCCTTGCAGTGTTCAAAGTAAGTAAGTTGTCTTAAAGTCTCTCTAAAAATAAACTTGCTAATTTCTTTGTTGTTGTTCTGAGGAGGGGTGTGTGTGGGTGTGTTTATATGTAAGTAATATCCATGTATTATACAGAGAATGACACCTATAGAGAGGTGCATAAGTCTTTCCATTTCAATGGGTCATTTTAAACAGTTTACAACTACATTCTGCCCCCCTGCTTTTGGGGTGAATATTGGCAGGTAATTTCTCAGCCAACTCTATGTGCATGTGTTTACATACTGACAAGACATCTGCCCTACACATGTACATCCAAACTTCCCGTTGAGGTCGGAGGAATCCCTGTACATTAATTGAGGCTGGTGTTTGTTTGTTTTGTATCTATGTCTGTTAATATGCATGTAAAAGTTAAATATTAAAAATGCGAAGAATGAGGCATTAGGAAATAGGAAAGCTACTCAATTAAAATTACTTGTATAATTGTAGCTATGCCTGTTTTGGCATGAATTATGGTATTATTTATTGTTATATATATAGACACCAAAAATGGATGATTATAACTTTTTTTTAAAAAAAGAGGGAGAGAGGAAGAACTGTACTGCTGCCCAATGAAACCAGTTGTGGTGGACTTTACAATGTAGAGTGCGTGCAGTAGTGCACTCAAAAGAAGCAGTAACCAGTGCCTTACTTTGTGTCATTTTCTATATCAGGGACGGGGAACCTTTTTCCTCCCAGGGGCTGCTTTGAAGATGAGTACAAGCTCCAAAGGCCACATAGTAGTTGAGAGCAGGAGTGTTTTAAGGGACGCACTCAGGAGGAGGTTCCAGATGATGGATCTTTGCTAAGGATCGGTCTCCTCCCTTATGTGTATTCCCTCATCTTTGGTCCTTCATCCTGAGCTCAAAACTAGTCAGTGGGCACATTTGGCTCATGGGCCTGAGGTTTCCTACCCTTGTTCTATAGAATGTGGGTGGGGACTGGGCTCTGCATCCCTTGATATGCAATCTAGCGTTTGGTGGGAAGGAGAGACAGCTGTCAGTGAACAGTCTAATATGCAGGATTAGTGGAGACACATTTGATTTCAGTGGGTCCTGGCCAGTACAAGTAAGCACAGGATTGCAGCCTGTGTCTCTGTAAAGTTCCAAGTTTCTACTTCAAGCTGCTGAGACTTTACAGCCGATAAATTTGATTTATTTTATTTATTTTTGTCCGTCTTTTTTGAGACGGTATGGCATTTCCCACTCCCTATCCCACTCGGTCCCCCAAAATAATGGCTTTCTGGTTTGATTCTCATCCCACTCCCCAAATTGTCAAGAATATTCACTCTTGTCTGGAGGGGGAACACTGCCAAATTTCAGACCAAAGGATTTGTTTTAAAAAAGTTATAAGTTAAAAGCAGCTAAAATGACTTTTTAGAATGGAAACACTCATACACTTTGGTGTAGATTGTTAGACAAGAATATCACTTAGGCACCTGTGCCCATGGGAGGTAAACACCTCTCCATATTTGCCTCTGAAAAATCCACTCTTTAAAACACTTGCGCGCTCACATGCACGCACACTTATCCAATTTACACAGGCATGTGCGTGCACACACAATGGGTGAAAACAGACCTGTGGGCAGTATGGCAGCTTCCTGAGGAGGGAAACGGCGGTTGCCACACTCTGGGTTGGGACACCAAATTAAAATGCCCGCAGCCCGAGAGCTGTCCCATCGCCTGTGCGCCCCAGGTAGGGGGAGGCCGCAACAAACATGCTGGTGGGCCCAACTCCAGCGCCCTGCCCCCCACTATGATGGGCAGCCCTGGCGGCCCCTTGCTGCCGCAGGGGTGGTGGGCCTTAACAGAGGAGTTGGCCTACGTGGGTGGTGTGCCCACCCTGGGATGCATGCCCAGGACCATCTGCGGGGCTTATTGTGGGCCAGCCGCCTATTCACCCTGAGGCAGTAGCGGGAAGCAGACGTGCACTAAATCGTGGGCCACACTGGTTCAGCATCATCTGTTTTCACCCACTGTGTGATTTAACTATGTAGCACTCTGCTCTCTCTTTCTCTTTATATTTAATAGGTAGGTTTATACCCAATAAATTACATAAATGTAAGAAATATTTGTGATATGCAGTATGCACTAAGGATGGCATTTGTTACATACAAACACACACAGAGTGAAAAATATTTTTTTTTCTGAACTTGGTCCCAGGAAAACCCATTTCGAATAAAGTAGGAAAACACTTAAGAATTGCTTCAGAGTATTTCATTCTGCTAAAAGGAAGATTGTTATTTTAAAAAGAAAAAAAGTTTCTTCAAAATGAGGTAGTTCCATTGGGTTTGTAAAAGAATGGAAAAAGAACCAAACCCCTGGAGCTGTGTGTGTGGAACCAAAAATACACACGCACACTAAGAGTATTAATCCTTTAATATTATATTGGTAGAGAGTTGGTGTCATTTTTAGTTATTTTTTTTTTAAATATCGAGTAAGCAAAATTGGCAGAATCAAAAGCTTCATCAATAACTAGCCTTTATACTTTTTCACAGTAATCATGAAGCTGTCAACCTTTTAGAGGTGTTATCTAATTTAAGGGTTAACAAACATGACCATGGTTTGCTTTGACCCATGCCACAAACATTTGTTAAGGGCCATCCTGATGTTTGGTCTGGAGTTTTCCCGGGCCTCTGGAGACCTCCAGAGTCACAGGCCAGGCTAGCTGCCACCATGCCCAGGGAACTGCCTGCCTGACTGGGCTACAGCAGGCTATCATGTGTGATAGCCCGCTATTCTCGGCCTGGTCTGGAGTGGGTGGCTATGCTGGTTGTCGTTGACCGCCATGGCTGCCTGTCATGGTGGGGAGATGAGCCGCTGAGTACAGTGCAGGGGCAAGAACGGCTGGCCACACATTCGTGCATTTCCCCCTCCCCATCGGGCCCAGCTGTGAGAACATTTTGTTTCGCAGCCAGACCTGATCCTGACCGGGAAGCAAGAGGCTTCTCGATCCTGATCGGTTCATGACAGCAGCACTTCGCCGCCACATATTCTACCCTTTGTCTCAGCTTGTGTTTCAAAATAAAGTCAATTAAATGTGTGTATCTGTGTGTACACTTGTGTGTATATGTACATAGACAGGTGGAGATTACTTCCGAGCTGCAGCATGATTTTCTTTTCACATTGTTAAGCAGTGAGCACAACCTATGACTGGTCAGTGTCTGAGCAACTTTGTCTTTGTATGTCTGTCTTTTTTCTTTCACAATAAGTGGTATCTATCTACTCTAAAGACTCAAAGGTTTTGTTTGGATTTTCAAGTTATTTAATCTTGTCGTGATTTGTTGTTCAATTAGAGGCAAAGTAGTGGATCCCTAATTGTTGGGTAGGGATTCTCAGCTGCACCAATACTGACCTGTTCTTAAATCCTTAGTGTGTGGGTATTTTTAAACGTGATGACTCGATGAGCCACCACGCTTTGATCCTGCCTAGGATGAGAGTACTCACCACGGGCAGGAGTCTTCCTGCCCACTGAACAAATGTTTTGGCAGCCAGGACTGGGGAGGGGATGGGGAGAGAATGGGGGATGTGTGGAAATGGGTCTGAATGACCCTGCCCCCCCCCCCCAACTGCTCAGCGCAGCCCTGCCTCCTTCCTGGTGAACAGTTTTGGTGGTCTATGAGGTTGCTGCGCCCGCCCAGAACTGCTCCGGCCACTGGCTGGAGTTAGGTAGAGTGGACCATCAGACGCGATGGCCCACTCTAGTAGGCTTTCCCAGACCGGGGCAGGGCTAAACCCAGGATGTGCGCTGGCAGGGAGCCCAGCACACATCCCAGGTTTAGCCCTGTGTACTCTGCTCCCACCCATGGTGAACATTTGGTCAGAGGGAACAGACGTGACAGCACTGCCGGTGACCACGCCAGGGTAAGCATGACCACCGGCGATGGTGTCACATTTGAAAATACGGAGCGGGGGGGGGGAGGGAAGGGATGAGAGGAGGGACAGTCTGCATTTAGTGTGATCTTCCCTTTGGTAGTTTTATTTTTTAAAGAAATTTAAATATGTGAATTGACATTAAAAAAACTAAGATTTCTGATAAGCTCAAAAGAGTGTAAAGGTTAATCAGGGAGTGGTTCTAGAATAACTGGTAGACAAGTAAAAGGAGGCGCCAATTTAGAGGACATAGAAAATAAGTGAGCTTGTAGATTTAATTCAAGCTCATCCAAGCAGAGGCTTTTTTCATGAAAGAAGTCAGTGATCAGGCTCAGCTTGCTTGAAACGTCAACAATGGCGGCATCCTGCTGTTTTGGAGTTTGTGCTGATAGATGCTCATCGTGTTTGACGCTGCATCATTACGTGGGGATGTTTCCTGCAACTGTACTTGAAGTTTGGACATGGGGCTTGTTTCTTGTGGAGCTCGGGTCCAGAAGAGCGATCTCTTAGAAATGAAAAGGCAGGATCCTGTTCTATGAAAACTTAGTCCTTACTAAAGGGATAGGATTCAGGTTGTTTTGTTTTTTAAAATCCCTTTCAGTGACACCCATTTCAACTGGTTATGAAGCACTGGCGATCTAGTGAATCGGGAGTCAAGCAAAATGTTGACTTACGTTTTCATCATAGAATTGATGTTTATCCTCTCTGTGACACTGGGCAAGTTGCTTGGCAAAACCATGCAGAAATCGGTAATCTGTAGTAGGGGATCAATAATGTCTGCTGAGCCTTGAGATGAAAAAGAAGTCACCTTCTGAGGTCTGCAAATGCTGTGGCGGAGTAGTAAGGATTGCATATGGTCACTTCAGGAGCTATGGTTGAGGTGAGAACTCTCGGTGTTAGCCAAATTGCCATAGCCATTTGCTACACTATTAAGATAGCCACTTAGGGCATTTTCACACAAGACACTCTCCACCCACTACCCACCCACCTCCCACCCACTATACATGTTACACCTATAGGGCACCCATAGGGCAACACTGCAGCCCTGTTGGGGGTGGGTGGGTAGTGAGTGTCTTGTGTGAAATTGCCCTTAGTTAGGTGTGTGACAAGCATGAGGAGTGCAAAACATATTGTCTGTGTGCATCGTACTGCTTCCCTGAAAGAGTTAGAACTCCAGCCATAGAGAAATCAGTTTTCAGTGGGATGCTCCAAGGCAGACATCCTCAAAAAGGTCTCTTTCCATGAAAAATAACAACTTTCTCTACCTGTAGTCATTTTGGCAGTCGAGCTATTAATGAAAATACACAACTTAGTTGCTTATTTTTAATGGGGAAATGGTGATTCTTTCTCTGCCATCCTCTTACTCAGAAACAGCATAACCATTTTACTTTTCCTGATTTTTATTTTATTTTATTTTTTGAAATCACCTACAGGCAGAAACTGTGTCTGGAAAAGTTCAGCCTGCATGATGGAAGTCTTGAAAAGAAATGAATGAGTGGGCATAGTGGGGATTAGAACAGCAATCGTTAGCCAGCTCTATCTGTTGCAGTCACTGCTTTCCTGCTCTAATAAGCTCCTATGTAAACCTGTCCTATAACCTTTACTCTGTAGGCTTAGTTTTCATTAATGGAGTTGGCTTACTGACTGTGAAGACATTAAACATTCCGAAACATGCCCCCCCCCCACCCCATCCCTCCCAACATTACTCATACAACTTTGTGAACATATGAAAAAGATAGGTGACTGATGTGTTCTTGAAAAGTAATAATTAGTGGTTTATTATGTAGCAGAATAAACATCACCAGAGACACATTTTAATTTCTCTACTCTTGTGCACATTTTTAATTGATTTATTAATTGGAATGTTTTGTTTCCCTTAATAATAATAATTAATAAAATGATTTCACTTGAAAATCCCAGTCCAGGCTAATAGTAACTTAAAGGTCTTAGAACCCAAAATCTGTTCAGTACTCTGTAAAGAGTTAGTGACCATAATATGCTTTGTTCTGCTGCACTTTGGCTTCAACTCTCGAAGAGCTGTGTTGGTGCGTGCCCCCATTGAAGTGAATGCGGCTTGCTCTAGTATAGTGTCTTGAGGATCAGAGGCTTAGTTTTATTGATGAATGTCTCTCGTTGCATGGATAATCTCATTGAGATAAATAGGGATGCTTGTGTAGAAAGTTTGATGTCAGTAATCATGGCAGAATTGAGGTAGCCTCTATGGAGAGGCTATGGGTTGAATAGATTCGGTTGAATAGAACTTACCTCTCCCCTCCAGGGTCGTGGCTAGGTGGGAATGGGTAACAGATAGAATGGGCTTCCTGCTCGGGCACTCCACTGTGCATATGCACTCTACATGGGTGTGGGCCGCCTAGGCTTATGGGCAGGGCCCCCGTGTTCACTGCATTTTCCACCATTGCCACCAATGGGGGAAACAAAGTGAACATGGGTCCCTGCTTACGGTCGCCGGTGCAGCTGCCCCCGTTTCCCCTATTAAAGCTGTGTGTCTGCTCTCCTCCTAGAAATTAAGGGTTTAACCCTATTCCTCTTGAAATCATTGAGAAGTGATTTGGAAAAAGAATAGGGCTTTACATGAGTGAGGAATAGGTTTGCCAACTCCCTCCAGGAGAAATGCAGAGGAGGAGGGCAAAGTGGCCATTGCATCCCTTTCTGATTTAGCCCTGCCCTTGCAGAGCATTATGACATCAAGGTGCTCCATGGAGCCAGGGGCCATTTCAGAAAGTGGGTGGGAACGTCCCTAAAGTGTGTCCCCTTTCTGTCCCCAAGAAGCCTTCCTTCTTCAAGTTAACGATAAGCACCCTCGGCTGATCCAGCGAAATAGGTGCTTCCCTGGGAGCTCATAGTCTCTGGATCAAAACCCAGAAAGTTGGCAACCGTAGTGTGGAAGTCATAGAATCTTCTACCACTGCTTCATAGGGCTTGTGTATTCGATTTGGAAAATTATATTGACAGGACTGCTCACTGCAAAGGTTTAAAATAAGCTAATTGGCTTTAAAAACATGATTTTAAAGAATAATACATTTTGAGTTGTTTTTACTTGTATTTTTGAGGTTTGATTTGTTTCCTTAACAATATGTTGGTCATTCTTCTCAAGTTTCAATATGAAATCCTGAAGGCTAGATTTTTATTTATGTATTTTAATGAAAACTAAGATTTCTCACATTGTTTAAAATTAATGGCTTGAGGCTTTAGGAAATTCCTCCAATCATTCTCTAAGATTCCCAATCTAGCATTGTCATAACCGCAAAGTACCCTTTGCCAGTTTCACCGCAACCTCTGTCTCCCTATTCTTGCACCTTGGACACATTTTTGTCGTGATCTGAAAGGACTGAACCAAGTAGAATCAAAGCTCACGGTGATCTCCAGGAAACTTTCCATTGGTGGTAAGTTTGGACCAAGCCAGAGAGAGTAAATTCTTCAAACTGCCTGTTCCTTGTTAGTCTGAAAACATTTCCGCTTTGGGAGTATCTGCTGAAGAAGGAAAAGTGAAAACTCCAATAGCTTTCCTTGCTTCTCCATCTTTTACTCCATCCCTCCCCCCCCCCAAAAAGTATCTCTTTGTCTACTACCCACAGATGGGGTTTGAATGTGTATACTCCACTTTAGCTTAGCACTGCCAAGGAAACTGGGGAGGTGAGCATTTTCACGCTGATTCAGAAACTGGCTGTTTGACTCTAGTCAGGCGCTGTCATGCCTGGTTATGGTGAGAAAACAACAATGCCGCTGTTGATAAGAAAAAGAAGAGTCTTGAACAGTCAAAATTTTGATGTACAATTTAAATCATCTTGCTACATCCTGTAGACTTGGAACTGTCAAAGAGGCAAAGCCTGCATTTGAATAGAAAAGCTTTTTATTTCTTTAAAAAGTATACCCGTTATAATTATCCATAACTATGCGGACCTGTTTTAATGCTGTTTTATAATTACAGGTCTTAATGCTAGATTATACAAAGTCATTTATAAATAGTCAGAACAGAAGGACTTGGGGAGTTTTTAACCTGTGGATTGCTGTAGGTTGTGGCAGCTGATGGGATTTCAGCTGTATATATATAGGGTGTTAGCTGTGTAATGATTGATGAATCCATTAATTAATTCCTCAACAAGTTAAGATTTATAGCCTCATATCTTTTCCTGCTGTCACATTCGTGTTTGTCACTTTTAAAGACATGGATAAGCCATTTCTCCAAAAGCCTTTGTGGATATCTGAAATATTTCTGGAGTATTTTGCTGAATATAACAAGATTAGAGTTTCATAATTTTATGGCATAAGCAATTGAATTGGGATTGAAGTTGGCTATGTACCAAATGACACCATCTCTTTGAATCCCGGGTGCCTATTACAATGTATTTTAGGGTACGTTGAATATAAAATGGTCCCAGAGAAGGTTGCTAAAGGCAAATGCAGCAGGAGCCTTTCAAACATTTAAGGAATCCTAGGATCAAAAAAAATCTTCAGTTTAAGAGAGGAGTTAAGACTCTTTTTTCTTTTTTACAAATCCAATTGTGTTTCAAAAAGCATGGAAATGGTCATTTAAGGCTTGCTCCTCCCCATCCCAGTGGACTTGATGCCTGTCTGCAAGCTTCCCCCTGACCCCCTGCTGTCCCCAGCTTCACTGTTGCCCCCACCTGCAGAGGAAGAGGATTGGGGCTGAAAGACCAAGACAAAGTGTGGGTGCAGGGCACCCAAGTTGTGAGTAAGCACAATATGTGAGAATCTACAGTATATTTATTGCTTACATGGCATGCAAGTTAAGGCAGGAGCCTTAATTTACAATTTCCATGTATTTTGGAGCATGAGTGAATTCATAAGAGCCTAAACTACTCTTAAACCCAAGTTTTTTTGAGCTAGAATTTTTCTTGTTTTTGAAAGGGGAATACACCAAATTCCCCCTCCTGCAACACTACCAACCTTAGACTCAGATCCGGGGAAACGTACTGCCAGCACATAGGTGGTGGTCCAGATCAAGTGCCAGTGCCCGCCTCACATGTGCCAACGGAGCTGCCAGGTTGGGGTTGAATACAGAGCCTAGCACAGATGGGGGAAATCTTCCCTCTCTTTGCCCCCACTGCCCATGCCCGCTGTGCCAGGGATCACAGGGTTGGGAGTGAAACACCCACCCATCCAGAGCCCTACACAGGGATGCTAAAGCAATTTACGATTCCATGATACCTCCCTGATGGAGCAGATACCCACCTGGGCTCGGGTCCCCAATGTCACCTGTGCAGTCCCTACAACTGACCAGTTGGAGCATGTACTTCCCTTGGCCTTTGGACCTCCATGCCCAGTGAGCTTTACAGTTTACACAGCCCTCCTTCTGACAATAAAGCCTTTCCCCCACTCCAGCCTTCCTGTGTGGATTCTTCAACAGATGAGATGCTGTGAGATTTTCTCATAGGCAAGTAGTAGCAACAGCCCATTACTTAACAGAAAGGTTGGTCAGGGATTTTTTTTTGTTATTTTAAAAAAAGGAACCTGGTTAATCACAAAATTAGCCCCTTACATGGGCCAGGCTTGAACCCCTAGCCATCTGATTTTTTCCCCTCCATGAGAAATACTTAGAAAACATCGAGGCTTTTCATTGTTCCCAAATAGAGGTGTCGTCTTTTTGTTTGTTTGTTTTTAATCCAAAGAATGATCATTTCTCCGAGGTGGTGGGAAACCCTATTCTTCTCCCTAGAAGGAAAAGAGTCATTAATGAGTCTGGGTGAACAATAGAGACTCCCTTACCTCTCCTGTAGGAGTGGCTGCTCTGAATTTGCCTGGGGAAAACTATTTGGCTCATTGTATCACTGATGACTTGCAAATTTCTATCCCTCTCACCTCCGTTTCTAATGTGGGACTTTACAGCAGTTTTCCAGGGCTGTAGGACAGTTAACAAAAGAGGTGTGAAATCCAGGACACTGGAGAGTTGTGCAATCCAGACCAATCCAGATTCAGCTATTACTGAATCCAGATATACTCAAATTTTGGATCTGTTTCCTTCCTAATTCAACCTACACTTAGGTCGCTTTTATACGAGGCGCTGAAAAGCGCCTCCTGAGTTCCACGTTTAGAGAAAAGCCGCATGGGGAGTGTTTACACGCTACTGCCGACAACGGGGAGCACGTCACGTCCGGCAGCGCAGGGAGCATGTAAACACTCCCCGCGTGGCTTTTCTCTAAACACGGGACTCAGGGCCTTGTATAAAAGCGACCTTAAGGTGCCAACCTTTTTCTCTTGGCCAATGCAGCAGGGATTGAACTGGAAGCTTCAAGAACTAAAGTCATGAGTATGCTCAGCTAGAGCTAAATGGCAGACTCCACAGATGAGCCATATCCGGCTTGAATCGAGAAATCTCTGTCTGAAGCAGGGCATTTGCTGAGATTTGCATGACATGGAAACTTAGTCTTTCCTGCTGTTTTTGCCATTTTCTGTTATTTTTTTGCAAGTTAAACAAGGCTGCCCCAGGGCCGGTCCCAAACCCTGTGTGTGCCCCACGTACACACACGGGGACTGTGGAGATGAAAAACTGCCGGATAGGCACTTGGGATGTGCTGGAAATTGCCGTAAAACTGTCACAAAAGCCCTCCAGAAAGTGACAAAAAGTTTTGAAAAGTGACAAAAATGACAAAAAGTGATGAAAAGTCCTGGAAAGTGATGAAAACAACAAACCCAATGGTGGAAGCACAGAACCACTAGAAACTGGCAAAGTACTGACTGACATGCAGAAGCACTCCCAAAAGGTCAGCATTTCCCTTCGGAATAGGAATCCTTTCTTTCGTCTCAGCCCTACGTAACATAAGGTATTTTCAGACGTTACGAGATCACGCTCAACCACAGTCAATACCCTGTGGTGGGGAATGGTCCCGTAACGTCTGTTGGGGAACCGGAAGTTCCCCCCCAGATGTTTGCCACGGTCAATCGCGGCGGGGAATTACATTCACCACGTGATCGGCAGAACCGACGGGGCCGGCGCCGATCGCGTGTTGAATGCGATTCCCCACCGCGATGAAGGGGCCCGTCTCGTCTGGACGGAAACCACAGTCCGGAATCCCCGGCAGGTTTCCGGGCCGTGGTCAATTTGGCACGTCTGTTGGACGTGCCGGAGTGATCCCGGCGGGGAATCATTTGGGTGATTCCAGGACGGGGCAAATGCCGCCCCGTCTCGTCTGAAATCACCCAGACTCGCATATACTCTGTGGATTGACCATAGAGCAGGATGTGGCTCCATGCCTCGAGGATCTTATGCTAGGAGCATACCCATGGACACACAGAGATTTCATTTCCACAGTTGTAGATCTCCAGTAATAAACACAGTGAGGTCAGCAGGTCTTGGGGTATTCAGGAAGTTTATAGGCCATAGGCCATATCTTCAGATGCTGTAAATCCATACACCTTGCGGGCTGTGGTCCAAGTTGCTTGCATTTTTGTTATGATGCATTGTACTCAGTGAAAACCTGATTTAAAGAAAGAAAAGAAGGGGAGAGACTTGCTTAAAGAACTCAGTTTGGAAACAACAAAGTTATCTGTTTAACCAGTTTTAACCTTATACAATTTATGAACTTGAGCTCAGCTTTACTTGCACATTGGATACGAGAATATCACTTAATACCTAAGCGTTAGCCCAGTAGGAAAATGAAGATGTTCAAAATGTGTGGAAAGAGGAGAGGATTCCAAGATCAAAACTATGAGTGTATTTGAAATTCATAAGAGGGACCAATACAGCTATGGAAATGATGAAAAAATGAGCTGTGAAGAAGTTTGTCTTGCGTCATGTTGTTTTCTGCCAGTAAACCTATCGGAACAATTTGATAGTTTATGCTGTTACAGCCTTTAGCATTTTCTGCCTCATAGGAAAGCATATCCACACGCACACACCCCTTTATTGTATGGTACTGGTAATAAATAGTACAGGAAGTGATAACGTTACTACCATTATCCCATTTCTGATTTGCGTTGGTTTAAGCAGAGAGCATGACAGAACTACTCCGCCAATGAGATTTAATTCTCCCTCTATCATTTTGTGTACATGAGGGATGTGCAGCTTACCAGTTGTGTGTGTTTCCTACCCCGCTACATAACATTAGCGTGAGCTGGAAGATAGTCTGCGGATACTCGTCGGCCCTATTCACATCCCTGACGATGGGACGTGTTAGGAGCAGTCCTTGCCTTCCACCAAATGTAGGGACTGCAACTGTAGCTTGTCATTACAGGTGATGTGCAAAATAGGGGAAGCTTCTTTATGCTTCACAGTGGGTGTCTTTAGATGGATGCAAGGGTGCACACCCAAGGACCTGCTCCGGCCGTGGTCCTATTGCATCTGCCCGATTGCAGCCATGCCCGGGGCCATTTTAAATGGACCTGGCGCAGCTGCGGCCCACGATCCACCTGTGTGGTGCCCCACCCCACCCCATAGCACTGTGAGTAGATTGGCTGCCACTCTAGGCTGCTGCCTGCAGCTCTAGGGCATTGCCCGGGGCAACACCCAGCTACAAACAGAGCTGCAGAAGCCAGCTGTTTGGGCAGACTGCTCCACTTGCGGTGCTCTGGGATGTTCCAGAGCACTGTAAGCACTAAGCAGGGTAGAGATCCGGCTGCACAAGAGGAGAGCAGGCAGTCTCCTCCTCTCCTCCACTTGCACATCTGGCGGGGCGCCTTAAAACAGATTCCCTGCCCAGGTGTGAGGCAGAGCAAAGAAGTGGATGGGATCTGTGTGAGTGCACCCAGTGTTTTTTGACCAAAGTGCAGCATTGTGCTGATCTTTACTAAGCATTACTCATCCAACTTTCTCCCCAAGCCCCCTTCCTCTTTGCACATGCCTACTGAAACTAGTTCTTTTCTAGAAGTAGTAACCATCGGGAGATGAAAAACATGAACATGCTAATTTAGCTGTGCAGTGGATAACAAATATCCAGTGTGGGAGCTGGTAACAGAACATTTGTTTGAAATGACAGTCAGATTCGACGGAGTGACCAACTTGCAGACTCTTTGTTCTCTTCTTCAAGACCCTTCATGGCCTTGTTCCTCCTTCTCTCAGCTCTCGTTTCCTCTTATATTCCTTCCCAGAACTTGGCTCCTCCTCTGTTAACCCACTCAGTTGCCACAGAATTCCCCGTTCCCTAAACCACCTTTCTCTCATGCTCCTCGGAACTCACTCCTTGAAAACCTACTCTCTGCTTCCTTCCGCCACACCTACAAATCCCTCCTGAAAACCTACGTCGTCAGTCAAGCTTTCTCTCGCTCCTCACTCTCATAGACTCTTGCTTAGGCTTTTCCTTATACTGTGACTCAGCTAAGCATGGGCACCTGTAATTTCTCATTGGAAAGTCTCCCTATCTCTCTCTTTGTGTCCTTCCCATTGTCACCTTTCTCCCCTATCTATTCTAGACTGCAAGCGTCTTCGGGCAGGGACCTGTCTCTAACCACAACTGTAGAGTGTCAGTCTGGCACTATATAAATCATAAAACTTCCACTCCTTACTGTACTACTGGAGCTATCTATATCACTGTGTGGTGTTAGTGTCAGAGAGAGTTCACCATGCAGGGTGTGTGCAGAACGTACAGTAGAGGTCCTCATTGCAGATAGGAGAGTTTCATGCAGGTAAGAGTTGTAGAGAGTTTCATGCAGGTAAGAGTTGTATTGTACTACAATACACGGGTTGTAGTATTTTCACGCTGCCAATGAGGTAAGCGCTTTACAGAACTTATCTTTTGAAAAGTGCTTGGTGATTTCGGAGGGCCTCAAAAACGTGACCTCATTTTTATGATCTTTTCCATTTAAGAGTTCATTCTCACATTGGTCATGTTGCTGTAGTCCTATTGTCCCACACCCCAAAGAAAGACACTGACACAAATTATTTGGATTCAACATAGGCCGCACCAATTTATTAAATTCTTAATTAAGGAGGGGGCTATGCCCCTTCTAGTCCTGCTAACCTTAACTATTAACTCATTTAATACTATTAAACATAAACCTGAGCGGTCTGAAGTTCCTCAGTACCGCCCTAACGCTAACTATAGCTGCTGCTAATGTCACCCCTGTCCGGCCGCCCTAAGCCGGATCAGGAGGCCCATGCCAATGGTGACCCTAAGAAGGTATCGAGGGGATGTTTCCCCGTGCCTTGGACCGCCTCTGTCCTAAGGCCCGGGTGTTGTCCACCTCTTCCTTGCTCTGACGTGATGCTGGCCGGGCG
>QEPC01009250.1:2831293-2876994 GCA_003113815.1 Sphenodon punctatus
TTTCCCCGTGCCTTGGACCGCCTCTGTCCTAAGGCCCGGGTGTTGTCCACCTCTTCCTTGCTCTGACGTGATGCTGGCCGGGCGGCTCTAGCTCTCACTCAGAGCCCACCTCTTAAGGAGATGACTTGGCAGCAGACTATCCCTATTTCTAAGCTAACTACCTCGCAGGACCCCTGCGGTGCGACAAAATTCTTTAACAAATTCCCTTACCACCATAATAATCTTAGCTTATCACTGTGAGGAAGGCGAAAAAACACCCCATGCAGAGTGCCAATTAGCATGGAGGCCAAAATTCCTTCCTGGCCTTGAGCCCAAGCTCAACGACCGGTACGACCCACAGTGCATAAAGGGAGGGTGGGAGGGTGCTTTCTGTTCCGTTGCAGGCGCGGAATGGCCGCTTCGCGCCTGTTTTTCAAGATGGCGGCCGCGAAGTCTCGCCTCGCGAGACTTCGTCCCGGGCCGCTTCCTCCAACGCCGCCGCCGCCGTGCGCCCCGCCCACAGCTTTCTTTGCTACAAGCTGGTGGGGGGGGGGACAAAAACCGCCGCCGCGAGAGCCGCTACCCGTTCCGGGCAGGGCCACGCGGCGACGGGACAACTGTTGTTTTTATTTTCATGTGAACACACATACATGGGTGTCCCTCCCCTTCGCTACAAGTTAAAACATGGACAACTGCTCTTAAGAAAAAACTGGAGCAGTGGCCCAGTTTATGGCTTCCATGCATGCAACCATTGTATCGTGCAGAGCTGCAACCTGGGTATCCGGCATGTCGGGCACCCTGTCAAATCTAGGGTGCCTGACTTGCCCTGGTTGCATTTGGGCTCCAACTGGTACCTGAACGGACCCAGTGGACTTACCTGACTCCCCAGGCAGGTTTGCCTCACTGCTGGGCTGATGCTCCTCTGATCCAGTAATTGCTAGCTGCTCCTCCCCGGGTGGTGCGCTGCTCAGCTGAAAAGGGGACTTCCTCACTCAGCTTTTTCTGAGCGGGGGGTGACGGTGGTGGAGGGGAATGAGGAGGCCTCTTCCCATCTGCGTGAACTTTGCTAATGGGTCCCCTGTTCCCAGGGGGACCCATATCAGGGTTGTGCATGGGTCCTGTGCACACCACTGATAGCCATTCGGGTGTGCATGCAGGTGGGAAGAGACCTCTTTGCCCCCCTGCCCCTGCTCAGAAAAAGCCGAGCTGGGAAATTCCAAGCTCAGCTGAGCAGCGCATGGGTCGTGGAGGATCAGCAACCAGGACAGGAGGCGCAGCAGCCCAGTAGCAAGGGGATTCAGCCCAGGGAGCTGCAAGTGACAGAATCGGCATCCTGGGACACCCCAGTAATAGCTGCATTTTTGAGGACTGGGCACCCAGTCGAGTGTCCGCTGGGGGTGCTTGAAAATAAAGGTATTACCTGCGAGTAGCAAATGTGCTCCCTGCTGCATCTCTGGTACTGTGTGAATGGTCTTCTCCCACCCCAAATACACAGCTGCCCCAGTCTTGAGAATAGGGATGCTGTAGGGGGCCTGGAAGGTTCCTCTTGTCCCTGCGAATCAACTGTCCAGTGGCAAAACAATCATGGCCAAATTCTGGGACAGCAGTTCCCTTCTCATCAACCCTCTGCATTCTGGTTTCTCCTCAACTTGGGTTGCTGCAGGAAAATCAGAAGGGTCTTCTGTGAGTCCTCGTGCGGATGTGATACTCCATTACAGGAGTTCATATATGTGCCATTGTGGGCCCTTGCTATGAATAGAGAGTGCATGGGTCAAGCTGTACAACCAAAAAATTCAGCATCTGAAATGATTAGCCGTTTTTGAAAATATCGAGCTGCCTGATTCTTCCACTGCAAAGTTAGAACAATTCTCATAAATTTTATTGGGAATTACTTGACTCCTGCACTGTGGGGCCCTGCAGAATTTGGATCTTAGGACTATGAATTTGGCTGTAAAGTCATGCTATTTCAGGTAAGGCTGTAGTGTTCTTATTTGTTATGGAAGGGAAAAACATGCAGAGAAAATAAAAATCGCTTCTCTATGTAGAGACAAAATGGTCTCTACAAAAGTATGCAAGTGTATGAGTTATTTTCCTTTTGTCTTGGTTTTCATAATCTAACTTGGCTCAGGAGGTGCAGCTCAAAATGAGATCATTAGAAGCAAAATAAGTCCCAACAAAGGGCTGTTTAAAGTCACTGTTTGTTTTCGGACCCAGTTGACTGCAGCTAAGAACCATTTCGTGCTCAATATGCCAAAACGCATGGACATGCTCCACCTCACAGCAGCCCCACACGTGGTTCAAGAGGGTGCTGTGCTTTTGAGATCGAGCTCTTTCATTCTGAAGTGGAAAATCAAAATATGTATCATTAGAATTGCGACTGCCAGATTTGTTGAAGGGAGGTAGTGTTGCCCTATTCCTTTCTGCCACTCCTTAAAACTTTATTTACAGCAGTCTTCATTTTCATGAGTTTTCATTTTCCATTGCATGTTGTTGTTCTTCTTAGCCCTTCTGTCTTTATTTTACTGCAGCGATATAGTCTGACTGGAATAGTCCTTGCTCTAATGTCGGCTGCTCTTTCCTGCTTAATTCCCTATTGCAGATTCCTCTTGCCATAACGCAGGCCCAACGTCCTATGTACCTTCATTGGTTTGCACAAACAGCATTACAGTAATTAGTGATGACTAACCACAGAAGGAGAGGATAAGTTCCCAACATTTGGATACTTATCTGGACCACTTTGTTGTCAAGACCAGAAATGGAAATCTCATGGGATCAAGCTATCTGATTTTGTTTTTAATACTGCCTGGTTTTCAGTGGGAATGTCATGATGACAGCATGTCTTCCTTAGGAAGTTTGATTCCTCTTGTCTCACCTGAAATAAATATGTAGGATGGAAAGAAAAATGAAATTTTAATGTGAATCTGAGAAAAGCTGGGCTAAAGGTGTTGAGGTTTAGATTAGGCAAGGATTTTTTTCTTTTTCTTTTTTGCCTTTTTGTTGCTTGCTTGCTTGGTTCTGTTCTTGTGGTATGTCTGACCGAACAGGAAGTTGGAAACACTTAGAAGTATTGATAGAAAGCTTTTTTTCTAACCCTTGCAGTTAGATGTTTAGAAGCTCAAAGGTTTGGGGAGTTCTTAAAGTGCTTATTCACATCATATATAATATCTTAGAAGATTCTGCCATCACCACTGCTTTTCAGTTTGGTACTTGATTTCAGTTACAAAACAATTTTAGATTGAAAGTGAAGTTTATTGTTTTTCTCTTAAGTGATCATTAAAACTAAATTCTTATTTTTTTAAAAAAACCCTCAGTTGACAGCTGTTTGTACTGGAGGATGTTCAGTCTTCTACAGGCTCTTGCAAAGTGTAAAAACTGAATGCTTTTTTGAAAGGAATTGCATTTCATTATGTAGTGTTCTTAGGTGAATTTTCATGTTTAAGAAGCCAGAATACAAGAGAGTGCTATATTAGCGTATTATTCTCACAACAAACAAGCACTGTTCTGTTGCTACCTGCTTGGCCATTGTTCCTGATTGTGTATGCTTTGCAGTGGTATTTGGATGGTTTCCTGCTCTCTGCCAGCACAAAAAAGGCATTTCTGTTACAATGGCCCCTAACCACACAATGACGGCATTAAGGATTTATGTGGAGGTTTCATTATTTTCTCCTCTTTTGTTCCTTCCAGGATGTCTTCCAAGCGACCAGCCTCTCCGTATGGGGAAGCAGATGGAGAGGTAGCCATGGTGACAAGCAGACAGAAAGTGGAAGAAGAGGAGAATGACGGGCTCCCAGCCTTTCACCTTCCCTTGCATGTGAGTTTTCCCAACAAGCCTCACTCTGAGGAATTTCAGCCAGTTTCTCTGCTGACGCAAGAGAGTTGTGGCCATAGGACTCCCACTTCTCAGCACAACACAATGGTAGGTTTGCTGATGGTCTATTGTGCTTACACCCATTCTTTGACTTCTCTGCTTCTACAATAGCTTGGCATCCAAACCTCTCCTTTATAAATTATATAGTTCATAGTCACACGCAAGGAACACCTTACAATGATGTGAAAGTTTTGACCTAAATGGACTGCCTTCCACCCCATTCCCCAGACCAAATCATTCCGTTAAGGATCAACCACCACTTTACCTCACTTGGCTTTTCCAGATGTTATAGTAAGTACCGTGCGAAATTCCTACTCTGTGTTAGACCACTGTAAATAAGGAGTGTTTCCATAAAGTTCTTTGTAGTTACTTCAGATTTATAGCCCTCTAAATAAGAGAGTGATACCCTGCACCCACTGAATTCTGCCCAATCTATAAACGCAAGAGGGTGAATAAAGGATGGATACTTAACTTTCAGATTTTGTGACATATGCAATCTGAAGACAGATCGTTTGAGACCTTTCTTTACATCAGGGATGGGGAACCCAGGGGCCACTTTGAAAACTAGTGCTAGCTCCAAAGGTCACATAGAAGTTGAGGTGGAGGGTGCTTATGGCGTTGGTTTAGGAAAAGGAGATGCTAGATCATGGATCTGTGCCGTGGATATGTCTATCCTTGTGTGCATGTCCTCATTGCTGCTTCCTTTGGTTGGAGCAGTACTTGGAAGTAGGAAATGGATCCAGTGGCCAGATCCAGGAACTGGAAAAGGCCACAAAAATTAGCCATAGGGCACATTTGACCCCTGGGCCTGAAGTTCCCCATCCCTGCTTTACAAAGTGTAGTTATTTATATGTACATTTATTACTGTGTATATATATTTTAATACAAGCCTTTAAAACCTGGGTACAAACCCTAGCTTTAGATTAGGTCACAAGTGACAAAGTGCATGCTACCTGTTGTGTACTTCACGAAACACTTCCCCACACCTGAATGCACTTCACCGCTGTCACAAGCCTCTACATTTCTTATAAATGGACAAAATTAAAGGAGGTGAGGGTGCGTGTGTTGGGGAAAAATTTAAATCCAGAGTTTATTAATTTTAAGGCCACAGGGGAATATTCTGATCACTTAGGGTAAGACCAAACATGATAGTGGGGGGGTGTAGGTGCCGCCAGATATTGACCCGGGATATCCTGGGGTTATGTTGGTCTCTAGTCTGGCCAGGCTCTGACCTCAGAAAACCTCCAAGGTCATAGTCCATGCTAGGGTCTGCCTGATCAGGCCAAAGCAAACTGCCCTGGGGCTGTATGTGTGTTCTTGGGCCAAATTATTATAAAAGGCCAGTTTCACCTGTGTCTATTGGTTAAGGGCGTCTACAGCTAGGTGATGGTGTTTCTTAGCTTAGGCAAGGCCAGAGGCAAACAAGTTAAAATCCATCTTGAGCCTCTTTCCATGCTAGACTAGGACACAAGGTGGGGGGGCAATGGTGGTGCCTTCACTATAGGGCTGAAATGAGAATCAGTTTCTTTTTCACAAAAATCTTGTGAGAATCAAGAACTGTCTGTTACCAACATCTTGTGACAATCTTGATGATAGTTCGATATTTCAGTTGAGAATTTTTCTTGATATATTTGCCATGTGCCACATTCTTCCCAGTAATGCTCATGCACAAAATGGCCACCACGACTGTGGCGCATACGCATTACCAGGATGAATGTGGTAAACGGTAAACTGTAATGGTAAATGGTATATCGAGAAAAATCTCGATTGAGAAAGTGTGGATAACCGGGACTTCCTTGATTTATCAAATCTCATGGAAAAAAACAACAAGCTAGTCCAGAACCAGGATTCTCAACGAGATCGAGTTTCAGCTCTAGCAAACAGTTCAGCTTGGAAGGGTTCTTTTCTGTCTTTTTAATCTAACAGAGATTATCCTGAGGCTGCTGAATGCCAAACTTGTTGATGGCTACATTGCTTAACCTTCAGTGATGGGTTTTGCTGCTTTCCCAAGTACTAGGGATGGGAATTTCGGTTTCGGATAAAACCAAAAGTACCCAAAAACGGCCATTTCGGATTAATCCGAAATTTTGGTCCTTTTTCGGTTTCGGTACTATTGGATCTTTTGCATTGTTTTTTGTACTGGATTTTTAACATTGAGGTTTGTCCCCTATTGAAAAAACGCAATGTTAAAAATCCGGTACAAAAATCAGTGCAAAAGATCCGATAGTATCGAAACTAAAAAAAACCCAAAATTCATGAGAACCAAAACAGAAATTGACCGAAACTGAAATTTTGCCCAGAGTCCCATCCCTACCAAGTACTGGCATTACAATGAAAGACTTTTTTTTTTCACAGTACCTTAACGTGCTCAACCTAAGCAGTCACCAAGTTATTTAAAGTAAAGCTCTCCAGATGTTTAGGATGAAAGTTTCCCTGCCATATACCCAAGGGTGTAATTGTGTTCTTATTCTAGATGAACAAGGGGAAAGGACGAAATAAAATTCTTCTGGAACTGACAGCTAATACCATATTTTTGAACAGGGTTGTTTATTGAGTGGTAGTGCCTGTTAGTAGTTCTGCTGCTCTCAGAGGACACTATTTGATGATAATAATAATTTTATTTATATAGCGCTCCCCTGCCTTACATGGCACTCAGTGCGCTTCACAGAGCATAAAACGATATAAAAATATAAAACAATTTTTAAAAATCCATTCAAACAATGAGGGGAGCTTTTGATCAGAGATTTATGGGACAGGGCAGTGGTTCTCAAACCTTTTTTTACATCCCCCCCCCCCCCCACCTCTTCCTCTTGTTGGTGGCAGTTGAGGCCCCCCACCGCTAGTGCGTTCCTGGCTCCATCTCTTCCTCTTCCCCTCCTTATTACTTCCCGCCCCTCTCTCCTCTTGTTCTTGACTCTCTCCCCACTCCCTGCCATCCCGTTATTTGGGAGATTCCACCTACCTCTGTCTGAGAGGAGCTATGTGTTTTCCATCTGTGGTGCTTCTCATACCCCTCCCCCACAATACCTCCTATGCCCCCACCCAGTTTGAGAGATAGGGGGATAGGGTACCCTTTAAACAAACCCTATGATGTGCACTGGTGTAACAAGATTGGGAAATGAGCAACACCTCCCTTCTGAGAGAGGTAATCACCATGGACAGGTCATGCAACTTTCAAAGGAGTCAGTGGGTTCTCTTAGATGGACGGACAGGCAACCGCCCCCGGAGCTGCTCTGGAGGTGTACCTTTTGACCACTTGCAGCCCCACCTGGGTAGGCTTCAGATGGACCCAGCAGGATTTGTGGCCCACGGTCTGCATGCGTACCACCCCCACGCACCATAGAGTTGTGAGCGATCACCCAAAGCTCTGTTTTGCCCTGAGCAAAGCCGACCGAAAGTGGAGCTGCAGCATGGATCCGCCGAGCAGACAGACAGCTGTTCTACTTTGGGTTGGTGCCTGGGTTTTTCCGGCCCAATCCACCGCCAGTGCTCTAGGATGTTCTGGAGTGTTGCCAGCAGGGCATAGCCTGCTCCATCTGTACATCTGGCAGGGCCATCTTTAGATGGATGGGCCACCCATGGGTGAAGTGGACTGGCACAGCCCCTTCTGCGGCAGCCGTCCATCTAAAAGCACCCAATCTGTCCACTCCTGAGCCAGGATTCGTGTTATGTCTGTAGTGTGCCCTTGTTTGTTATTGGTACGGTTTGAACCCCGAGTCTTTAACATTATTGCAGCACTGGCTGCTGCCTTTAAGGATTAACTATGAATGGCATTGGCAGATTTGTACATTGGGCTGAACGTTGCAGAGTTTGAAGAACACGTGCCTGCGTAAAAATCAACCTTAAAAAATATTATTTGTCCCAAGCTGTCATCGTTGCAGTATTCCTTTTGTTTCTTTTCTTTTTTTCTTTTCTTAACTCATGATCTTCAAAAAATCTATAATGTATATTTGAAGACTTTTCCGAGCAAATGATAAAACATGTGACAGTTTATTGTCACAAAGGCCTGCAAGAGCTCCATAGTGCTATTTAAGCCATTACAGTTCATTACACACATGTAACAAGCCCTGTTCTACTAGAAAAGCCTTAGGACATTTATTCCTTTTTTTTTAGGGGGTTGGGAAAAGTTACTGTGAAATCACTGGAACTGCTTTTTCTAAACCAAATATCTCGCTCATCTCTTTCTCTTTCTTCTTTTAAAAAAAACCCTTGGATGATATAGTGAAAAAATAGCTTGAAATCTTTTAATTCCATGTTGGCGTCCTACAATTTAAAAACCAAGAGCTTGGTGGCTCTCAGGGTTCAATTTGGATTCTTTAATTTGTTTGCTTCTCATCTTCCATCAGGCTTGCTGTGCAGATCTCATTCATTAATGTGCCATTAAAATCAGTGGAACATAAGGATATCCTGTTATATGGGCAATGATATATTTTGGCCTGATTTGAGAATCTTGACTTTTTTTTAATTTATTAATTTTTGTATTGATTGATTGATTTAAAATTATTATTTGTGTTATATTTGTCTGGTTATGAACATAAGAAGTGCCATACTGAGTCAGACCAATGGTCCAACTAGACCAACGTCCTGTCTCCGACAGTGGCCAATCACAGTGGCTTGGGAGAAGCACCCAACAGGTCACAATGGGGGATTCATTCCCTGTTGTTTTCCCCCAGCTCCCGTCATGTTCCCTGATCCTGTATGACTAATAGCTGATAATGGACCTATCTTCCAGAAACTTGTCCAAACATCTTTTAAACTCGGCTATAGTACTGGCCACAGCCTCTGGCAGTAGATTCCACAACCCAATTATAAGCTGAGAGAAAAAATATTTTCTTTTATTTGTTTTAAACTTGCCACCCATGAGTTTCATGGAGTGTACCCTAGTTCTAGTACTAGCTGAGAGGGTAAATAACTGCTCTTCTCCAGGTTGAAGAGCCCCAACCTACCAACCCTCTCCTCCTACGGGAGCCCTTCCATGCCCTTGATCATTTTTGTTGCCCTTCTCTGTACCATTTCTAGTTCAGCTATGTCTTTTTTGAGATGAAACAACCAGAACTGCACACAATATTTGAGGTGCGGTCGCACCATTGATTTGTATAGCGGCATTACAACATCCTCAGTTTTATTCTCTATCCCCTTCCGAATAATTCCTAACATTCTGTTTGCTTTTTTGACTGCTGCTGCGCACTGCGCTGTGGATTTCATTGTATTGTCCACAATCACCCCCAGATCCTTTTCATGAGTGGTAACTCCTAGCTTAGTACCCAGTATTGTGTACGCATAATTTGGATTATTTTTCCCTACGTGCATCACTTTGCATTTGTCCACATTAAATTTAATTTGCCATTTAGATGCCCAGGCACCCAGTGTCATAAGATCCCATTGCAGTTCCTCACAGTCTGCTCGTGTTTTAACTACCTTTAATAACTTGGTGTCGTCTGCAAATTTGATCACCTCACTCTTAACACCCCTTTCCATATCATTAATGAATACATTAAACAGCACCGGTCCCAATACAGATCCCTGAGGCACACCACTTTTTACATCTCTCCATTGTGAAAACTGACCATTTAGTCCTACCCTTTGCTTTCTGCCTTTTAACCAGTTTCTGCTCCATAGTAAGACACTACCTCCTATCCCGTGACTTTTTAATTTTCTCAAGAGTCTCTCATGAGGGACCTTATCAGATGCTTTCTGGAAATCCAGGTACACTATATCTACTGGGTCTCCCTTGTCCACATGCTTATTTACACCCTCAAAGAATTACAACAGGTTAGTGAGGCATGACTTACCTTTACTAAATCCATGTTGACTCTTCCCCATTAAGCCATGTTTGTCAACATGCCCTGTAAATCTGTCCTTAATGATGGTTTCCACCATTTTGCTAAGCACAGACATCAAGCTTACTGGTCTGTAGTTTCCAGGATCGCCTCTGGATCCCTTTTTAAATATCAGGGTTACATTTGCCACCTTCCACTTGGATGCTGAAATTCCAAGTAACTTCAAGGGTTAGGCCGTAGCCGTAAATTAAAGCCTACATCTGTTCACTGAGAGCCCAGTTCTAATTCACCAGGTGTGCAAAGTGGTTACATGTGTGTAAGTTGTGCTTTTAAGTGGCATGTTAGATTTAAGTGGCTGTCCAATCCTTCAAAGCAAGGAGCATTTTCACCATTGCATCTCCTTTAGCCTTTCCTCATTTGACTCGTATTGCAACCCCTTTTTTCTTCTTGTTACTCTCTTTTGAACTTCTCTAGTTTGCCCATGTTCTTCTCAAACAGCGGCAGTACTCCAGCTGAGGCCTAAGCAGGGCCAGTACAGTAATAAAATTATTTCCCTCATCTAGGATCCAGTGTTCTACTAACACAGCCCAAATATAGCATTTCTTTTTTCACAACAACTTCCCATTCAGAACAAGCTGAACAGCTCATGGTCAACTTGTGGTTCATGACCGCTTCAAGGTCAGTTGTGGAAAACCTCTAATCCAGAGGTGGGCAATTGGCATCGCAAGAGCCATGTGTGGCTCTTGGGTACCTGTACTTTTGGCTCTCGCCAGAAATGACTCTCTGGGGGAGTGTCTATGCAGCTCTCTTAGGAACAAGCCGAGCCGCCATATTAGGTGTTGGAGCACAGGGTGTGTGCCTGGTACTGCTATTGCTGCTGTTTGAACTTATCAGACCACCTGGCAGCTGGATCTTTGATGTGAGCAAGATAGCCCCAACCAAATTGCCCTTTCCCCAGGATCAAGGGATGTTGTGATTGATGTAATATGTCTTGTGGCACTTGGAGATATAAAAATTTTGGTATTTGATCCCGGGCTTAGGGAATTTTGCCCACCCCTGCTCTAGTAGTCCATGAGTCAAATCTGGCCAACAGCTGAGTAGTATTATTTATTTGCCACCCTGAGATGCTTATAGCAGGAGGGGGTGGAATATTATTATTATTATTATTTTATTATATTATATCCCTTTCCATTTCTTGGATTTCATCCTTGGGGCCAGTTCCTACCCTCAAGCACTGAAAGAGTGAACTCAGGAGATGGGAGCAGAAATTAGGGCTGGCACACAAAGGTAGGGTATGGATCTATGGCATAGACCCATGATCTGGACTCTCCCATCATGAACGTGTCTCTTAAACGCCCCTGACCGAACTCCTGTCTTGCCCATGGAGCTTGCTCTAGTTTCAAAAATTGCCCACAAAAATAAAATGGTTCCCCACACCTGTCCTAGATTGTGCTCAGCAGCTCTACTGCCCAACTAGTTGTCAGCCATTTTGTATTTTTTCATTTGTTTTATTATTTGGATTTCCCACCTTTAATGTACATGAAAAAGTGCTAAATCATGTCATCTTTGTTTAACAAACTGTATTGCCTACAATCTTCTTCCCTGCATGGACAATGTCTTGAGAAAATTACCCACCAAATAGTTAGGGATGAGTGCCATTTATGTATATCCTAAGGGAAATGAAATATGCCAGTGCAGCTCAGCAAATTTCCTGTACTGATCAAAAATTGTTTTCCTCCTCACTCAAAACTCATCATCTGAAGGTGAAAAAGAGCGGCTACTCAGATAGTCTAGTTTTTATCATGTGTAATCGCCCAGCACTTACTTGATCCATCTCTATGTCATGTACTTTACCCTGATTACTTGCTTTGGGGATGGGGGGTGGGTAATGGTTCCACTGGTGAACAGTCCTTGTACAATATGGTATTGCCAGGTGATAAGCAAATTCAGGTCCTGCACATATGTGATGTGAATCATTGCTGTTTTATAGGTAAGGGGGTGGGGGGAGATGGAAGCAAGTTGTTGAAAAAGTTACACAGGAAGTAACTTCCTGCCCAATCATCCAATTAGGCATGATTAGGTAATCTGAACCGAATGCCCAAGAGAAGGAAGTACAGTGATATCTTTTATTGGCCCAACTAGTGCTGGTGGAGGTGTATGCAAGCATTGAGACCTTTCAGGGTCCTTCATTGGGCAAGTCTGGAGTTAGAACTGGAGACCAGGCAAAGCAGTTTAGATATATGCAGTGACTGAAAACAATGGAGAGAGGAGGGTGAGAATTTTATTTTATTTTTTAATTTATTTTTAGAATTTTGCTGCCCCGCCCCTCCTGCAACTGGCAGCTCGGGGTGGCTTACAATTTGCAAAACAAACATGAAAACAACAATTTAAGAACAACTAAAAAGGGGACAAAAAGAAAAATAACCCCTACCCAACAACCCACCCCCTTACCCATCTCCCCCGCCAAATGCCTGGCGGAACAGCCAGGTCTTACAACTTCTAAGAAAAGAGGGGAGATCCGGGGCCAAACAGGCCTCCACCGGAACGGAGTTCCACAGCCATGGTGTGGCCACCGAGAACGCCCTCCCCTGCATGGCCGCCCAGAAGACTCGGGGGACCTTGATCAGGGTGCCCCCAGATGACCGCAGGGAATAAGACACGAGGACGTCTGCAATTCAAAAGGGTTTAATACAACAATGTAGGAACTATCCACAGTTCTTACTCTTCCCACCTTGTTGTATTCCAGTCTTTTGAATTATTATTATTATTATTATTATTAACATTTGTATAGCACCAGCCGTGTACCTGGTGCTTTACAGAACAAAGATAAAGACGTGGTCCCTGTCTACGGCTTACAATCTAAAAAGACAAGGAGGGGGCGACAAGGAGAGGGGACAAAAGGAAGACAAGGGAGAAGCAAACAAACATGCAAGCGGCTGCAAAGTCTCAGGTGCGCGTGTTTGGCTTGGTTACAGTGAGGCAGGAGTCTGCAGAGGAGGGCAGACCGTAAGTATTAGGGGAAAAACAACTAGCAATTGTGGACCTCCTCCCTGAGTCTCCTTCTCACCTTCTCCTCCTTCCCCACTCCCCATCTCTTTGCCATTCTCCCAATCATATACCTACGCTGCTTTCTTCAATGTCCGCTTCTCTTAACTCCTGACTTGCCTGATGAAGGACCCTGTGAGGTCCAAAAGCTTGCATCCTTCTGGAGTTGGTCCAATGAAAGATATCACTGCTACTTTGGCCATTTTTACACGGACGGAGGTGGGTGGGAGGATGAGGGTTTTGCCGCGGTGATGGAGGTGGGTTTGTGTCTGTTTACACGGACACACACACACCTCCACCCATGGAACCTCCTTCGGTTTTCTGGAGGGCTCTGTGGGTGGAGATGGGCGTGCGATGGGTGGAGGTGGGTGTTGCGCAGGAGCAGGCATGCGTCCCCCACCCATCCTGCTCGGTGTTCACATGGGTGAACACCGAGTGGACACGCATCCCCCCCACCCACTGCCAGGTGTATACATGGACACCCCCCCTCGACACCCACACCGAGCGGAGTGGGGGAGGCGTCAGTGTAAAAACAGCCTTTGTCTCTATTGCCTATATTTGGGACCAAAATGGCAACCTTCCTTTCTCTACAAAAGAAGGAAGTAGTAGGTAATTTATTCACCCCTGAACATAATTAGACCCTCTTTATATTTATTTATTTATTTATAGTAGCAGGCCTAGTGTTTCCAGTAGTTGGGTGGGGGGGGGGCATTTGGTTCTTTTCTTGACTTAAGATTTTTCTGCCCTGTTTTTGCATTCAGAGTGTATCCTTACACCAGGGGTGACCAGACATGTGCTTCACTTAATCCAGAAGTCAACATCAGGCGATCCACTTGGACCCCTTCCATGGTTCTAGTGTCCAGGCCAGAACGCCTCCCACTAGCTCTCAGCAACAGGTCGCCAGGAGTGGAGAGGAACACTCTCCTTTTTAGAGAGAGCCTTCCTTACAACGCTGGAGGAGTTCTCCTAGCCCATCTTCTCCCCAGAAACACTCCCACTCCCTGGGGCACTGGGACCACTCTCCACCCCAGAGGTGATCTCTCAGAGACAGGTCCCGTACCTACACTGATCTACTGGAGACTAGCTTGTGATCTGTCAGTAAGTCCCAGTCTACTTCTTGGCCACCCCTGCCTTACACTATCTTCCAGAATAATTCACCATCATCAGCAGAGAGGGCAGCAGTCCTTTGAACACAAGATCTGTCAGAGTTAAGAGTTTAGTAGCTGTTTGCTCAACTGAATTGCGGTTGCTTTGGCATTCATTCTTGGCAAGGCTGTAACATGGATATGCTAGAGAAGACATAGTCAGATGTATGCCTATCTGTAACAGGGTGGCAGTGCTAGGTGGTAGGTGTTGTCAGGATCGGTCCCACAAATATCAGTCTTTCAGGGAATTAGCATATTTCAGTTTTTATTTTCATTCTCCACTAGTTCTCGGACCATCCAGTCAGCCTCTGGCCCAAACACAGTCCCCATGCATGCACAGTTCTGTACAGTCTCCTCTTCATACACAATATCAATAATACCCGGTCTTTTCATATCACAGTCCCCATCCTGGTAACAACTTCCCCAGAGTCTCTCTAGCTGAGCAAGCAACAGGCTTTCCCCACTATCCAAGGGGGTAGAGGCTTTCTCCCTCCAAGCCTTGGTGGATTCTCTCAGAGTTCTCTCAGCTCATACTTCTGCAAAGTAGCTCTTGTCAGTCCAGGTCCCAGCTCTGCCAGCAAACCTGTTGGAAAGAGCTCTAGCCTCCTACAACAGCGTCAAGGGATCTCTGTCCTCTGCTGAGTCCAGAAGCAGACTGAGCCTGGCTCTTCTTTAGTAGTAGCTGGGCCCACCTGGCCATGGCCAGCTCACAGCTACTTCCTTTGCCTGGCTGGCTAGAGTCACATCCTCTTTAGCTGTCACTCCAACTAGGCATGATTCTTTAGCTCCAGTCACGCCTGCAACCTTGCTGGTGCCATTCTTACACCGGCACTCACTATTTTAAAGGGCCCATTGCCTTATTAGCCTGCATGCTGCCACACCATCCTAGTCAATAAAAATTCCCATGATAATGCTAGGGGTGGTATGCTCCTTATCAGGGTCCACTTTGGGACAAATACATTAGCCATTGTACATCCTCTCTGCAATTTCAACTGAGTTCATTATTCTTCAGTTTGGGGCCTAGAAGTGGCTGCATTTCATTGATGTTTGCAATGATTCCTGTATAACTTGGAAAGAGTTTTGAGAGCAGTAGGTGAAAGATGCTGGTGAATGAATGAAGTTAATAGTAACAACATCAAAAATTAAAATGCACATTGATTTGTACTAATCCCTTATTGGGCTGAGTTAAGAGATTCACTGAAACGGTCTGGATTTTGCCTTCAATTTAATATTATTCACACAACCTGTCTCACCCCTGCTCCCTCTTTCACTAGCAGGTTATGTGCTATGCACTGTTTTGCAGAACAGAATGCAGTGTAAAAGATGTGGTGAGGATAGAAAGATGTATATTTATAACTTTTTAAAGAAGTTAAAAAGGACCCTGATTACTCTGTGCAAAATAATGCTTTTTAATATAGTGGTTTTAGAGAAATTTATATTTCCAGTGTACTTTTGTGCATCAAGCTTAGGCTATGTTATTGTGATGACACAATACACAGTGTTGTGAGCACCAGTATGGTTATTGTGCCAGTTCCAATAATGAGAATTTCATTGTTTGGGGAGAGCAGTCTCCTACACTGTAGACAAAAGTGTAATTACTTTTGAACGATGTGGAATGTGCTCAGTTTAATGGCACAGAGAATAGATTCACAAAGATTTAGATAAAGCTAGCTTGGAAGCCATATGTGCAGTGTGGCAGGATGAAATTGTTAGTAGGCAGCATAATTACACACACACAAACACACACACACACACAATTTCACAGTTTAAGCTATACACTGTTGTTTCTGTAAGAGACAGACAAGCATTGCTGAACGAGACCGGTTCAATTAAAACAAAGCAAAAATGGTGATAAAGTTTTTATTTGTCTCCATCACCCCCGCCTCCCCCTCTTTCTCTCTCTCTTTTTTAATGGTAAATTCAAATTGATATTTATCATATGATGGAATTACGCTGTGACAAACATTGTATTATAGATGTCACCACAAAGTAGCACATGAATACTATTTCCATAGATATAATTTGCGGCTTGTATCTGAGTTTGATCTTTTCAATCTTTACACTTGCATTGTTTCAGAAAATTACCCCCAGGGCTGTTAGGAATTGGGACAAGAGAAGAAGAATCCGTTTAGGCCCATCAAGCAGCTGGGGAAGTTATGTAGCACCAGCACTTCAATTTATCCTGAGTCCTGCACAGTTCTACCCACGGCTGTTTTACCCAGGACAGAAGGGGAGGAGAGCAGTAGCAAGTGGAGTGGGGATGACCTGGCATCTGCTGCACGCAAAGGACTGCTAGTGCATTTATATTAATCATTCCTCATTCTTCTCCTTGTTGTGACCTGTATTCCATTGTATTCCATTGCATTCTGTCCCCATGTAAAGCTTGTCCACTCAAGGATTTATTAGATAGAGGCAGTTACCTCCTAACTTACTCCAACTTCATCTGTGTTCACACAAACCCTGGATCTTTTCAATCTTTACACTTGGATTGTTTCAGACAATTACCCCCTGGGCTCTCAGGAATGGGGACAAGGGTAGAAGAATCTGTTTACACCCATCAAACAGCTGGGGAAGTTATGCAGCACCGTTAAGTCGAGGTAATCACCTCACAAAGAAGTGTGGTTAAACTTCAGATAGAGGAACCTATTCTAAAGATCATGTTCATGTGTACTGTTCAGAGGAATGTCCCTTGTTTATATTCTTTAGTGTAGACCTCTGTGTTGCAGCAGACCTCACTACCTCCTATATATGTCTCCATCCCCCAGCGTGGTAGCTTGACTAACTACTCCCCACATAGGGAGATCAGAGATGGGGAGAAAATATTTAACCCCTGGGTCCTCTGACTTGTTAGAACAGAGGCAGAGAGGTAGTTGCTCCAGAGAAACTCCTCCAGAATAAAAATCCCAGATCTGGTCTGTTCATAATAATGCATCCCTAGTCTGGTAAATAGTGGGGCTGATTCCAAGCCCTGTGGATCCCATGCGCACGGTTCCCATGCAGCACTGCGTGCAGCAATGGCAGTGCATGCGGGATCTGTGGGGCGTGGGATCGCGGCAATGGCGAAATGCACGGTTTCTGTGCCCACGGACGCGACTACACATGCAATCCGTGGAGTTTGGGCTTAGCCCCATTAGCTCGCCTATTTATCCTAGAGATGGTTAAATTTTTTGCTTTCAAATTGTTAAAGAGGTCTCAAAATCCAAGTGAATAAATAGTGATTCAGTAATCGGTCACCTTTTTATTGAAAAAATGTATTGTTTTCATTATTTTTTATTTTATTTTTTGCGACCAAGATGGGTTGGAAAATGTTCTTTACTTTATTTATTTATTTTTGGGCTAGTGGGGAGAGGAGGCTTGACACATTAAATATTTCACAAAGGAGGTAGAGTTTGAAGGGAACCCAAAATATTTACCAGTTCTCAGGGAAATGTGAAATCATTTCTTTCTTTTCAGCAATGTGAAGTGAAGGTATTAGAATTTTGGAATTTATTAGAATTAAAAAACTTACAGAACAATTTTAAAATAAAGTGAGTGAACACCTCTATTTTGCATTTATAGAACTATTAAAAAATGCAAGCAAATTAATTGTCCCACCACTGCCAGGGTGGAGATAGCAGCCTCAGAGACTATGGTCTTTTTTTTACACGGATGCCGCCCCCGCTGGGGGGGATCTGTGTGCATGGCGCGGCGGTGGGTGGGTGGATGAGTGTGCGCCTGTGGAAACATTATGGGCGGTAGGTGGGGGTGCGTACGCACTCCCAACGCATTCCCACTTCCACCCATCTCCCACCCACGGAGCCATCTGACAAAACGGGTGGAGATGGGTATGCAGCCGTGGGAAAGGGTGCACCCCCCCCAGCGCACACACACCCCCACCAGCGCTCTGTGAAACTGACCTTAGTCCTGATTCTTCATATCTACAGAAGACCATGTCTACACACACAGACTCGCTCAAACTTCATGAAACATGCTTAATTAAACAAATCAAGTGAAGCAGTCTCCTCTGTGCATACATTCATATTTTGGTTTAGCACTCAGACAGATTTTGTGATAGATTGGACCCCAAAGGCGTGCAAAAAAATTCATAGAATTTTTTTTAGCAAATCTGTACCACTTCATTACTCCATGTATTCCACAACGGTAATGAGACCAATCGTCCTGTGTTGGTTTCCCCCCCACCCCCTCCCAGTTGTATTTTCTTTTTTAAAAAATGAGAATTTCACTAAAATGGTATTGGGGTACCTTTGACCCCAGTTGTAATGAAGGGGAAAATGGAAGCACTACACGCCTAAGTCACTGGGGGTCATAGTCACCCCAGATATTCAGTTCAATGTCAATTCTCCCATTCAGTTCAACTCCCAGTACTGTAACTTTGGGAATGTTGGGGTACTATTGACCCCAAATACTTTCTGTGTTAGTCCTGGGTGTTGTCACGAAAACAATATATTCATCCCCCGCCGGGATGACTGCGTCACGCCCTAACAGATGTGTCGGGGGATCCCGGTGGGGAATCGGGGAGGGGGTGGGGCTGCATGGCCAACATGCGGCCGCACGGCCCCACCCCCTCCACGCTCCCTGCCGCCCACCCTCTGGGGAGACGGGCGGCCGCGGCGGCCAATGCAGCCACAGCGCTCGCCCACTTTGGTCACGGGCCGGAATCCTTGCTGGGATTCCGGGCTGTGGCCGCCGTCCAGAAGTAACGGTGGGGGTCATCACGGCTGGGAGTCGCCTTCGCCACGCGGCGACCACTGGCCCCACCGCTTCAGCCGCTTGCGTGGCGAATGTGATTCCCCACCGTGGTAACATCTGGGGGGGGAACATCCGTTCCCCCCAACAGACATGCCGTGATCACAGCCACCACAGGGAATTGACTGTGGTTGACTGTGATCTCGTAACGTCTGAAAACACCCATTGTTTCTGTACCACAAACAATAACTTCACAAAATTTCATGTTAAACTGGAGTCATTTTCAAATCAATCACATATTTTTTTAAATTTCCAATTGTGACTTGATTGGGGTCTTTTTACCCCCAATTCTGGATTAATACAGTACATTTTTCATACCTCTGGGGGTTAAGAGATGCTTCTAACTGTTTGGCATAAACCTGTTTCTAACCAATTTAACGTAAATTGAAGAAAACCATCATGAATCCAGAATAAGAATCCCCACTAGTGAAAAAAGACTCAGCCAAGCCCCCTGTAGGTTGCAATGAACCTTTCCTGTTTCATTTTGATTCCCATTTTTGTCTACTCTAGGAGCCTCCTGTTGAGTTCCCCAGATTTGTTCCAGGCAGCAAACCCATGTATTCCCTCCGTGGCTAAGTTACAGGTTTACTTGAACAAATGTAACATTTAGAGATGGGCGAACGCAGTTCGGAAGTTGGGAGTTCAGAGTGAACTCGAATAGTTCGGTCGACCGAACCGAATGTGCGAACTGAACTTGAATTCGAACGTTCGGTTTGGATGCGTTCGGTGAGTTCGGAATTGAATTTCCATTGGTTTCAATGGAAAACACATTATCGGCTGTAACTCTTTTGTTTTTTATCCTATAGGGCCGAAAATTGGGATGCCTATACCTCCGATAGAAAGCATTATGTGTACTAAATTTCGAAACGAATGGATAAAGACATCCGATTTTAGAAGCAGTTGAAGTATTGTATTTTGCAATATTTTACATATACATTCTTAGCTGTAACTTCTTTGCCTTACATCTAATGTAGGTGAAACTTGTCCAGTTTATATCCCTTCCCATATTTACTATCTTTGCCAAATTTCAGAAGGATTGGAAAAAGGATCTTGGTGGTATAAGCAATTAACATATAAATGTATGTCTGACTATAACATCTTTGTAGTCCAACCAGTGTACATGAAATTTGGCAGGGCTATATATTACACTTTCATGATCATCTCTACCAAATATCAGAAAGATTTTATAAAGGGTCCCAATTTTATATGCCTGTACAACATATGTAGAGAAGGGGCCTATGCCTGGGATTCTCTTATGTCACTGTGGTATAAGATCGGTTTGTGATGCGAATTGGCCAACAGAAATGTCAACCAAATATCCTCATTCTGTGCTGGGACCATCCCAACATATCTCCCCCACTTGTTTCTGGGAAGTCAGAAGCATCTGTTTAGGAAAGAGTCAATAGAGATTCTCTTATGTCCTCTGTCTCAGTGCTGCAGGATGTGATTGTGATGATAATTGGCCAGCCTGGATGTGTTTAAACTATGTCTCCTGACTGCTGGGATGCTATCTCAGAAGTCCCAGTTATGTTGCTTATGCCCGCCTCAGGGCCGCCCCCTATGCCCACCTCGAAGCCACTACCAATTGGTCCTGTAAAGCTAGAAGCTTGCAGTAATGTGTTTGGCCATTGAATGTGTCTGTCAGTCTTTGGGGTTGCTCCACATCCTTCCTCCTACAGTCTCTCTCCCCCTGCCATGCAGGGTGCCTGCCTCTGACTGGCACTGAATATGCTGATATTCATCTGAATAATGATCTTCACAGGGACAACATCAATTGCTTATATAATTGGGTCCCTTTATCAAAATCTCCTGTACATTTGCTGAAATGGCAGGAAAGGTATTTGATACATTCTTGTCAAATATCCTGTAAACAGAATGGAATATCAAAATGTTACAGCTGGAAATGTATTTTCAGGTTAATGTCTTATACCCTTGGGACCCTTTATCCACTCTTTCTGAAAATTGGCAGAATTATTAAGCATATGGAGGGACATAATATGCACAAGTTTCATGAACATTGGATACAAGATAAAGATGTTGTAGCCATGAATGTGTATGGAGCTTTTCCTAAAATCACAACATTCAATTGCTTCTGAAATCGGCTCCCTTTATCTAATCATTCCAAAATTTGGTACACATTGTGCCCTCCATCGGGGGTACAAACTCCCCAACTTTCATCAAAATTGAATAAGAAACAAAAATGTTATAGCCGGAAATATGTTTTTTCCCTTTATTTCAAAAACCAAATGTCATTTTCAGTTCCCGATTGCACCGAACTGAAGACCGAACCCCCCACCGAACCCAAACTGAAATTTCGACCCGAATCACCAAACGGCCAAACATCCGAACCTGGTTCTGTTCGCACATCCCTAGTAACATTTGCCCCGCAAGTTAGTTTCCTGGAATAGGGGCAAGTGAACAAACTGCTTATTGTAGGAACCGCCCTAAATGATACAGTTAGACAGATGCCAATAGTTCTAAAAAGTTCCTGGTGGGTGGTGCTCTCCATTACTCATCAGCATTGGAGACCAGAAAGGATATCACCATGAAAAGGTTTGACCTTTTATTTTTCAAAGTTATCTGCCCAACTAAGGAGCTAGAGATTTGCTTAAAATAATACGTTCTTAAGAAATAAAAACACCTAGACGACGTCTATCGAATTTAGGTTCCCTGAAATTCGGAGGTGGAGCAGCAGTAAGTTTTGCAGGGCGGGAACGCCACAGGTAGTATGGCTGGCTGTTGTTGAGGAGCAACTTACTGTGAAGCACTCGCCTTTCTTTTCTTTAATGGGTTCATTTGAAAGCAGTTAAGCAGAAAATAATCATCTACAAAGTAAACACCTTTTGAAATAAATGTGCTGGGAACAGTATATTTTTTCCATTGTTTGCAACTGTATAGGCACACACCCAGGGAACAATTCAGTGACCTCATACTAGAAAATATTTTTATTTAAACTTATCACCTAAATGCTAGCAAGTGCCTGATTGATTTAGACAGCTGAACAAGCTGTACAGAAAGTAATGAGGTGCAAACACACACCACAAAATGCATCGGATTATTTGAGCCACTCTTTCCAAAACGGATCATTCCCTTTTCTTGGCAGTGAAGAATAGTATGACAAGGCCGCGCATGGAGAATGGGTGCTTTCAGACGGGCTGCCCCAGTGCTGGTCACGCCAGCCTGCTTCATCCCCAGGTCGCCCGCCCATCCGTCTAACAGCGGCCCCCGCCAGATGTGCAAGCAGGGCAGGCTGTGCCTGCTCCGGGCAGCGCCAGTGGTGGTCCTCCAGAACATCCATGGATCACTGCCAGTGGAAAAGGCTGGCCAAATTAGGGGCACCGGCTTGAAGTGGAGCAGCTGTCTGTCTGTTGCGTGGAACCACGCCGCAGCTCTGATACCAGCCAGCTGTCGAGTTGCAGGTGCCAGTCTAGAGCGTCAGGCGTTCACCCGCAACTGTGCGGGCAGACCACGGCCTGGGGATCAGACTGGATCCATCTGAAGCGGACCCAGGACGGGCTGGGAGGAAGCACACAGGCACTCCCGGAGCAGCTCTGGGGGCAGCCAGCCCTGCATTCATCTAAAAACACCCAATGTCGTCGCCTCCATAAATCCTATCACCTTGACAGGCTTTGCAAAGACCCACCCTATCCCCTCTTCTGTAGCTGTTACACGAGTGCATTTGGAGATGGGAGAGTGAGTCATGGACTCCACTGCCAGCAAAGCCACGGGCATCCCTTTCTCTGCATACAGAAACAGTGTCATCACCTAGGTGTTATAGTGCAGAGGTCAGCATCAGAATGCAGAAATGCAGCCTCACACAAAACCTGGAGAAGGAAGAGGTGGTGCTGGTTGAAAGGCACATTAAGAATTAGCCAGGAATGCTGTCTTCCCTTTCCAACAAAGGGCTTGTTTTCAACTCATCAAACTGGCACAAGGCCCTGGAGTTCCATTTGGCCCATTCTTAACCTCCTACAGTCAGGTTCGGCCAGTTTGGGGGAGGATCACGTTCCACTTCCTGTCCATGCAGCAAGCCACAGTAATCCTTGGCTTCATCACCTCAAGTCTACGTTCATGCATCTGCATTTGGGGCAGAAGCTGGAAGCACTGCAGCAGCTGCAGCTTGCACAGAATAAAGCTGCTCACCTACGCAAGACAACAGGGTCCTGTGAGTCCGGCAGTCCGGCTGCTTGAGAGACCATGCACAATGTGTATTATGCAGACCATGCTGCAAAACATTGCCCATGTTGATCACATTCAGCATTTCACACTTGCACTAAACCACTCCTGAAACTATCCACTAACTCTAATTTTTTATCTAAGAATTGCTTAATCGCTCCTTGTGTCATATAAAAGAAGTTTAAAAATCATTTCACTTGCTCTCAGTGTATTTTTGTTGCCAGTTCTAGTATGGATCTTCAAAGCCATTACTGAGACAGAGTTTTATACACTTTTATTATTAAATTTCTATAGGGCCAGCAACATACCTGGTGCTTTACAATAATTAATTTTAGATAAGTCCCTGCCCCAGTGGTCTTACAATCTAGGGGAGACGAAGTGGAGGGGCGACAGGGTTAAGTTGAAAAGTCATAGGTGCACATGCTTAGCTTAGTTAAGGGAGAAGGGGACCTCGAGTAAATTGGAGCAAACTAGGGATGAGGAACTAGGGAAAGCTTGATGGAAGAGGTAGGCCTCATAGTTAAGTCTGTGCGGCCAGCGTGTGTGGGTTAATCCCCAAAGCAGGGGACAGCTAATTTGGAAGGAGGCCTGGTGCAGAAGAATGAATGGGCTCCACTGCTGCCCTCTCATTCGCTCCCAGTGGCCGAGGACACAGCTCCAGCAAGGAACTTGGTGGGTCTCAGTGCAGCTGCACTGTCTGTCCCTTACAGCTGCGCCCTTGCAAGGCACATACATGGGCTTGACTTCTTACAAGACATCCCATCAGAGAAACACACATTGTGTCATGGGTCATTGCGAGCTCTAGACTGAGCAAAGCAATGAGGTATATACCATGATTGGAAATAAATAATGACAAAGGGAGAGGAGGGAAGGAGAAGATGAAAAATGCAACAAACCATTAAAGAAATGTGTCCGTCTAATGACTGTCTACAGCTACAGGAAGCTTTTACGTTTACTTACTATCAGGAGCTCTTACTCTTTCCACCTTGCTGTATTCCAGCCTTTTGAATTGCGGAACCCCTACCCGAGTCTCGTTCTCACCTTCTCCTCCACTCCCTTTGCCTCTGTTTCGAATCATCGTACATACCTCACTGCTTTGCTCAGTCTACAGTTCTAGCTCCTGACTTGCCTGACAAAGGACCCTGTGAGATCCAAAAGCTTGCATGCCTCCACCAACTGCAGTTGGTCCAAATAAAAGAGATCCCTGTACTACTTTGTCTCCAAACTAGGTATGTCAGACCAGGAGAATCGTTCAAAACTTTGGACGTTGTGACAGACCGAGAGTTACCTTAAATGGTGTGGCCTCATTATCTTACTCATCTCTATTTTAAAGAGGTTAAGTGATTTGTTACAGTTTAAGTGTAGTATATGTGAGCAGATGAAACTCCCCCTCTGTTATGTAAGGCCAGAAGCCTCAGTGAACCCTGTGAAGTTAACAACACAAGATAAAGCAATTGGACATAACTGACTGGAGTTTGTGACTAATTTAACCAAGGATGACTTTGCCACAGTAGCATAAACAATGCTATCATTATCTGTGGAAGTACTTCAGCATCTCTTCTCGGCGCTGTTAAAACTCAAGCTAGCCGCAAGGGGGTGGGGGTGGGGGTGCGCTCTAGAAACAGGATTAACTATTTGCGTGCTGCAGAGAGGAGAGACTACAAGTTATGCAGATCACTCTAAAAAGGGAATCATTAAGAAGCTTTCAATTATACTGTTGGTGGTGGTATTGTTATTGTATCAACATATCTGATCATGCCCAGAGTATGCTAGATGCAACACTTTAAAAAAAATAAAAAAATCTTACTCAACTCTCCCCAAAAGAGATCCTATTACTATAAAGGGATTTAATGAGAAGGATCCTTATACCCATGTAAATGATTAATTGAGAAGAATTCCGCACAGGCAGATATTTTGAAGGTACTCGGGGATGCCGGGGGGTTGAAAGGGTGTGTTTTCTACTACACTTGGACCCAGATAGTTAAAATGTGGTTAAATAGAGTGTTTGTACCATCCATCGGATGAGTGGTTCAAGTGTGTTAGGTATTCTGGAATCACTAAGACTGATTAAAGAAACTCATGAGAACACCTCTTAGAATAAGTCCCAGGTAGAAGGCTTATTATTATTATTATTAAACATTTATAAAGCGCCAGTTGCAACCTGGCGCTGTACAGAACATACAATCAGATGCGGTCCCTGCCTGTGGCTTACAATCTAAAAGACAAGGAGGGGGAGACAAGGAGAGGGGACAGCGGGAGAGACATGGGAGAAGACAAACAAACATTCAGGCGGATGCGAAGTCTCAGGTGCGTGTACTTGGCTTGATTACAAGGTGGTTGGTAGCAGCAGTCAGCAGAGGAGGGCTGACAGTAAGAGCAAGAGGAAAGACTAGAGGGCATTGGGAAAGGCAGCATGGAAAAGGTGGGTCTTGAGGAGGGATTTGAAGGAGCGAAGGGAGGAGGCAAGGCAGTTGTGGGCAGGGAGGGAGTTCCAGGCATGAGGGGCAGTGAGGGAGAAGGGTCGAAGACGGTTAGGTGAGCAGGAGAAACGAGGGAGAGCGAGGGAGGGGACAGAGGAAGAGCGGAGAGCGCGTGCAGGAGTGCGTAGGGAGATTAGGTCCGAGAGGTAAGGGGGAGCTTGGTCATGGAGCGATTTGAACGTGAAAACCAGGAGTTTGAACAGGATACGTTCAGGAAGGGGGAGCCAGTGAAGGGAGAGGAGGAGAGGCGTTACATGGCCGAAGCGACGGGCAGAGTGAATGATCTTGGCGGCAGAGTTTTGGATTGCAACAAGGGGGGACAGGTGGGAGCGAGGGAGGCCAGCAAGGAGGAGGTTGCAGTAGTCGAGGCAAGAGATAACCATGGCATGAACAAGGATCTTGGCCGAGGAGATAGATAGAAAGGGGCGTATGCGGGCAATGTTGAGGAGAGCGAATCGGCAGGATTTGGCCACAGAGTCAATGTAAGGTTTAAAGGAGAGGTGCGTGTCAAAAATGAAGCCGAAGCTGCGGGCACGGAGAACAGGAGAACGGAGAACAGGCTTAGAAAGCACAGGGCACAATGGACAGGAAAAGCTGCTTGATGTTCACCTAGAAGTCAAATCCAGGAACACATTTTGCCAGAGGAGATGTTTAGTTGTACTGTGTGTCACGGACAACCTTTGTATTCTAACAGAAATTCAAATAAATGAATATATACACACATGCTTAGATTATGTTCTTTGGCTAAGGGATGGTTCCTTGGCCTTATCTTGACTAGTAAAAGAGATTGTGATTTTAACATTTAAACTAACATGATGTCAACCGCAACCTCTTTTACTAGTCAAAACAAGGCCCTCAAGCATTTGGGAGACACTATGCAGCAGGTTATTATTTAAGTAAATAGGTAAATATAATGATTGAAACTTTACTTTACTGGAAACTTAACGAATTCTGCAACTCTCAGCCCAGAACATACAATGTGCCTGAGTTTCCAAGTGCTACGATTGGATTTGCGGCCTATTAAGCAAGGTTTTGTATAAGCTGAGTTTGTGGTATGTGCTGTAACTCTTTGGAGCAGTAACATGTATGACTTCTCCCTCTTGTCCCTCTTCTCCCCCCATTCTTAAACTGTGAATTTATATGTCTGTGTTATCATTCAGACTTTGATGGTGTTTTCAAGTAAGATGAAGTGTGGTTTTCTTTTTCTTTCTTTAGTCACCTTGATTAGTGTAAAGGAATGACGTTTAGGCTTATGAACCTTAAAATTATTAGGATGAGTCTGCTGAAGTTTACTTCAAAGAATCTAAAAAATGTGTATTCCTGCATGTGCAATTAAAAATGTAAACATAACTTGCTGAGGAGGAAGTGCTGCTTTGTGAATGAATAATTTAGTTCTGTGACATCCCTTGCGTTTTGCTTATGTAAGTAAATATCAGTATGTATTTATATATGCTTCAACTTGGGCACATGCTTAAGTACCTTAGTGAATCTGGGACAACTTGGTTTTAGTCAACCTTGCTTAACTAGAAGCCTTAAAGCATGACCATGCACCACTAAAGTCAGTGGACAACTTTCTTTAATTTTAATGATGAAAGATAGGAACCATAGTTAATACCTGGAATTCTCATCAAATTGCATTGTGGAATGAGAGCAGATTGTGTGCATCATTCTGCACTTCAGAAAATCATCTTGTTTTACTGGCCTATAACATTTTGTAGCATGTTACTGTGAAATCTACCTGCCATGTATAGCAGATATATGTAAGTAATGGACTGTTCATGAAAGTGTGGTAGCTGTCACTCGTATAACCTAATCACTTGTCTGACTTATTTCCAGCTTGCTTCTGATTTGTGTTTAATCCAGAATGCAGGGGTGTGTGTGTAGCTTTACATTTTGGCTCGGCGTACTGTTACAATGGTTTACCTTTTGGCACGTTGTGTGTATGCTATACGATGCCTGCAGGCTATTAGTGAATAGGAAAAAATATTATATGATCTATGAAAGAGGTATGGTCTACAACGTACATGTTCTAGAAACATATTGCGGCATATTGGAGATGCAGCATATTGCAATAAAAGCTGGCACACCTGTCGAAAATATCTCTGATTCTCAGCTGTTCGTTCTACTGGAGAAGGAGGCAATTTTCTTCCCTATCTTACTTTAAATATCTGTAACTGCAGATGATATTCTTCCTGACCACCACCACAAACTCTCTGCTCTTCTGATTTCATTTCACTACACTGTTCAGTGTTTTCTTATGTTCTCTTCATTGACTCTCTACTTTTTTGTTGTTTTACATTGATGGAAACATTAGGGTCCCTCCCCTCCCACCTCACTTTCCACCTCCACCCCCTCTTTTACATATGGTATTTTTGCTTCAAGGTGGAGGGGAACTACACAGCTGACAGGTTTTTTTTGTTTTGCTTTTTTTTTTATAAAACCACTCCAAATTCTATCCAGCTTTAAACTCTTATGTTTATAACCCTGAATATCTCTAAAATGTCTTTACCTAAAACACTTTATGGTTTTATTACCAGGTTTATGCCAGTAATAATATTCACATCAGCTTTCTTAGGGATAATCTTTAAGCAGAACCTAGCAAGAAAGGCTTTGAAAACTATCATTCCCAGGAACGCAAATCTCGGAACATGAAACATCGGTTTAATCGCCCCCTCTGACAACTTAACACGACAGATTGAAAAATACAAGCCGATATGGAAGTGGGATCAATGGATTATCAAAGTCCTAAACATCTTCTCTGGGGGAGGGGGGGAAGGGGGCTTTGGGGTCCATTGGCATGCGTAAGATGTTAAGTTTGCATAGCTTACCGCCGATCCAATGCTGTCTGACTGGCAGTGAAGTTGAGAGGGGGAGAGAGAGATTTACATGAGAGAACTCAGGGGGCTTTGTCACGGCAATTGTATAAAGTGATATACAGTGCAAATCGACTCGAGCATGTCCCTGGATAGCAGGCGGTTTACAGCCTCTTCGAGCAGAGATTACTGCTTTATCTTGTCATACTAAATTAACGTGGCAGTACACTGTTAAACAGTGGTGACCTCTTCATCTGTGGAAATTGCTGCCTAGAGGAGAGATGGTATTTAAGACTCTGTCTCTCTCTTTCTCTCTCCCTTTCTCCTCTCCCTTTCTCCTCCCCCCGCCCCTCCCATGGGACCCTGAGGCCCTTTTGGGTTAGGTTGTTGCATTAAAGAAAGGGGGTGGGGAGCAGGAGTGCAGGGGGAGAACTTTTTACATTATGGTGACAACAGCTAGGTGTTAATTGAGCCTTTGTTGTTTGATTAATAACCACTTTGGTGTGGAATATTAAGCTTTGTGTTTGGACACCTTTCCAGAGATGTCATGTCCGCTTAGTAAACCAGGAACAGGCCCTGCTCTCTTCCCTTTCCATTCTAATCCCTTATTGTATTTGCATTTCTCTCCCCTACCCTTGCATTTAAGAGTCAGAACATATTTTTTCTATGTTTTTTGTTCCTTGAGCCACTGCATCAGCTGACGTAAATTGCCATGGTGCTCTGTTTGACGTCGGATTTATCGCAGCTGAGTATAAAGGCCATTGCTCTTATGGGTGGTAAGAGAAATGAGGCTTGTTTGAAAACATCATCAGGAATAGTGCTTTAGACTGTTCTGTTAGATGTGGTTTAGAGCCAAGTAACTCCCCGAGAGGTGCGAGTTTAAAGGAGGCCCAGGGTCCAAATGCGTCTTACAGCTAGTTTTCTTTATTTAGGCCCTTTCCAGTTACTGGACCTGGCCCCCCGAATCTAGTTCCTACCCCCATATACTAAAAATGGAGCTCGGGGTAAGGGAGAACAGATGAGGGTACGCACACGGGAGAGGAACAGATCTATGGCACAGATCCAGGATCTAGGCCCTCCTCTTCCTGAGCGCACCCCTTAAGCATCCCCACCCCCAACCTCCGTGTGGCCCTTGGAGATTGTACCAATTTTCAAAGTGGCCCCTGAGAGAGAAAAGATTCACCATCCTGGCTTAAAGGGGCAGCAGTGAGAAATTCCGAGGACACGTCGCGAACCAGCCTTACCGCAACTGAGGTAAGGCTGCCCAAGGCATGGCTGCCGATGTGCCCAGCCACCATCTGCCCTGCTGCTTGGTGAGTGCTGCAGTGTGGCTTTGAACGGTGCCCGCTAGCGCCAATCGTGCACTGCTGCGTCACAGCTGGGGGCGGGACTTGGTTGGGGGAGGGATGCGTGGCAGCTCCAACAGCAGCAGCAGGCCCGCCTGGCTTCCCCACAACCATATGTCCAGCTCCCCACGCTTGACCTGCAGTATGGCGGCTGTGCTTGCATGCCACGGGACTGCGCAGGGATCGAGCTCTTGCAGCTCATGTGGCTGTACCCAATGGAAAGTTTCCTCTTAACTTGAATGAGTTTCCAATTAGGGTTTTTGCAGATAACATGAGCTTGCAATGTCTCCATTTCTCCTTTAGTAATACATTCAGCTCTTCACAGGGTTAAAGCAACTGAGTGCTTGAAATACGCTTTGGGAGTCGCACATTAAAAATATGATGAAAGTGCAAATTATGAACTTGTCATAATTTATTTTGAAGAAGAGAAAGGCCACTGGTGCCAGGCTGACTTTTTTAGCATTAGGGGGAGTGATATGTACACTGCAGCACGTGATGACTTTGTGGATGTGAATCACTGAATAAGGTGATTGCTAAAGCTTTCAGTGTTTAACATGTCTTGTTCATGCATCAGCAGGTGGAATGGAATCCCTTTCTTTTTGAAGCTGAACCCTTCACTCAGTAAGGCCGCCGAGTTTATTTCGGTCATGTGAGAGAGGTCAAAGAATCCCAGAGAACTCTTCCCTTGTAGCCCAGGATTCTTCCTTACTGTAGATTTTTTTAATTTTTTTAATTTATTTTTTTTGAGCTGCCACCTACACACACTCATGCAAAGCTCTGTGCATTTTGTACTGTACATTTTGTACATAACACCTTTTGAGGCAGGCTTTTTCTCACTTCCGTGTGATCCTCGTAAAGCTGGAACACAGGCAAAACTACTTGCTTTTCGAGATGTGCCAAATATGCAAACGCTGGTATAAGAATCGTTTCCTTTGGGGAAAAATCTGAAGGCCGTGTGACTATTTTATTTATTTATTTCAATTTATATGCTATACTTCCCTGAGGCTTAGGGCGACTTACAATCTAATAAAACAATTAAAATGCAAAAGCCTAACCCCCAATCCCCCTATCCCTGCCTGCCAAATGCCTTAACAAAAGAAAGGTCTTGCACCACTTCCGGAACACACCCAGGCTCGGGCTCAGACGAAGCTCTGGGGGAAGGGAGTTCCATAGCATCAGGGCAGCAACCGAGAATGTCCCCTTGTGAGCCCTCGTTGTATGAAAAAAATTAACAAATGGCATCCATAGCCAATTGGAAGGGCTACATCTCAGATACATGGGGCCCAGATCATTTAGGGTTTTAAAGGTCAAAACCGGCACCTTGAATTGAGCCTGGAAAGCTATAGGCATCCAGTGCAGACTCCAGAGCACTGATGTAATCTGCTCACAGTACCTCACCCCCAAAAGGAGGTGAGCCCCCACACTGCACCAGCTGCAGCTTCTGAACAGTCATCAAGGGCAGCCCCACCTAGAACGCATTACACTAGTCTAGCCTCGAGGTGATGAAAGCATGGATGATAGTGGCCAGATCCTAATCAGAAAGAAAAGGCTGCAGTCTCCCCGCCATATTGAGCTGTTGGAAAGCGCTACATTCCAGGCGCAACAAAGGGTCCAGAAGCAGTCGAAGGCTGCGAACCTGACTGACCAGAGGGGGCTGCACTCCAGGTCATAAGGCCGGCCAACCATCATCATCTCAGTCTTGTCAGCTTCATTCAACTTCAGTCGGCTCATCCTCATCTAGTCCCCGACAGCAGCCAGGCATTGGTTAAGCACCGAGACTGCAGGGCCTGGGTTGGATGAAAAAGAGAAGTAGAGCTGAGTGTCATCAGCGTACTGATGGCACTTCACCCCAAACCTCTCATCTCATTAGACTCGTGTACCTTGAGGACCTGGGAAAGACTCTCTTTCTAATGTATGCTTTTCAGAAATCAATACATTTGATAATTTATGTACTGCATATAGAGGCTGCATAAGTGGCTCAGGCATCGATCTGCCGCCAGCAAAAATTAAAGCTAACGAGCTCATTTCAGTAGCAAGTTGCTCATTAGTAGCTAGGCTACTGATCTCTACCGTTTTCCAGTTCAAAGTCACATGGTCTTTCCAGGGTCTTGCAAAAAGTAGATTCCTTCTTTTGCAGAAAACGGAAGAATTGGTGATCAAGTTTTGGATGACTTGTTGGCACTTTGTAATGTCTGTTTACACTATCCATCTAGTTTATGGCATAGCCCAGGAAGGCTAGACCTCTTGGCCAGTAGGTTAGATTTGGGACAACCAAAAGCTGTTCCTGTACAAGAGCTCGTTGTAAATCCTTTTGAAACAAATTGGTGGATTACTGTCAATTTCTTCAAAGAAATGTGCTTTCACAAAAGCCAGAGCTAGTAACGTCTCATCAGCTAGTAACACGGATGACTTTTAGTAGCAACGTTTCAGTGGCCTAGTGCCATGTTGCTGTTGAGTGGCTGTTACTGTTTACAGGGGGTGTTTTTTAATCAACAGTTGCCTGGTTTTTTCCTGATCTCTAAAACTGTCACATACAGTGTTCTTCCCCACACTCTGAGTATATATGTGTAATATTTTTCCAGAAAGCAGTGCTTCCTATATCCTCTTATTCTAGAAACCTATAAAGAGTGCTTGAATTGTATCCGATGATCTTCTTTTATGCTCATGTTTACAGCAACTTTAGTCAGGGAGCCATATTTTATTTATTTATTATGTATTTATCCTGCCCATCGTGCCTCTGGCAGCCCTGAGTGGCAAATAACAAATATAAAATACAATTTCAGAAAATAAATAAAACAACATCTATACAAAATATATACACAATGTGAACAAAAACCTACAACTGGGAAAATAAAACCCCACCCCTCCCTACTCCTCTCCCTCGCCAAACGCCTGACGGAACAGCCAAGTCTTACAGTCACGGTAGAAGGAGACAGGGCTCTGGGACAATCAGACCCCCTCAGGCAGGGATTTCCACAGCCTGGGGGTGATCACCGAAAAAGCCTTATGATCGGTGGCCACCCACCTGTCTGAGGGACCTCCAAGAAGGCCCCCTTGGACAACTGCAGGGGCCAATCAAGAACACAGGCAGTGAGGCAGTCCCACAGGTATGTAGGGCTTAGGCCGTGTAGGAGGTCAACACCACCACCTTGAATTGGCCCAGTAGACTATTGGCAGCCAGTGCAGTGCTCAGAACACTGCTGTTATGTGCTTCCTGAGATCCGTTCCCATAAGCAAACAGGCCGCTGCATTCTACATCAGCCGCAGTATCCAGGGCAGCCCCACGTAGAGCGCGTTGCAATAGTCTGATCTTGAGGTGATAAAGACATGGATGATGGAAGGAAGGTCAGAGTTTGAGATAAATGGCCGAAGCCATCAGACCAGATGTAATTGCTGAAAACACTCCCCACCACAGCTGCCACCTGAGTCTCCAGGTGGATCAGTGGATCGAGGAGCACTTCCAGACTCCAAACCTGGGGGACCAAAGGAGGGTAGATCCCATTGATGACAGGAGACTCCACCACTCCTAGGCTCCTCACATCCTTGCCTACCAACATCACCTCCATCTTGTCAGGATTCAGCTTCAGATGGCTCACCCTCATCCAATCCCCCACAGCCACCAAACACTGGGTAAGCACTGAGATCGCCGAGCCCAGGTTCACTAAGTTTTCCCCCATTGCTACCAACAGGGAAAACATAGTGAACATCAGCCCCTGACAAGCAAATGCTTATCTCTCAGCTTCCAGATCTTGCGTACAATTGGCCTGTCCAACTTTCACTTGACTGCAGTTTGGTTCTGAATAGCATCTGGAGCTTGACAGTTTTGGATAATCTCCCACTTTTTCTTTAAGTGAGAGACTGGTTTGTTTTTTTTGTTGCTGATAAAATAGCAGTTGTACAACCTGATACAAGGAGGTGAAGGCTATAGCATTCCAACAATATGTTTGTCGTCCTCAAACATTGCTCTTGAGCGGTGTCTAATGTTGCTGATATCAATCGGACAATTCATGGTAGGGCAAATGCTCCCCGGGGAAATGTTGCTCGTCCATGACTGTTGGTATTACATGGTGTTGCTACAGTCAGGAGTCTGCTGTAATATTATTGGTACAGAATCAAAGAACTGAATAAATATGGATACTAAACTCCCTTCTTTATCCTTGCAAACACTGTAGTTCCCTCTTGTCAGGGTGGAAACGCATTGGCAATGGATTGTGGGAAACCTTTCCTTACTCTTACCTGTTCTGAGGCTGGGTAGTATAATTTTAATTCTGAGTCTGCTATGCACTATATTTGTATTTTTATTTTTGTTTAAGTGGGGAGGTTTCCCCCTTTTTTAAAAAAGAAAGAAAGAAAAACATTATTTTAAATGCCAGACCATTGACAAAGAAATTCCAGATGGCTTTTGAGTTTTTGAAAACCAACCAAAGTCTCTCCTTTAAAATTAAAAGAAGGGTATGTGAGGGAGGAAGAAAAGAAAATGTTTGGGATTTTTTTTAACCACCTCCTACAGTGCTAACAAATATATTGCTTGACATCAGGCAAGGGGAAAACAGAATCCTTGAAAGAGCTGTGTGCGTCCAAGGAAGTGGCCTTTCGAAAGAGGGAACTTAAACAAAATTCAAAAATACAAAAAAATGTAGATTTTCCAAATCTCAGAAATAGATTTCCAACTGTCTGATTTGGTATTTAATGAGTTGGCTGAATCTGAATTTTCACCGTCTCCCTTTTAAGTAAGTCGATAAAGCTTTTATGAATCTGGCCCATTGTTTAGCACTTATCTCATGAGTAAAGCTTGAGAGCTTTGGCTCAAAACTTACCAAATCACATCTTTGGAAAATGGCCCAAGCCCACTGATTTAGGGATTGTTATTCCCCCCGCCCCCCAAAAGCAAAACATAACCAAGACACCCTCATCCAACTTGGCAAATGAGTCCTTTAGACGTATATAATGCCCTCACCCGCTTATAACAGCCATGGAGGAGATTTTTCAAAGGCTTCAATGGCAGTTAGGTACTCCGTTTCCCACTGAGGCACGACAAGTGTTAGGTGCCTAGTTTCATTTCCACTTTTGAAAATCTCCCCCCTTCTCTACATTGACATTTTTCTTGAAATTGCTCCTAGGTTCTTGTACTATAATCCTCNATATATATATATATATATATATATATATATAATATATATAATATCCCTCACTATGGGCATGGTCACAAATACAAGCCTTTGGGGAAAGAAATCTGTAGTGATATAGCAATTCTCCTCCCTTACCAGCCCAAAAGATTTGTCTTCTGGGTATTAATACGGGGAAGCATATCTCACACCCCATCAGGAAATGCATACTGCTGTCATTGATTCTGGCTAAAAATGTATACTCACAAACGACTTCGACCATCATCAGTGGTACTCCTCATTAAAGGGATCTTGCCATTGGAATAGGTGACTGAACAATTTGCACTCTACGATTATTGTTTGGAAGCCAAATGGCTACGTATTTGGTTTTTTTGTTTTGTTTTGTTTCAAGAGCATTGAGTATTACTTACCCTATAACACTGGAGGTTATTTGAGTGTAATATCAAGTTAGGTCTATTTGCAAGTATTGTTTTATTCATTTATGTCAGTTGCTCATCATTTACCTTATGCCAACACAAATAAATAAAATATTTAAAACAAGATGCAGGAAGCCTTGCCACAGTGCCGGTGCCGTAGCTAGTACTGTGAAGGTGTAATGCTAGTGCAGAAATGCAGCTGGATGGAAGGGGGAGAACAGTGTGATGATTAAATATATAGGATTAGCACGCTTACGTGATGAGCGATAAAGTGCATTGATAATCAAAAGAAAGAGGTCCAGATCCAGGCAACCTGTGCAATTGCGCAGAGCCCTATGTGTTGGGTGGCTCCAACAACAACCTTCTAATACATAGGGTTTCATGAATACATTTGAAATTGGCAACATGATTTGAGAAGCATTGGTATAAAATATAGGCCCATGGAGCCTCAAACTCAGGGAGCCGAGGGCCTGTGGCAGTTCAAGAGGAGGCTTCCAACACGTGGATCCGTGAATAAACTAGAAATAACAGCAGATGCATAACATACAGGCTGACGCTGCAGGCAGCATGGGTCCCTGAAGGGGAAGTTGTGTTTAATTGACCATCCAAAATGACAGCAATATTTCCTTTTTTCTAATGGGCAAGTCGGTGTGTGTCTGTCAAACATGACTGTGTTAGTAGGGGTCCAACATGCCCATTTTGCAAAGGACCCCCTGCAACTAGCACTGAAGGGAAGGATTCTGAAATGGCACCTTTTTAATAGATTTATTTTCTGTAGCTCTCAAGGGTAAGGAGTTCCCAAAACTTCAGACAATGCCTATGGAATTTGGTCCCACTCATGTTTGAAACATCTGACTACCGCTGCAATATACACAATATAGGTAGCTACAGCTCCTAGGAAGATGCTAGGAAATGTACCCATTGCCGACAACTGTGCTTGGACAAGGGTATAAGAGAGGAGCAAAATGACAGCCGTGGTTTTTAAAAAGGCGTTACTCCTGTCTGTATTTACAATTAATCATTTTTGGCATGGGTTTATTGTTGGCATTGGGTAATTTTTTCAGACTTAGGAAGGCTTGTGTGTTTATCTCTGGCTTGCTCCATTGGCACAATAAAAGTTTTACTTTTGTCACCACTGCAGAATATGACCATGCAGTGGCTGGCTGGATTAGATCCTCCCTTACACCTGAAAGAAATTATCAGCCCAGACTGACTGCAAGCTCTTCCTTAATGGCAATGATGTAAAAGGCATAAGGAACGCAGTGTGTCTCTAATATCCCAGGCTGATCTCGCAGGGCTAGGAGTTCGAAGGAGAAATGGAAATGTTTGCATTTTAAACAGCAAATCTGAAGTCTGGAAGTCGCAGAAAGGCAGCAAATATAAGATTGTATGATAGTGTTGTTTCCATTGGCTAAAAACAGATGTGATGGTGGCCCGGGACCCACTGGCACATATGTCCATGTGCTTCCAGATGTTGGCCCGGGATTGCCCTGGAGTGAATAGACAGCTAACCTGGGCTGCGTCCTCGGAAAATCTCCAAGGATGCAGCCTCGGCCCAGGGTGGCCAATGTGGTAGCCTGTTTGTTCACCCCGTCATCGCTGACTTAGGGCAGGAGCCACCATGACTAACCCCCCATGGCTGTCCGTCATAGCGGGTGCTGGACTCTGCAGGCAGGGCTTGGCCGCCCACATGTTTGTTGAGCTCCCCAGCCACATGCATGTTAGTTCAGTGCCCCTCCCCAATCCAGGGAGAGGATGGCCTCTGTTTCGCACCGGGGCCAGAGAGCTTCTGTGCCCCCCACAAGTCTGTTTCTACCTATTGAGTCACTTTTCTAAGCATAGCTACCCGTTAAAACGTATTGTAAGGATATGAAGAGATGTCTAACTGAGTCAGACCAATGGTCCATCTTAGCCCAGTACTGTCACAACCTGACATGGCAGCAGGGTTTCAAATCCGGCTCTCCAGGGTCTCCGGTAGAGGCCTCACCCACATGTGCTACCAGAGACTCTCCAGGATCCCTGGCGAAGGCCTCACCCAGACATGCTACTGATCCTGAATCAGAGATGCCAGGGATTGAACTTGGGACCTTACACATGCAAAGTATGCACTCCACCACCTGAGCCACGAATTTAATTCCAAATCTAATTGTTCAAACGAGAAATAAAGTGAGCAACAGATTTTTAAGTTAAAGACCACATTGTCACCAAGATAGATTTTGTTACACTGGCAAACAAATGAGAAGGCAGTCATTTGAGGGAGAGCAGTGGATTCCTCTGGTTGTGTAAAGGGAACGTTCAACTCAACCTGTTGCATCAGTGGCCAACTTTGAATAGAACTGATATTGTACATAGTGTAGTGATTGGATAACAATGTTGTAATGATTAGATTATTAGTCTGTCTTTCCCTTCAAATGCCTTGGCAGTTCTGGCACAAAGTGGAACTGTCACACACTGTTGCTGAGTGTCGCTTAGGGTCCTTCCAGGCAACTTGTCTTGGAGAGGCAGTAATACCGAATAGACCATTAGGCATAGAACCAGCTTCGGTAGGATGCTGGTTGAATTCCTTCATTCTGGAAAAGATTAGACAACCGAGGGAAAATACCTGAAAGCTATGCGTTCTAAAAGTGAGCTGGGCATAGCTTGTGGGTAGAGAGGGGGATGAAAGCTGGTGGGAGCAGTTGCAAGAGAGAGAAGACATAACATAAGAAGTGCCATAGTGGGTCAGGCCAATGGTCAGTCTAGCCCAGCATTCTACCTTTGACAGTGGCCAATTTCAGTTACTTTGGGAAAATGTGCAACTGGTCATAATGGGAGTGATCCATTTTCCAGTAATAACTCCCAGCCCTCAACAGTCTTATCCGAAACCAAATTGACTAATAGCCTTTTATTTTACCTTTTGAACCCAGTTATGCTTTGGCCTTTGCAACATCGTATGGCAATGAGTTCCATAGGTTAATTGTGTGTTGAGTGAAAAAACACTTCTTTAAAAAAATTGTTTTCAGTCTTCTGCCAGTTAATTTGACCAGGTGTACCCTAGTTCTAGTATTTTGAGAAAGAAGAATAACAGTTCCCAATTTACTTGCTCCAATTGGAGCAAGTAAATTGCTCCACTCCTAAGTTTGTACATTTATCATTTTCTCTTCTCTTAGCTGAAAAGCCCTAACCTATTGTATAGAAGCAATGCCATGCCTTCAGTCATCTTTTTTCCCCCTTCACTGCACCTTTTCCAGGCCTATGTCCTTTCTGAGATACGGGTGACCACAGCTTTGCACAGTATTCAAGGACCAGGATTGTAAAACACACACAAATAATTCACTAGCCATGCATTAAAGATTTCTCATCAGGTCGGGACTTACAGTGTACTAGGGGACCCAGAAATGTAAACATCCACTTGCCATCTCAAAGTGTATACTCGCCTGAGTCGGTGAGTAGATGCTACCCTGAGAATGACAAAAAGGTTAAAGAAAAGGTGACAAAATTGGGAAGGAAAATCAACCAATCACTTGGCTGTATTACAGCAACACCTCTTCGCCCTTCCATTCACTCTTAGGGAAGTATTTTATCTGTTTTGATAAATAATTGTACTTGTGAAGGTTAATGGAGTGTCAGTTCCTTATTTACTCTCCAGTTCAGAAGAGTGTAGCTCATACTTCATGGCCAGTTCACCTCAACACTTAAATTGTGGTTATAGTCAGAAAAATGACTGTTAAAATGACATTACAGGGTGCTCTATTTTCCTCTCTCTCTCTCTCTCTCTCTCTCTCTCTCTGGCTTTGCACACTAAATCTGCTCCAGTTCAAATAGGATTTCCCTCCACTTCTAATTGTCCCTATTGCAAACTTAACCTTGGATTTGAAAATCAATTTGTGTCCTTTTTGCCTCATATAATCCCTGATTTTATAAATGTTTATTCACTGACCATCTTGTAAATATACGTCACAGAGTGGGATCAGGCTACATCTTTATAGTTTTATTGACTTTGCAGTGAAGATAATAAAAAAATTGTGTTGTCAATTAAATAAAGAGAGAGACATGACTCAAAGACACAGAGAGAGCAGCTATGTTGGGATAAGAGGATGCTATTTTACATAGTCATTTTTCTGACTATAACTGTGTTTTAAACTGAAAAATCACCCACTACTGAAGTAAAACATAAATGATTCCATGCTCCGCTCTCCCCAGTTTGTGCCAGTTTGGCTATAAATGAAATGTAACCCTTCAAGTAGACACCAACACAGCTAGATGTTTCCAAACACACTGAAGCCGATTTATTTTCCAGGTTTCTCTTACCGTACAACAATATTTTCAGGGTATTATTGCTGTTCATGTAGTACCATGGTTGCTTCCTGCATGACCATTAACTCTCTCTGATGATGCTTATAAACTGCTTGGCTGCTCCTGTAAGATATTTTAACTGTGAAGTGTGACATTTGCATACTGTAAAAGGTGATCCGTGTGATTCCAAGAATATTCTGCATAGTTCTGCAACAAGGAGGCCTTTTCCTGGCATCCAGATGAATAGGATCTATGGTATAATAATGCATAATCTCTCTGACATGCACTCATGGGCTGAGATTTTTAATAGCAAGTATTTATCATTAGATTCCTAAGTCCACATTCAGGCATCTAAATAGGTGGCACAGTTTTCAAAACTGGAGAGCACCCTTTAACGATACCTGGAAATAACTAGCTAAAGAGCACTTTTGGAAATCTAGCCACTACTTTTTAAGTGAAGTCTGTGTTAGGAGTTGAAATCTGGAAGAAAAGTCTGGCCACTGTTGCATTAACTTTACACTCAGTTTAAATTATAAAAAAAAAATGCGGCAGAAGTGGTGGCTTGACACTTCTCACCAGCTGTCTTTTTGGTCACAGAACAGGTATAGCAAATCTTCTCCCATTCTGTCCCACAGACATGCTTTGATTGCATGAAAATCTTGTGAGAAAGGGTATGAAAGCGCTGATAATTTGCCACTGCCATTAGCATAACTTTGGGCCAAAAACTGGGAGAGAGTGCTGGATCTGCCCTTTGCCCAGAGAAGCTCCATCCCTGACATACAGATGCCTCACCCCTTGACTCAAAACCCCACAACAACGCTGAAATCATTTGAAAACCAAACACTGATATGTTTGGAAATGTACTAGAACTTTATTGCTGTGGAGGGGTTGATTGTTCCAGAGTTTGCATATTTCCTGTCTATTCCATTTGTTTTGTCTATGTCACCAGGGAGACATGCCCCATGCAAGTCTGGCTTAAGGGCCTGTTTCTTTCCACCTTCCTGACGTCCTGAAAACAGGACTTAGACCACCAAATCTTTTCATGTCAGCCACCACACAATCACACAGCAGCTGTTTTGATTTCCGTGGAGGGACCTAGGGTAGATACAATGACTCCATTACACCATGAGTCCAGTCCTTCACTTCAGGAGTTTTGCAACTAAGGAGAGGAGCGACAGAATAGTAATAAAAGATAGAAGGGGAAAAAAGCAGAGTATATTGTTTGGAGATTTAGGTCAGTATCCCATGATCAGCAAAGCCAGTGAATGTAAGCAGGAATGTAATTAATTTTGAAGTCAAATTTTGTTAGTAGCTTATGGTTGAATAGAGCATTTTCATTAGAGCTTGTTGAATATGGAAGTTGAATTTCCAAATTTTTAATTCCAGTATTGGTTGAAATATTGATCTGAAATGTTGACCTCCAGGAACATACATTGCTAAAAAAGCTCCCTCTGTAATGTTGTCGTTTTTGTAATAATTAATATTAATAATTGGGAAAAAGTGCTCCTTTTAATGCTTCAGAATGTATAGCAGCTTACTTGCCAGTGGCAAATGTAATGCTAAATATTGCTACATAGTTGTTATTTATATAGCTCCGGCAATGTGCCTGGCACGGATCAGCCACGGTCGGAGACAGGCTTTTGCCCCAAGGGGCTTACAATCTCGGATAGACATGGGGGATGGGAAGATAGGGATATCTACAGCTGGGAAACGGAGGCTGAAAGATTGTGACTTGCCCAAGACCGCCCAGTAAGTTCATGGCTAAGATGAGATGTGAACCCTGGTCTCCCCATGTCCAAGTCCACTTGCCTACGCTGTCTCTAGTCATGGACTTGTAATTCGATTATTTTTTTTTATTACATTTATACATTTATTAATGGCGTAACCACAAGGTTATTGCCAAACCGTCAAAATGATAAAACCAAATGAAATAAAACATACATCCAAAACCAGCACAATACATAAGATACATAATTAGATTGTGAAATAATTAAATTGTTTAGATAGTTGTTTCTTGTTATTACACCAGCGCTGTCCCTGACATTGTACAGTCAATAGTTATAGACAGGTCCCTACCCCCAAACTAAGAGAGACAAGGAAGGGGGGAGACATGGAAGAGACGAACATCAGGAGAGAGAAGGATACATTCATGAAGTTGAGAAAATGAAGGTGCACGCTTAACTTAATTACAGGGGAGAGAGATTCTGAGTGAGGGCGAAGGGGACACAGTTTCACTCATGACGGGCTAGGGAAAGCCTGGCAGAAGAGGTAGGCTTACAGGAGGGATCTGAAAGTTGGGAGGGAGGGTGCAGTACAAATATATCCACGGAGGGAATTCCAGGCACGGGGGGCAGCAAGGGAGAAGCGGAGAAAACATTTAGAGGAGCAGGAGAGTCGCAAACAGGCGAGGGTGGAGGCAGAAGAGGAGCGAAGCTCCAAGGGCAGGCATGTGGCGGGATACAAGAGTGGAGAGATATGGGAGCAAGGCCATTAAGAGCCTTGAATCATGTTTTAAATTATTATGGAAGTATTTGCTTGGTTATCGTTTTAAACACATCTAAAATCCTTTCCTAACAAAACAGTGTTTTTTTATAGAATTTGGAAACTATAAAAGACCCAGCATCTTATTGTTGAAAACGTTATATAATTCGACATATTGAGCCCCCGACTCCAAATACCGCTTTGCTCAGTTGCAGAGGTCCATCCATGTGCCGTCGCTGCAAAATCAAGGCCTGTAGCAGAGTCTGATATTAGGAAGCAATCAACTGCACTGTTGTGGGTAAAACCAGATGTGACGTTGGGCTACAGAAGCCTGCTTTTACTGACACGGCTAGACCAGGCCGTCTTGGCAGCTAGCTCAGGCTCTCACTATGTCCAGGGCTAAGCCCCACCTGATCAGGCCAAAGTGGGTCCCAACGGGCTATCATGTCTGCTGTGGCCTGGCAGACACGACCCACATCGGGTCTGCCAAGACTGGCGGCCATTGGCCGCCATGGCTGCCTGTCATGGAAGGGCGGGGCAGGGCAGCCGCTCATTCATGCATCCCCCAGTACTCCCTGGCGACCTGGCTACGGGCACGTTTGTTACGCAGCCCAACCTGGAATGTGTCTGCTGCAGCTCCCCAGCCTGGGTTGGGCTGCCACTGCGTGGCCATCACTTCTGTTTCCACGCTATGTTGCATATACAAATATTTGTTACTGTTGATTTCCTGTCGGTTCCTCCATGTAAAATAAGGAGAAAGAAGACAGCTACATTACATTTGGTAATGATGTTATACATGCCATTTAATACATAATGCTGAAGGAAAGTTACAGAGCAATAGTAGAAAGAAGAATTGTGTTATAGTCATGAGTGACATTAATGGCAATGGACATTTCAAGTGCATCCTCCCATCATTAACTGAATGGGAACCCTGTCTGTGTGCAGAGATATTTGAAGTCACAATACAGCTATTACAAGATACCTTTAGTACAAGAAAACTATCTTTGAGCGTTAAGCTAGAAATATTTAAAGCTATGGTACAAAATAATACACAAAACACAACAGCTTGATGTAGTGGAATGCATGCCTCTCCTAATGATATTTCACATGAGAAATGAGAGGAGAGACTGGCCTCCCTTAAAAAAAGGATTGATCTTGCCTGCTTGTGACTTAGACAATAAAAATAAATGTGAAGCTGTCAGCACCATCTCTGCTTATAATGACATTTGCATGTGATTTTCCCTGCTCCTCTGGATAATTGAATTTATTCAGACAATTTATTTTTAAAGTGTGTAGTGTCTAGATGTATCCATGCATAGACAAATAAACAAAAGTTTTAAAAAATCCTTTCTTTGACTCCTGCTACATACGTACCTTCATATCATATAGCGTACGTATCCATTAGAACTGAAAGATAGAAGCAAAAGGAAGTGAGAAGCCCCAAATCTGCTGTAGAAAAAATTAATTAAAAAGATGAAGTGTGACTCTTGTAACCAAATACCCTGTCTTTGTGTTCACCCCCTGTCTGTGTTCAAGGTCTCTAGGTGCTCAATAGGAGCTTTTTAATTATTTTTCCCTGTTTGATGTTGCTAAGTATAATGAATGGATTGCAGAGGACTTTTTGTCTAAACCCTCAGTGTGCGTCAGTTCAGTGCTGTTAAGCACAGTGATACCTGGCTGGATCATGTCCTGAGATTCACTGTTGGTAGGGGTTAAGACCAGAAAAGACAGATTGCTTAAAACTGAGCTCTATTCATCAAGTGGTGCTTTCTCATCACAAATGAGACTTTTGTGTTTTGTTTTGTTTTTTCTCCCTAGCAAAAGTGGGGGGAAATGCTGTGCTTTTTATTTGGGCTGGGCAAGCGTGTGGGTTTTTCAACATCAAGCTCATAATAATAATAATAATAATAATTAATAATAAATAATTAATAAGTCAGTCTCATACTATGATGGCTGAAAACAGTGGGGAATACTCAGAAGTCAGTGACTCAAGGAAGCTTGGAAAAAAAGGGATAATTGCTGCAAAAGTTATCCAACCCCTCCCTGTGCTGGTATGACTATAATAATGTAACGGCTTGTTGTTTTATTACTTTATTTTTTGGGTTGGTTGCATGTAATACAGTAGTGGCAGAGAATCATTAACAAATTAAATATTATGGAGAATAGACCCACCAATGACTATTATTACCCAAGATAATCGGGAAATGCAACATTGTGCTCAGAAGATTCCATAATCTTCTGACTGTCAGATAGCTTTGTTTCTCCTACACTTAAGGACTGGGTACTGCCCACTCTTTGACACAGGATACTGGACTAGATGGGCCATTATTATGATGGACAGTTCTTGGGGTTTGAATGGATCCCTGTCTTTCCCTGTCCCCCTGATCTCTCCCTTGTCTTCTCTAGATTGTAAGCCTCTTGGGTAGGAACCTGTTTCTAATTATTGATTGTACAACACCAGGTGCATTACTAGCACTATATAAATAATAAGGGTCGAAAGGTTCTCTTAGTTGCTTGGTTTTAGTTGGGGGTTTTTCTTCAGCATTTCCCTATCACAGTGTACTTCAACTTTAAAACCCTTAGGAGTATCATGGTGTTCTTCTTTTGTATCTTATCATTCTGAGCGCTGGCCATTGACTAGAAGATTGCACATGCTACAGGTTTGGAATTAATATACAACCTCAAGCCCAAAAGAGTAGCTTTTAAATTTGCAGAAACAACAACACAAATTGCACAATATAACCTAATATTGTGTACTGATGCAGTTTCCCTGGAACCCTGCGTCAAGGCTTTGACCCTTAGCAGAGACAGGAGGACATAGTTGACCAGAGGTTGGATTTGAAACCTTTGACAGGGTCTGAGAGAAACTTCTAAGCAAGATAGCTAGCCCATCGTCGTCATCGTTGCCGAGTGGCATGGCTGCGGGGCACCCACGTATGTGACATGGCCACTTCACATTGACGGCCCCCAGCATGTCTACCACTGCCACGGTGGCAGCCTCCGTACATGTGGCTGGCCCTGCATGGAGCACTCCTGATTTTTTGGAAGTGCTCCATGCATGGTCATGTGTCCACTGTGTGGTTCGTGCGAGTGTGCTCCTCCCTCATACCACCTTCACACAACCAGTTGCATGAGTGGTCAGTGTGGGGGCCATACGTGGATGCGTCTTGTTTAACACCCTGAGTTAAACACTGAGGGACCCGCCACAGCAAAGGCCCAATTGCCTGCCGACTTAAGACACAATGGTGGGATCCCCAAACAGCAGGTGGCTTCTCAGCGCAGATACCCATCAGTGTGAGGCTCCAAGAGTAAGTCTTAAATATAGCCAGGGCCTAGACCATTCAAAGCCCTGAAAACCAGCAGCGCAATCTTAAGCTCAGTCCGTCGCTCTACAGGCAGCCAATGGAGAGAACATAGGGAGGGTGTATTATATCACGGCTGGCCAAGCCCATCAGCAGGCATGCCACCACATTCTGAACAAGCTGCAAGCTATGGATAAGCACCGCTGGTAGTCTGTAGAAGAGGGAGTTACAAAAAAACAAGCCTCATGGTCACCAGGACAGAGGTCACTGTGGCCAGAGTAATTTTAGTCTGTTATTTACATGTATACAGATTGTGTACAGTTCATACAGTGAAGTAAAGAATGTGAGTGTAGACATTATACAATTCGTTGTACACAATGAAGTTATGTAGAAACAGACTTAAATTACTCTGACACAATTGTTCCTTGTCAAATTATGATAATTATGATAATAAATGAGTTTCATAATTGTAAAATGTGCAAGTTTAGTTATTGCTAAAAATGAAGTATGTATGGTAAGGAATTTAGTATATTTATCATCATGTATGTTGATGATAAAATATTAAATATTGCTCTAATTGTGAATTAATTTCTATGTTTTTTGGCGTTTATGTTTTGTTGCAATGTATGGAGTGGAAGGTGTTTTGAATTGTAATTGTACTGAATTGGGGTTTTGTGTGTATTTTAAGAAAACTCTTGTACATTTAAGTTTATTTTTAAACTG
>QEPC01009250.1:2880000-2918649 GCA_003113815.1 Sphenodon punctatus
CCATCCGGCGGAGCCATGTAAAAATAGCATGTGAGGAGCCACTGGAAGAACAGAAGGTTGCTACCTTGTAAACAAAGTTCTTTGAGATGGCTCCGAACATTCTCACAACACCCACCTTTCCAGCCCGCATGGAAATTTTTTCTTATATTTCTAGAAAGGGTTGAAAGGCACTGTCATTCTGAGGGGGAGAGTGCTTTTTATACTAGAGGAGCTCGAGACCATCATGCAGTCTATTATTTGGAGAGGATGAGCATGCACAACACAGTTGTGAGAATGTTGGGAGCCATTTCGAAGAACCTTCTTTACAAGGCAACAACCTTCTGATCAGCACTGAGGAGGAGCTGTTTGTATACAAACAGCCTTATCTCCCAGCCGGATCAGTGTCCCTGTGTCCCGCTTCTGCTGCTGCTGGAGCTACTAGGAGGGAGAGGAAGGTGAGGGATGGGGACAGGAGCCAGGGAGGGGAGGCAGAACAACTTATTGGGGGAGAAGCTGACTGCAGTCTGCCCCCCAGCCATGCAAGCCGCGACTGTGCCGGCTGCGGGCCCAGCAAACTGTGCTGACTCCGCTTTGCCGGGGGGGCAAGGCGAGCGAGGGCAGGGGGGGAAGGTATGTTTGCCTTCCAGCACAGTGCACAAGCCAGGGGGAGACTACAATAGTCAGTGTTTACAGAGTTCTGCTCCTCAGCGCGTTGCTAATTACAGAGCTCACAGGGGGGACGGATGCAGCCGCTTCCCTAGCTCTCCGACAGGAGAGAGGAACTCAAGTGCGCATGTGCAGACCTGCAGACCTGATTTTTTTTATCACTAATAACTCGGTTTTGACTGCATCAATTAGTATCATATTTCAGAAGCACTTGTTATTGATCTCATTCTCGAAGCCTATGAAGTTTGAGGACTCAACTCATTCAGGGGGAGGAGATATTGATGATTCAAATACGTGAGGATGGTGTGCATTTTGACCACAACCAATTAACGTTTAAGCAGTTATAAAGTTTTATTTTCCTAATGGATCTTTTTCAAACTTTGTGGATATGATGGTCCTCACAACGTACAGCCATGGTTACATTTTCAGAAACGTAGGTCAAGCGGTTTCCTCAAAATCGGGGCTTCAGCAGTCCCCTGTTTATAATGAACAGTGGCTGTACATTTAAGTTTCAGGCAGCTACTGCTGCCTGAAAATATCTGGGATGGAGAAGGTTCTTGAGCCCAAGAGCCACATACCAAAATGTTCGTATTGCCAAGAGCCACGAGACATATCTCTCACAGCTTCCTTTAGGGACGAGGCTGAGTGGTTTCCCCCAAACCTCCCCTTCATATCAAGGCTCTGGCTCCCAGGTGTTCGGTAGGTTTGGGTAGTAGCAATAGCAGTTCAGGGCATGTCCCCCCCCCCCCCATTCCTTCACCCCCCAGAAGGCTCCAGAAATGGAAGTGGCAGCTTGTCCTCTCCTGCTCCTGAGGAAGCTGCATGGACACACTCTCAGGCAGCCACTTTTGTCAAGAGACACAGTAAAACTGCCAAAGAGCCACACGCAGCTCCGGAACCTCTGCTATATATTCTTTCAAGTGAAATGCTAAGTGTTTTTTTTTTGTTCAAGCTTCCTTTGAGAGGTGTATGGTCTGGTTGGGCAGTTCTGTGTGTGGCCGTTTTTACACGGTCCCCCGCTCGGTGTTCGGGTGCGTGTGCGGGGCAGGGGGCGTCCATGTATACAGTTGGTGGTGGGTGGGTGAATGGGTGTTCACTCTGTGTTCGCCCATGTGAACACCGAGTGGGATGGGTGGGGATGCATGAGGAGGCTCCATGGGTGGAGGTGGGTTTGTGTCCGTTTACAAGGACACCCCCCCCACCTCCACCCACCACGGCTAAACACCCATCCCCCCGCCCACCTCCGTCTGTGTAAAAAGGGCCTGTCTTTGCTTGCTTTTCTAATGTATGGAACAGGCACATACAACACTGGATGGAGGAGCGTAGCTATTCTTTAGAAAGATTAAGAAATAAGTGAATAAAATTAACTAAATCATTTTCTTTTGAACCTCAGAAGGGAGAAATAACATTGTGAGAGGTTAATAAAATACTATGTCACTGGGAAATAATGAAATGAGGTTCCTCCTGTAAAATCATATTTTAATACTGCGTTAGGAAAATAATCCCAAACACAGATAATCAATGGGAGGGAGGCACTTGGAAAGCAGTAATACTGAAAGAGATTTAGGTGTGATAGAGCAAATTAGATGTGAGCTCGCATTGCAGCATGGCAGCGAAAAACGAAGTAACAAGGAAGTAATTGTGCTTCTCCTCATAGTTCTGGTTAAGATTACATGTAAAATATTGTCTGTGCACCTCAAAGATGTCAACAAATTGGAGGGATTTCCGATGCGCATAGCAGAAATGATTAAAGGGCTGTAGGAACTGACTTGTGAAGGAAGATGGAAAGCGCTAAATATGTATAGAGGGGCTAAATATGGTCAGTCTGGATAACTGCCTGAAAGGATGAGAGAGGGTACAAACGTTAGGGAGGGAGACAAATTGCTTAGGGTGGTGAACGGGGATAAAAGTGGCATAATCGTTTAAAAGAAGGGAAAGGGAATTTAGGAAACCTAACCTAGCAGTGAGATTTAATTTGTGGCATAATCCCAAGGGGAAGGGAAGCCTTATTGTCTGCAACTAGATTGAACAAATATTGATAATATACTTCTAAGTGCTGGATTGTGCCAGTTAGCCACGGCTGTGGATTGTCTGGAAAGGCCACAACCAAAGTGTCTCGAGAGGAGCACGGCACACTTTCGTTTCTCTTTTAAGTCTTCCCATTTCCCTTCCTGAGGGAATACAAACTGCTACCAAACTCCCTTTGTCGGTACAGCATCCTAGCGGCCTCTTCCTTCCCTTGTGGAACATTCTTCTCCCCATGGGGAAATTCTTGTTTTTTCTTTCCAAATCAAGGATTGCAGTTCTGGCCAGCCCTTATATGACACGTGCAGTCAAAGGGAGTTCCTTGCTTCATTAGCCTCCCATGTAAAAGTTATTCAGAGGCCAATCCTTACACCACAATCTTTCACTGTGCCCCAGGTAATGGAACCAAGATAACTGAATACGGCTTTCCTATCTCTAATTTGTTCTAATTCACACTATGTTGCAAATATGAACAGTAGCCACGTTGACAACCTCCTACCAATGGTAGCCTGTGTGATCTGTTTCCCTTTTATGTATGTCTAAGGAGAGTGTGGTTTCTGTGTTGGTCACCAATATAAGAGATGGAAACAAAGAAGGTCAGCTGACCTCTTTTATTGGAGCAACTTTTGATGGTGAGGGAACGCAAGCTTCTGGGCTACATGTGGACCTTCCTCAGACACGAAAAAGAAACTAACACTGAGCCTCTCTCTCCCTATACGGTCTCGACCCCTCTTATATCGGGGACCGCCTTGCCTTCCGTGACTCAGGACAGACCCTCCGATCCACTGGGGGTGCCTATCTGGAGGTCCCCCGTGTAAGACGGGGGGCCACCATGGAGAGGGCGTTCTCAGTGGTCGGGCCTCAGTTGTGGAACTCCCTTCTGAAGGAAGCCCGCCTGGCCCCAGGTCTGCTCGCCTTTCGGCGGACATGCAAGACTTGACTGTTCGCCCAGGCCTTTGGAGGGGAGGGAGGGGTAAATGGGGGAGATTGGTGGCATGGGGGAATTGGAGGGTAGGGTTAGGGTTGGGGGTTTTAAATTTTTTAAAAAGTGATGTTGATTTTTAATGTATTTTACTGTTTTATCATATTGTTAGCCACCCCGAGATGCCGTGGGCATGAGGGGGGTGGCATAAAAAATACTAAGAAATAAAATAAACATAAACATAGAGCTATAGACGGATTGTCTATAGTTCTGACTTTTTGCTTGCCTAAGGAAGAGCACTGTGTGGCTCGAACGTATGGGTGAAATGGAGTTTTCAACCATATTCCATTTCTGACATTATTATTATTATTATTTATTATTCGCATTTGTATAGTACCAGCTATGTACCTGGTGCGTTACAGAACAACAAGATAGACGCAGTCCCTGCCTATGGCTTACAATCTAATAGACACGGAGGGGGAAGACAAGGAGATCCGGTCATTCTCTCTCTTTTTGTACGGGTGGACAGTCAGAACTGACAGATGTTATGTCCCTACTCCCTCATAAGTAGGCAAAATCCAGATGATAGACCGTCACTGCTAGTGGGAAGGAGCATACCCCTGCACCTGCTCCCCAGTCTGTTCCTGCCTTGCGAGAGAGCAGGAAGCAGGGTCCTTTGCTCCCTCAGGGAAATGTTTAAGCTATAGATTTTTATTTCCACTTTCTGTTTTGTTGTTTTATTTGGGGATTGGAGCCCCCCTCCCCTGCTTGCCTCCTCCTCGGGAAGACAGGGCTCTGAGTTTTGTGGCAGGAGAGGACCCGGGGGTGTGTGTGCGCACGCGCGTGTGTGTGTCCTTCCTACCCTCTCCCCCTCTTCAGCCTCCTTAAAGGAGGGAGGGAATTTAGGAGGGGGTTATTGGCCACTGGGGACTTCTCCTCCCTCTTTTGTCGCTGGCGTGAAAGGGAGTTTGAGCAGGGGTGGAACTAGTAGTAACAACAGCATGCAGCCATGGCCGGGCTGTTTCCCATCTTTTTTCTCTGAGGCAGGTCTGCCTCATCCATAGCCACTCCTTCCTTGTCCCATGGGGCAGTAATGTCTCCAGAGGCAGGAACTTTTGGCAGCTGGATGCAACAGTGCTCTCCGGCCAAGAGGGTGCTGGTCAGTCCGAGAGCGGTAGGTGGAGAGCCTGCTCCAGGGGGAGGACACAGTGAGCAGACCCAGGAAACCCTAGCCACCCAGACTGGGCATTCCAACACCTTAGGCCTGGCTCCCTTGCCCATGCAGGATGGCTGTACTGGTGTGACTTGGGGAGGCAGGTTGCCTCACACCCACATCTCCTGGCATGGACTTGAGGGAGGGTGGGAGACCCTGGGGTGGTAATAATACCCCCACCAGTAATATGAAGGATGGGGTGGGGAGTCTGAGCTTACCTGGTAGAGAGTACCCTGCCTCTCCCATTGCTGACCCTAGCACCACTAGAGGTCACAGCCATAGGAATGGGCGAACGCGGTTCGGAGTTCGGACCGAACTCGGTCTGTTCAGTCGACCGAACCGAACTCGAATTTTGAACCGAACTGAATTTCTGAACTCCATTCTGTTTGTCCATCCCTAGTGGCAACACACACCAAAAAAACTGGTTTTGAATGGCCGAACTTGGTTCGGAAGTTCGGAATTCGACCGAACTTTTGGTCTGTTCGGTCGACCGAACCGAACTTCCGAACTGAAGTCGTATTTCAAACCGAACCGAATTTCTGAACTCAATTTTCAAACCGAACCGAACTGAACCGAATTTCCGAACTCCAGTCTGTTCGCCCATCCCTACACAGCCACTCCTGTAGGGAGTGTGAAACCAGACCTAAGGAGTTTCCTTCACAGAACCCCTCAGGCGCTTCAAGGCACTTCCTCCTCTTTCCCTTCACTCCCTGTCTCCCCAGAGAGGCAAGAAGGGAGACAAAAAGGAGATGATTGAAGAACTCCAAGCAGAGCAGGGCTCACAGGGGTAAGATGAGAAGCAGAATTAAGCAAAGGCCCACCATAAGGGACCCAACGGCAGAAAAAAAGAGGCCTCATTCTTCCTCTTCATCTTCCCCAGCCCCTTCCTCTCACATGTCATATCCCTCCAGGTCCATGAATGAAGATGAGGGAGCTCTCTGGTGCTGAGACCAAGAAACAGGAGGAACCACTGGGGTTTAGATTGTGTGAAGCCGAGCATTATGAGAAATCGCTTGGAAGGTGGTCTCGCTTTTCCTTCCTCCTGTGCCCCAGAACCAGGATCCCTTTAAGGAGAGAAAAAAAAGGCTTTTCCTAAGCAGGGGGCTAGGCTGTCTGACATCCTGCTGGCTTAGTTTATCTACCATTAAGGAAGCATGGGAGAAATCCTCTGGTTTTAAGGGGCCTCACAAGTACATGGGGCACTTCTATACTGTCCCCAAGTACTAGGAGCAGCTGGCTAGTTTACCCAAGGTAGACGCAGTCGCAGCTAATCCAGGTAAGTCTGCTGCCCTGCCAGCTGAGTGGGAGGGCTATCCAAAGGGCCTGTTATATTGGAATGTAGATATTACCGTCAGTAATAACTTTGAAGCAGCTTCACTAGCTCGTCAAGTCTCAGCCTCAAGCTTCAGCAGAGCAGATTTTTTTCTGTGAGACTCTCCCCGAGAGAAGGCAGAGGCTAAGTGGTAGAAAGGCAGCTTCAGAAAGCTCTCCCTTGCAGTGGCCTATGCCTCTGATGTCACCTTAGACACTACAGCTGTGTGCTCGAGCTATGGTGACAAACCTAATGGCTTGACCTTCCATTTGGTTTTGAACATGGAATGTGGACCTACCCTTTAAGGGTGTCCTGTCTGGAGCTTCTTGTCCAGGCGGCAAGCTTTTCAGGTAATGGACAATGCTTTTATCACAGACCTAGAGAAGCAGACATCACTGCTTCTCAATCCCACAAAACGCCTAGAAGTTCCTTTTGTCCTCATCCCTGCATTGGGGGCCAAAGGACGTACTAAGGACTATAATGGTTGCAGCCTATGTTCCCAAACCAGCAAAAGGGTTTAAATCCATACTTGAGGACAAAGCTGAGGACTGTTGGTAAATATTCTTGTTTTTCTTTAGTAAGGTTTTCAGAGCCATCTTTAATTCCTATGGGAGCAGATCATAAATGTCTTAATGTGCCTTTGCAGGATTTTATTTATTATTTTTAAGCATTGTGAAAGTTAACGAGGATGTCATATTATGAGATATTCTTTGTTTTTGCATTTTGTAGTAGTTAACATATTAGTAATACTCCAAATGCCGGTTTTGCTGCTTAAGTATTTTTGAGAGCATATGAAAACCAGCATTTTTTATTCTGGAAATCTGTGTTTTTGAAGGAAGAAGGAGCATTTTAGGAAAACAAATAGACTCAATTGTTTGGAAGTCAAGAAGTGGCGCTAATTTATTCCAATAGTGGATGTGATCTGTCTACATACATGACATCATCATGCAAACAGGTTCTGCATCACTGAAAGTCCCTGTCATGGGGATAGGGGGAAACACGAAAACATTCACGCAATCAATCGCAAGGGGGCCGGTTTCTCTATGATCACCAGGGCCGTGCTTCAGCCGGCGCTGGGCTTTTAGGAGGGAGGCCCCGCCCCCGTGCGTGCCCGCAGCCGCTCCGAGTGTCGCAACGGGTGGATGTGCTCCCACGGCGTGCCCAGGTTTCGGGGGCGTGGCCCCCGGTCCCACAACGGCATCCGTCATACCTGGAGTCAGCGCGGGGGCGCCCCCTGCTGCCTGGCCGGGGGCAGAGTCCCACCGGCCTGAGCCCCACAAGAGCGCCGCCGGGGAAGCCAGAGCCGTAATCGGAGCTACCGCCTGGAGGCAGGGCTCACAATCCTTTGCCAAATTTATGCAACAGATCAGTATTATTTTTATTTTTATTTTATTTTATTACTCATAGCAGCCCTTAAGCAAAATAATTTTCTTTTCTTTTTTTTTAGTTTTCAGGGTTTTTTAACCTGGTTTCTTATGAAATGAAGATGTATTCACTCACTACTCTGTCTGCGTGTGCATGCGTGACCCTTAATTAATTTTGTTCCCGTACACTAATTTCTGCCAATTTGGTAGAGGGGACAAAGGGCCAAAGATAAGCAGCGACTAGAATTTCATAACAATGGATGCATCTAGCAGGGAGACATAGCCTCTTCAGTAGTATAGAAAAATCCTTTTATGTTGAGAATTGTTCACCTTTAGAAAACCAGAGTGTGTGTACCTGCCATGTTGGTCCCAAAGAAAAGGAATGAATGGAGACAAAGTAGCTCAGATGATGTCTATTGGACCAATATCTGTTGGCAAAAGTAATCAAGCTTTTGGGCCACATAGGGCCCATCATCAGGTGGTAGCAAGTCAAATCTGGGCTGAACAATTGCAAGACCAATATATAAAAGTGAACAAATACCTGGAGGGTGTTTCTGTGGGTAAAAACAGATGTGACAGTGGCCCATTGTAGCCTGCTTTGGACCGGACCTCACCTACATGTCTGTGCAGGTGCCACCAAATGTTAGTCCGGGATTTCCCCCTGTGGTATCTGAAGCTAGCCCAGGCTGTGCCCTCGGAAAACATCTAGGGTCACAGCATGGGCGAAGGCGCCCGCCACCAGGCCACAGCAGGCTATAATGTTTGTTCGCGGGCTGCCAACCTGGTCCAGGTTAGGACTGCCATGGCTGGCCATCATGGCGGGGGTGCTGGATACAGGGGTGGGACTGGCTGGTCAGCCGCATGTTTGTGCTTCTCCCCGGCTGAGGTCACATTTGTTTGGCAGCCTGGACTGCGTCTACCACAGTTTTCCTCCCTGGGCCAACCCGTCGCTGCGCCGCTGTTGCATGTGTTTGTATCCTGTGTATTTTGAAATGCCAGCAATCTCAAATAGGTTGTATCCAGAAAAAATTGGGCCAGAAAATGTGCTAATCCATTATTTGTAATTGTCAGTGGAGACGGGCCTTATCGGGTGACACTTGCTCACTCGCACAACCACGGCCCACGCTCTGCATGTGGAGACCTGGGTAAACAAGCCTGTCAGATAGTATATGGGCCCTCTGATCTCATAGAGATTGGGCCCCTATCATCATAGGGCGCAGAGCTGTAGTGAGCCCACAACCTTCCATCGCACTCCGTTTGCACAAGCACACACACGGGGGAGGGGAGGTTGGGACAGGAACGGTTACTGTAAGGGGCATGCGGAGCACCAGGGCTGGGGCCCGGGGTAGGGGAGGACGAGGAAGGACACGCACACACAGCGGCGGGTTGACTGACACCCTGACCCTGCGTTGTGCGGGGTCAGGGGTTGTGATGCGGTGCGTTCTGCAGTTGAGTGGGTTGCCTTGGCAACCTGCTGCCATGGGGACGGGGGAGGCGTTGACCCAGCTGTGTCTATGGCCAGCCGTGGGGCTTCCGCTCCTGGCGAAGCGGCCGTGACCTGCTGCTGCGGCTGGTAACTCCGGGGACCCCTGTGGCTGGGAACGCGGCGGAGGGAGCTAACAGTAATATCCCAAATACAGGATGATTTCAGACATTACGGGCGCCCAATTCACCAGAGTAGATTCCCAGGGGTGGCGAGTCGGCTAACCACCCCCGGTGGGCAAGGGAGGCCCCAAACAGACATGATGGGAGCGGGACCATGGCAGGGAATTGGACCGGCAGACCAGAGCCTGGGGCAGCGGAACAGATGTTACGCCGATCCCGGGCTGTGGCCAAAACACCCAGAAGGCACCGGGGAGGGGCGAGAGGCTAACATGGCCGGCTGAGGGCAAAGGAAGCCAGAAGCGCCCATAGGAAATGCCCACACAAGGGAAACGGGAAGGAGGGAGAAGAGCCACCGAGGCAGCACACACAACAGGCACAGGGAAAACGAGGTCACATTGGAACACACAGCACAAACACATGCCTGGGCGCACACACACCCGCACGGGAAAGGAAGGGAAGGGGGAACACAGCGGGATGGACAACACACACGGCACAACGGGCGATGGGGGGGGGGAAACGGGCCAGGGCAGTACGTGGAGAACGGCACCCAGAACCCCCACAACAGCACAGCCCGCACGGACACCCCCACAGCTAAACAGGCAGTCCCGGAATGGGGGGACCCCCAGGGGCAGAGCACAGGCACAAGGGGAGGCCACACGGAACAGGGAGCAGCCCAGGAACGGTCCAGGAGGCTGTCAGGGAACCCATGCACCAGCTAGAGTGCGATGGATGGGAAGGAGGCGAGCCGGGGCCGAAGAGCAGAGCAGTCCTTCCACAAGCCAGTCTCCCTCCCCTCCCCCTCGGGAGGATGCCGGGAGGTGCAGTCCGGGGGCCCCAGAACCCCACGGTCACAGAATCACCAAAGGGGGCGGGGGGCACGGGCATAGGAGGGATCGAGACCGGACCAGGAAGGAGAGCAGCACCCTCTGCGCTGGTAGCAGGCTCAGCGTTCAGGAGACAGCCACAGGAGACGGCAGCCACGGAGGGGAACACTAGTTGCAGAGGTGGACGGGGGGGCCTGCGGAGGGGGCACAGAGCCACAGGCAGGGGCAGCGGGACCCCAGGAAACAGCCAGCACAGCAGCGAGCAAGGGACATCATGAGGGAGCGGGCAGCGACCCGTGGCAGCGGGGTGGAGGCAGGAGCTCACAGCGGGGCCAGCATTCAGGACCCGGAAGTAGAGGGGGGTCTCATAGCCAGCTGCAGGGGGCCACAAAGGGGCCCGGGGCTGGGTGGCCCACCAGGCGCATGAAGTGGGGCCACTGAAGCATGCCCTGACGGTACCCCAGCGCAGACATGGTGGGCGACTAGGTAGTATGCCTTGAAGAGATCCTGCGCAGCAAGGCCCACCTGCACATCGAATCGAGACCACACACCAGCCAGCGCTGACACCTCCGCTTCAGAGGGCTCTGACAATCCATAGTCAGCAGCTGGGGGCTACGCAAGGTGACCGAGCTCCAACAGCTGGTGATAGATCGCCCCGCAGGACCGCTGGTAACCTCGGGCCCCGTGAACACAGCCAGGGGAGGGCCCCCCTCCGCCAGACAGGCTGTGTAGGCAGCCAGGCTGCACACAGAGAGGGCGAACACGGTCTCCGCCGCTGACCACCCCACATGCGAGCACCTGATCTCTGGGATGCGCCCATCGGGAAAGTGACACAGGCCTAGCATCTCCGCATGCAGCCGGCAGTTGCGGACGCTCACCACATAGCCATAGTACCGCAGCCCGGAGCTCATACTCTCGTAGGCACCTGTGAGGCTGTTTGGGCAGCTCAGGAGCAATTGCATGGCTGGGGAATGCCACAGGTCACACAGGGCCATGGTCTTGTGGAAGGTCCAGCTATGGGGGACTCCGGGGGCGCTGCGGCCCGGGAGCCCTGGGGAAGAGCGGCCAGCCATGGTCAAGCAAGTGACGGATACTAAGTGCAAGGAACGGAGGACCCCACAATCCCTGGAGGGACAGGAGGGGAAGCAGGGGAGCTCCAAGGCCAAGCGATGACCAGTGACCCGGGGCCCCGAGCCCGTTGGCAGGGCGTGACCAGGGGGCGGGGCTACACAGGCCCCATCCTATAACAGGTGTGGCTCCAACCCACCCAGGTCACCAGTCACCATGGAGCTGGGACAGTTGGGCGCCTGCGGGATGCACCTCCGCTCTCCTCTTCCTTCCGCCTCGCTCCATCCCGCCATGTCCCTCTGCTGCTGTGTGCCCTTTAAATCTCCCTTCTCTGCCTGTGTTGTTGCTCGTTGCCTGACAGCAATGCTGCATGCTTTATCCCTGGCTGGGAATCATTTTGCTTCATTCCGGCCGGTGGTTGCCGTTCAGACGTTACTTTCTGTTGTTTCCCGGTGGAAATCGCTTTGACCACGCTTTCGAAGATGGTTCGGGCCGGAGCTCCAGAAGGGTGGTTAATTTTGACCCCTGCTGGGGATTGACTGTGGTGAATATCTGGCGCCCGTGAAACAGACGTTCAGGGCGCTTTGGCTCCGCCGCGGGATTGACCGTGGTTCACTGTGGTTGACTGTGATCTCGTAACGTCTGAAAATACCCACAGACAACTGGTTTAGCCCATACCAATGAGAAAGTCTGGGTTTGCTTCTTAAATGAGGAGGTGATGGGAGAGAACAGTGAGAGGAAAAAGCAAGGTTTGTAATAAGACAGTTGCTTTCAAACTGTAAATTTGTTAACCAAAGCTTGCTTGTTGAGCGCTTAGTATTGGTCTGTAGAGAAGGGGCAATCACATGATGCAGCTTCTGTGTGCTTGATTCTATGGTCATCTAGCATCTTTGATTCTAAGAGGCGGTGGCATAATTGACACAGAATTAGGAGGGAGCTACAGGAGGGACCATTGCATTGTTGCAGATGATGAGATGGAACTTAAGAGTGAAAAAGGGAATCACCCTCAGAGACTACTTCAGCTAGCAGTCCTGGAATAAACAGCCAACAGTCAAGGTGCCTACAAAATAGATCTTGATTAGAGCTGGTTGAAGTTTTCTCTTGGAAAATGTAAGTCATTGGGAAAATAGCATTTTCCCAACACTGGAAAGTTTAATAAAAAATAATTACATCTCTGGGTTTGTTTCTTTCAACTTTTTGTTAAAAATGTGGTGGTGTTGTTTTTCTTTCTTTTTGGCAACTAAATGTACTGAAAACTGAAATTTGCTTGCCAAAACCTGGAAGTCTTCAGTTTCCAGAAGCCATTTTGGAGGGGTGTTTTGGGAAACCAAAATGATTTGCATTTGAGAACCATATAAGAAAAATATTGAGAAATGAATAATTTTCCTTTTGAACATTGTGAGATAAATACTGTTCATGTTCATACATTTCCCCCCAATTTTTATACGAATACCCACAAGCAAATTTCAGGTACTGTTAATGAGAAGCAAATATCAAGCGGGGGGGGGGGGGAAAGGTAGGATATCTATGGTCATTTTTGCACAGAAGCCTGCCCAGCCACACACACACACACCCGCTGGGTGTGCGGGGGGGGGGGGCATCCCTGCGAACAGCGCAGCAGTGAGTAGGGGAATGGGTGTCCGCCAAAAAAAAATGACAATAGACAATGGTAGGGAGTTCTCCGGAAAAAAATGGTTTTGAGAAATGTGGCCAACGTGTTTAACTGACTTCCAAAGGTCAATAAACTCACATCGCATTAGAGTGAAAAATTTCATACTTTCCTAATATTATTTTTTCCAAATAAGCAATAACTAGACTTGACACAAGTTTGTGCAATCGTAAACGGGAGGTAGTTGGTGCGGTCCCAAATAGGAAGGGAAGTGTCTATGAGACAATCTCTCTATTAAGGTTCCCATCTGTATTATGAAAATGCTTGGGAAACCCTGGCTTAGGTTTTGGAAAGTTTTATGATCTTTGTATAAATACAGACCCTCCCGGGATTGCCCACTCTTATTTAAGATGGGCCCAGAGCTAAATCCTCGTGGGTGTAAAAGTGGCACAGCCCTTCTGAAGTCAAAGCAGCAATGTTGATTTATTCCACTAGAGAATGTGGTCTGTAATGTTTTAAGAGGGTATGTTCTTGGCATAATACGCTACACTGACATTAGTGGGTAGTTATCCTTGACCTTTGTGAGAGAAATAATAGAGATCTTTGAGTTGAAAAGGTAGTCGAAATGTTGTTTAACTGCAATGCAACATTAACACTACAGTGTAATAGGTAACACACTGCATATGGATATGTTACATCCCATCAAATGTTTGCTTTTTACTGATGGTTTGGTGTGGTTAGGTTTAGAGCTTTTTTGAATTGGAATTGGTATGCATGCCAATGAATGATTGGTCAGTAATGCTCCGGCATTAATTGGAGCTGAAATACAAAGTTTCCCAATCAAAGCTGGGCCTCTACTGATACAACCTTGCAACACAGCTTGCAGGGTATTTCTGTGCACAAATAAGATGAGTTTTGTTGAATTAAGATCAAGGGACCCAAAGGAGATGCTGATTTGCACTTCAGTGAGTATGGCTCTGGCTCTTTTTACACTGGCCTCTCCCACTCATGAACACACAGAAATATGTGTTTTCATGAGTGGGAGAGGCCCATGTGAAGGACACAGTGCAGGTGCGCGTGGTGAGTGGGGGTGCATGCGCGCTCCTGCCTAACACGCATCCCCACTCATCCCCATGCACAGAACAACTGGGGGAAATGGAGGTTGCTCCATGCGTGGGGATGAGCGTGTGTGGAGTAAGAGTGGAGATGCGTGTGCGGCCGTGTGCACATGTGCGGCCCTCCCACCCACCATGGAATGGAGATGCATGTGTGGCCCTCCCACCCACCGCCCACGCACTGGTGTGCCCATGCACCATCCCACTTGGCGGTGCCGTGTAAAAACTGCCTCTGATCAGACCCAAAGGTTGGCTTGGCGTTTTAGCGTGGTATTTTGTCCTAATTCTAGTCCTAGTCAGTTGTTGTCCTAATTCTTCTCTAAGTATCTGATAAGAAGGAAAGAAGTAGTGAGACGGTTTCAGGACCAGATAGCACAAAGTTATTTTTTTTCCCCCGTTGAATTTAATTTTGAAATTTACACTTGTAGCTGCAAATCTCAAGTTTGAATTCACACTTGAATTTACAAATATTCACTTTACAGCAGATAATTGTCTTCATAGATTTAATCTTCTTGGCAGCAACTATGTTCTCTGTACCACTGAGCACACAGTCAGCCTTCATTGTAGAGTAAATCAAAATTCATAATAAATTATTGCTTCTGGATAGATATACCAAAGCCATTTCTCAAATCAGCCTCTTCTGCTTGGGGATGCTAGGAAATTTCCACATATTGGTATAGTTCAACTTTAATTACCTGAATATTATGGCTTTCAGGTAATCAAGAGAGTTTTCAGTTATAACTAAAAGTCATTGGGGCACAGCCCTTTTTTGGTGCAATGGGGAGTTTCTGATAGTTGAATTTTAGATAATCAAAACTGAACTGTAATGGGCTTCATGATCCAAACTAGTCAGGTTTAAAGTTTTTAAGCTTTGATTCTTAAAGCACTGACTGCCACACTGAAATGAATGCAGTTTGCATCAGTGCAACACTTTGTGAATTCAGGGCTTCAGGCTGAATGAAATATTTCCTTCGGGACTGAAAGGAGTAGCTGCAGTACTCTCAGAGCCTCTGTCAGTTATCATCAAGAACTCTTGTAAAACTGGTGAGGTGCCAGAAACCTGGAGATGGGCAAGGGGCGGGGTGAGAATCATCCAGGAAATTCTGGTCCTGTCAACTGGACTTCAGTACTGGGGAAGGTACCCTAACAGATTATAAAACAGTTAATTTGTAAGCATCTTGATGACAATGTAGTGATTACTAGTAGCTAAGAATAAGTCATGCCAGACTAATTTTATCTTCTGTTTTAGAGTCACAAGTTTAGTGCATGAAGGGAATGCTGTAGCCATAATGGGTGCCTTTAGACGGACAGCACCTCTGCTGCTTCCCGCAGCAGCCCGCTTCACCGCTGTCTAAAGGTGGGGCCGCCAGATGTGGAAGAGGAGCAGGCGCCCCACTCACAGTACTCCAGAATATCCCAGAGCACCGCCTGCGGAGCAGGCCGACCAAACCCAGGGCACCAGCCCAAAACGGAGCTGCCATCTATCTGCTTGGTAGACCCACACTGCAGCTCCGTTTTTGGCTGGCCGTTGCCCTGGGCAACACCATAGAGTTGTGGTTGCCAGACTAGAGCATCAGGCGATCTGCCTGCAACTCCATGGTGTGGAGGGGATGGGGGGCACACAGGTAGTCACAGGCTAGGGCAGCCTCCGGGTCCATCTAAAACAGACCCAGGCAGGGCAACAAGCACGCAGACACAAGGGGTGCAGCCCCAGAGCAGCTTAGGAGGCAGGCAGCCTCCACGCTCATCTGTTTGCACTCATTATATCTTGATTTCAGTAAAGTGTTAACAGAGTTTCACATGAGATCCAATTTGACAAGTTGGTAAAGTTTAGGCTGAAAGAGACACTACAGTAAGGTGGATTCATAGCTGTTTAAGAACTATATTCAAAAGTGATAATCCGTGATTCATCCCCAATCTGAATGGATTTATCAAATGGGGTTCTATAGGTGCTGTCCAACTTTATTAATGACTTTGGTAAAGGGGTAGAGGGAATTTTTAACAAGTTTGCAGATGACACAAAATTATGTGGGGTAGCTAGCACCTTGGAAGACAAAATTAAAATTCAAAATAAGCTTGACAGGTTGGAAAAACAGAGCTGAAATTAACAAAATGAAAATCAAGAGATAAATGTACGTTCTGAATTTAGGGAAGAAAAACCAAATGCAAAAGTATAAGATGACAGCTACTTGACTTGGCAGCAACACATGTGAAAAGGTCCTCTGGATTATGGCTGGTCACAAATAGAACATGAGTTAGCAATGCTGGGTAATTTCAGACGTGACGGGCCCGGAGGCCTGCCATGCTGAACCGTTGCGGATCCCGGTCAGGAATCAGGCCGTCCGTCCTTTAGACGTGCTGGCCTGATTCTGGAGGGGGATCGGGGAGGGGGCAGGGCTGCACGGCGTGACATGCGGCCGCACAGCCCCGCCCCACCATGCTCCCCGGCCGCTGCGCCCGATCCCGTCCCGTGGTCGGGACCACGATCTGGGGTGGCTGTAGGTAACAGACGCTACTTTCAGCTGATCCTGGATCGTGGCCAATCCAACCACGGTTGGGGCCCAATCCCACCACGATTCTGGACCTCCGTGTCATTGAGATTTCCGCCCGGGATTCACTGGGGTGAACATCTGGCGGGAACCCCAACAGACATTATGGGGCAAACAGCCACCACAGGGGATTCACTGTGGTTGACCGTGGTTTCGTAACGTCTAAAATTACCAGTTATGTGGCTGCAAAAAAGGCTACTGTAATGTTAGGCTGCATTAGCAGAAACATTGTTTCTGAGTCACAGGAAGTGTTAATTCCATTGTACACTAAGAACATAAGTAGTGCCATACTAGGTCAGACCAATGGTCCACCAAGCCCAGCACCTGTCTCTGACAGTGGTCAACTTCAGTTGCTTGGAGAAGGTACCTCACAGGTGTCAGTGTGGCGATCTGTTCCCTGTTGTTCACTCCCAGCTCCTGACAGCAAGAGGTTACATTTCCCCATTACGTTCTGTCATCTCCTTCAGATCTTTCCTCAGACACTTTCAGATGCTCCCAAAATTTTTAGTCACGTTTGAAAAAAAATAATCTCCCCCCACTCCTCCCAACAACCTCCCCCTGTGAAATAGCAGAGAGTGTTGGATTGAGTTAAGTTGGAGGGTTTTTTTTGACACCACACAAGGTTCTGAAACATGGTCTGCACATTTTAATTTGGATATATGCCCTTTCATGCTTTTTTATGATGCATAAAATAGGCCTGAAAAGTTTTTAAATAAATAAAGCCTCTAACCGTTTGAACAACTATCCATGGCCCAAACCGTTACTCGGTCTCTTGTGATGTCATCATTACAGGATTGCCAACTTATGATTTTATTGAGTCTCATGATTTTAGGAGTTTTCTAAAGCCTAAACTCATGAGACTCACCATAAGGAATGTGTGCATGTGGGGGCAGGGAGGGATGGTATGGAGAACACATGTCTGTACTGATTTCCAGCAGTGGTGAGACTGATGCCTTCCCTCCCCTCTAGGATAGGACTGTTTTCCAGGTTGCGGCCCACCTTGAGAGACAATGGTTCAGATGGTGATCCTCTCCTGAAGCCCCTTTCTCCCAGGGAGGAGATCCGCCAGCCCTGTTACCACCACTGCTCCATTGAGAGCCTCCAGCCTCCTTGGGTTCTATGCTGCCTGATGTTCAGGGTTGAGATTTGCAGGGGGATGGGCACAGTGAAGGGAATTGTCTCCTTACTTACAACCACAACACATTGCCCCTCAGACTCAGGCACCTCAGACTCATGTCACCAGACAAATCACGAAAGCATTAGCTTTCTTTTTCTTTTCTTTTTTTTGAAAGTAAACTTTCTACACTTCATGATTACAGAGAGAATCTTGTAAACCTAAATGCACTGTGCTCTAAAGGCCCAGAAGCAAACAGACAAATAAAGAAGACAAATTTATATTCCTGTTGCTTTAATTCTCATGATTGTTAAGCCATTCTTGCGATTTTCGAGCAACTGAGGGTGATGATCATTTCATTGTACTATTTCTCCAAATATTATAGAGGCTTCTTTTATAAACGCAAACTTGATGTAAAAAAAAAATGAGTGAAATAAATCTCTCTTTGAAATGAGTTTGTTGCCGTCGACTTCAGTGAAGGCAGAATTTCACCTTCTGTTTGAATAACATTAAAACCATGTTCCCAAAGACCATACTAAATGAAAATTTGCAGGTGAAGTAAGGAGGCTATGAGAAACAAACTTGTGGGGATTCATCATCATCATTAATTAATTAATTAATTAATACAACACAACAATAGCCTGGATTTTATTGTGAGTCTCATGATACATCTTTAAGAAAATCACTCATTGGGTAAAAACAGACATGACAGAGGCTTGCTGTGGCCTGTTTTGGCCCAGACCTAATCTGCATCTGTTTGCGGGCATCAGTTGTTGGCCTGGGATTGTCCTGAGTTGTGTCATTTGCTAGCCCAGGCTGTGACCTCGGGAAAACTCCGAGGTCATAGCCGGAGCTAAGGCCCACCCCTCCAGACCAAAGTGGGCCACAGCAGGCAATCACATTTGTGCCCAGGCCGCCAAGCTGGCCCAAGTCAGGGCCATCATTGGCCTCCGTGGCTTACCGTCATGGCAGGGTGCTGAGTGCAGCGCAGGGCTGGGGCAGACCACACATTCATGGTTCTTCCCAGCACCCTGGCCACAGGCACGTTTGTTCGGTGGCCCAGATCCTGTCTATCACAATTTTCCTCCCCGGGCCAGGATGGGCCACCGTCATGTGTGCTTTTACCCATTGTTTAATTTTAAGAAACATTTGACAAGATCTCATACATTTGATCTCTTTAGATTAATAATAGCAAAAGTTACCAAAAAATGAACTTCTGCCCATTTTGTCCCTTTATTAACGTGTAAAGATGAGACAAAAACAAGGCTGTTTTTTTTTTTAAAAAAGAATGTTTTCTGTCTGACCAGATTTACTTTTGGCTTGATATTGGAGGAGTCATAGTTGGTGGTGTTCTCCCAGAGGCTACAAAGTGAAGGCCTACTTAGAACAATAAAAAAAACACATTGGAATCTTGCTGGATTATATGCAACATGTTCCTTCAGAATAAATATTTCAACATCCTTTAAAAAAGAAAAAGAGAAAGAGAGAAAGAAAGAAAAGGTCTAAATCAGATTCTACAGATAGAAATAGGCCCTTTTAAGACACAGTTGGAAAAATAAAGATTTTATTTTATTTTTTAACAGCAACATGTTTTCACTTTTTATGAGAGCAATGGGAACACTGGGTAATCTTTAAAAAAGAAATTACTCAGTGAGGATAAATCCATTGTCCAGTGACATGACTTTTCCTGTCAATCACAAAGGTGACAAGGGGGCTAGATTAACTAAAGCTTGCCCAAGATTAACAAAGGAAGATTATTGACCTTATCCTGAAAGGGCAGAAGCCTGTTTTATCATTAAACCATGGAAGAGAGATTCCTTCATTGGTGGGAAACAGTTTGGCAATCAAGTGGCAACTTTCCGATAAATGAGCAAGTCTTACTCTGTTTTGTAAGTTCTGAATGAGCCAAGAGGATTCAATTTTTGGGTCTGTCCTTTTTTCTGAGTGGTGAGGGGAAGCAGTTCTGATGTGACCCACATAAGCAGGATCTTACTGTTGGCTTCTATATGAAGTTGGGAAAACAAGAAACATCTGCATCAGGTATCGGTAAGTAGAGTCCCAGTTAGGAAAGAGAGAAACCAGTTTTGATATTCTACTAGCATATATTAGCAAGTGACTCTCGGTGTAAATGAACAATAGAGCCTCATGAAACAGCTGCTAACTGCATAAAACTGTTAGAGGGATTAGCAATGCCAGAGGCTGAAATGTAATCAAACTTGAACAGGTGAAATGACTGTACAGCAGATAGAGCATATTCCTGAGGTGATACAAGAGTGTGTCATTTTTAACAGCTGTGGCAACTGGAGGTTGTAATAGTTCTATGGTTTACTGTATTTCTGAACACTCTTCTCTTTTAACACAGATATCAAAGCTGCAGTGTGGACAAATATTATTAATTGTGGTACTGGTTAAAAACTGCAGTGTACTTTTCTTTGCGTAATCTGAGTAAAGTTGGGTAGTTTTGTCTTTCAAAGGAAAAAACTTGCTAAGTTTCACTCATTTGAAGAGAGACACCTCCATCCATTTGGATAAATGTTAGGTGGCTTTTGATGAATGGTTCATGAGGCAATAAAGTTCATTAGGTGTAATTTTGCTAGATTTCCTTCAATGAAAGTTTCTTAGTTCTAGACATATCATATATATCCGAGAAACAACAGTAGGTTGTTTAGGACTTCTCTCTGTTCGACCTCTTTACATTATTCTGTAAAATAAACAAGAAAACAAAAAGCAATTGAGGATGTAATGCCATTTTCCTTTATAATAACCTGAAACCGTATGAAATTATATATAAATGAGCACAGCAAAACAAACATAACAATTTAACGTTTCTGACTGCTATAAATATATTATTTTGGTGTGCTGAAGCTTACACGTGTAACTCCAATAACGGGAGTTGTTTATCAGTAATCAGCCTGCGAAGTCATGCTCAGCGGAACTGTTTCGGGTGGTGCGGGGGCTGGTTAGTCTGGCCTCTCTACGCCTGGACAGGGACTTGTCCCAGGCCCACTGTGAGGAGTTTGTCATCTACTTTGCAGACAAGATCGCTCGGATTTAGAGCGACTTTGCCGCTGGGTAGGGGGCAGTAGGTGGAGAGCGCAAGGTGAACGAGGCCCCGTCTGGTCCAACTTTGTGGGGGGAGTTTCAGGAAGTGATGCCAGCCGATGCGGTGGATGTCTTGGGGTCTGTGAGAGCCACCAGTTGTGAACTTGATCCGTGCCTATCGTGGTTGGTGAAAGCCTCCAGGGAGACATTGGGGATGGTGCTGGCGAGGGTGGTCAACGCGTCCCTGCAGCAGGGGAGACTGTCGCCTAGCCTCAAGGAGACTGTGGTGCGTCCCCTGCTGAAGAAACCATCATTGGACGTGGACACACTCGCCAGCTACCGACCTGTCTCTAACCTTCCCTTTTTAGGGAAGGTTTTTGAGCGGGCGGTGGCGATCCAGCTCCAGGCGCATCTAGATAACATTGGTTTCCTGGACCCTTTTCAATCTGGGTTCCGCCCCGGCTATGGCACGAGACAGGGTTGGTGGCCTTGGTCGACGATCTCCGCCGGGAAATGGACGCAGAATGTTCAACATTTCTTATCCTGCTAGATCTCTCGGCTGCTTTTGACACCGTGGACCATGGGCTGCTGTTGAGACGGCTCTGTGACTTGGGGGGTCGGGATGGGACTGTTCTTGAATGGTTTCGCTCATTCCTCTCGGGGAGAAGCCAGCGGGTACTGTTGGGAGCTGAAACATCTTGCCCCCACACTTTATCCTGCGGCGTTCCGCAGGATTCAATTCTGTCTCCATTACTATTTAATGTTTATATGCAGCCCTTGGGGGAGGTCATGAGAGGGTTCAGGGTGCAATGTCACCAATATGCTGATGATACTCAGCTATAGCTCTCTTTTTCAACTGACCCATACCCTGCTGTCTCGTTGCTATCCCAGTGTCTGGAGGCCATGGTGGAATGGATGTGGCAGAGCAGACTGAAGCTCAACCCCGATAAGACGGAGGTGATGGTGGTGGGGAGAGCGAGGGAGGGAGGTGTCGGCCTCCCTGATTGGGGGGGGGGGTACGCCCTCCTATAGCTCAGCCGGTTCGGAGTCTGGGGGTGATATTGGACACAGATCTCTGCCTGGATTGACAGGTGGAGGTGGTGGCGAAGGCTGCCTTCCGCCAGTTATATCTGGTGCAGAGGCTGTGCCCGTACGTCTCCGGCCTGGACCTGGCCTCCCTCGTCCATGCCTTCATCACCTCGAGGCTGGACTACTGCAATATACTCTACGTGGGGCTGCCCTTGTTCCTGGTTCGGAGGCTGCAGCTAGTGCAGAATGCGGCGGCCCGGCTCCTGTCGGGGACAGGTCGCCGGGATCACATAACACCTGTGTTCCGGACTCTGCACTGGTTGCCAATAGCGTGCCGAGCCAGGTTCAAGGTATTGGTATTGATCTATAAGGCCCTTCAGGTTCTGGACCCCTCGTACCTCAGGGACCGCCTCGCCCTCCAGAGCGGCTCCTTCGGTCTGCCGGGGGTGCCTTCTTGGAGGTCCCCCGTGTTAAGGGGGGGGGGGCCACAATGGAGAGGGCATTCTCAGCTTTGGAATTCCCTCCCGGAGGAAGCTCACCTGGCCCCAAGCCTTTTAACATTCCGGCGAGTTTGTAAAACCTGCCCAGGCCTTTGGGGAGGGTGGGAGGAGGGGTTAGGGGTTTTTAATCTCCTCCTACCCTTATTTATTGTTTTATTGTGTGCCTAGCCCTGTTTTATATTATTATGATTGTTTAAAATTTTATACGATTGTATTTTTATGTCCTGGAAATTGTTAGCTGCCCCAAACTGTTTTCAGGAGGCGGCCCTATTTATAACGGGATATAAATCGATAAAATAAATAAATAATAAAATAAATTGTGAATCCCTCTACTAACATTGGAATTAAAAAGTAGTTTAAATGATCTCTTCTATTGGGCCAGCTTCTGATGGCGAGAATATGCAGGCTTTTTGGATGATGTTATGACCGAATGTCAAGTCACACAGGACCCTTCCTCATGCATGTAGCGTAGCAAGTCAGAAATATACTGAGCAAATGCAGGACTCCTCATCTATACCTGTCCTGCATTTACTCAGTTTTTATATTTCTGACTTGCTATGCTACATGCCTGAGGGGAAGGCCCTGTGTGGCCCAAAACCTTGAATATTCTCACCAGCAGAAGTTGACCCAATAAAAGAGATCATTTGAACTACTTTGTCTCCATATCTTACACATGGAACCAACACGGCAACCATGTTGTTTCTCTCGCACTGTATTCTGAGTGTTTTACATCGTTCAGTGGGTTTTAACAAACTTGACAGTGGCCCGCTGAGACCTGGCGAACCACTGGGATGTTTGTTGTTGCACAACCAGATGTTTGCCTAGGATTGTTCCCAGGCATGTTAGCAGCAAGCCCGGGCTGCAATCCCAGAGACTTCTTGGGTCGCAGTCTGGGCTACCGTCCGCCCAATAAGGCCAAAACGGGCTACAGCAAGCTATAACGTTTGTTATGGCCCGCCATGACCCTGGCAGGCCACCATGGCGGCCGTCATTGGCCATCCTGGCTGCCTGTCATGGCAGGGGTGGGGCGGTGGGCAGAGCATAGGGGTGGGACTATGTTGACAGCAGGTTCCCAACCCGCAACAGGTTGTGATGGCAGCACTTCATAATCACTTGTGTTAACACCCTACATATTTATCCTTCCAACACTACTATGAAATATGGAAGTATTATTACCTCCATTTTTATGCATAGGAAATTGAGGCACAGAATGAGAATAAGTGGTTTTCCCAAGTTCACATGAGAAATCTATGGCAGAAGCAGAATTCAACCCAGATGTTGTGAATCCTATTCTTAACTACATCATCCTTCTATATGATCTTGTTTTTTCTAAATAACTAAATTCACTATAGTTCAGTGATAGCAGTTATTAATAATGGTTTCCAACCTGCTGTCCTCCTTGGACCACCAGTCATCCATGAGGCCATGTTAGGTTGTCTGCAGCTGGTTCATGTACCAAGCACCATCTACAGTATAGCAGGCTCTGGGATGTGGGGGGATCCTTGTGATACTATGACACATAGAGGACTAAGAGAAAAGAAGTTTTGCAGAAGACTTTTCGGAGGACTTCTTATACATGAAAAGAATTATCTATATGTGGAGACTTTTTAGTCACTGCTGATACACTTTTCTGTTGCTAAACCTGTGAAACCTTTTGCGTACATATTTTTTGCGTGCATTCTTTATGCAGTTAAAATAAATTTGTTCTATTTGTTTTTATAGGAGGTTTTGCCTTTGCAGGCTCTGTTTATTATTATTATTTTTTTATCCGTCCATAACATTATCCAGAATCATTAAACAATATAGGAATACAATAATGGGTAGAACACGTTTGGTGGCGGCAGTGGCCTGACATGGCATGGGGAGGATAACCATGGTGGACACAGTCTGGACCGGGTTGGGCTGCTGAACAAGCGTGCCCATGCCCAGGAGGCTAGGGAGAACCAGAAATGCGTGGCTGGCTGGTCCCACCCCAGCACCCTGCCTCCCTACCATGATGGGCAACCATGGCGGCTAATGATGGCCAGTCATGCCAGCCCAACAGCAGACATGATAGCCCTCTTTGGCCCAGCTGGGCGGATTTTAGCCCGGGCTGTGACCTTGGAATTTTTCCAAGGTCAGAGCCTGGGCTACCCACCGACATGACTTCCCGGGCCAACATCTGGCGGCACTTGCACCCACACGGAGGTGAGGTCTGGGCCACTGTCACGTCTGTTTTTATCCAATGAGGATCACGGATCCTTAGGCCCATCCCCCTCACCTGCAAAACTTTTTTGTAAAAGTGTAGTCTTCCACAATTAAACTCAGTCACAAAACTCACATTGACTTTAATGGTGGAGGATTACTCTGCCCGTGCGTTTTGGAGCCCACTTTGAAATAAAAATTAGGAACTTGTTGCCACTGGAAAGTTAGTTGCAATATTTGTTCCTGGAAACAGCTTGATGGTGTAGATTGAGTGAAAAGCTGTAGCCAAGGAGGCAGTTGTTCATAGTGTAAACAAACAAGAGGTTTTCCAGAACACTGCCTCTTTTGACCCTTGGAAATCCTACGAAAATGATCCCTTCATGACAATTATCCCTAGTTGCCAGCTACAGAAAAAACTGGTGCTGCAGATGGTTTAACTGTAAGTGTAGACCAGTACTGAACTGAACCGGGTCAAAATCTCATCAAATGAAATCTCCATGGGCTTTTCACTAAGAATGCAAAACTTGTCATTAAAACTATGAGTGAAAAAAAGGAAGTTCCAAAGCCAAATTGCATCCTCCTTTATGGAAAATAAATTCTTGCAAAATGTTCCAGTTTTAAAGGTGATATTCAATTTTTAAAAATTATTTAACAAAGTTGGATTTTTTTTTTTTTACTATTTCTGGTTTGGAGCATGTATTTTCCAATACACACTTAAATTGCATTCAACATCAGTTTAGCTTCATTCATTGGCTGCCATCCTGAAACAAATTGCTCCTGCTCGCGCTGAAGTCAATGGGATAACTTGTGAGTTCACATTAAACCTGTAATTTAGATCTCTTCTATCCAGACTCATCTCTATTCCAGCCACCCGTTATATCACCTACTATTTTCTGGAGAGATAAAGCATGCAGAAAATCGAGAAGCACTGACAGCACCCTGATTTACAGTACTGTTCAGTGTAAATCAGGTGTTTAGTGTTCTCAGTACTCAGTAGCTGATCAGAGCGCAGCTTCATATACCCACAATAGCTTCTCCCCCAAGGTGGCCAGATATACGAGGACATAATGCACAATATATAGTTTCTGTAACAAAGGGTTTCTTAAATGTCGGCTAGGCTTAAAAGGAAAGACTAGAAGAGGGAGCAATTCCATCATCATTGTTATTATTCGTTATTTATATAGCACTTTCAGCATTCGAACTGCTTTACAATCCTTTCCTAGTTCACCCTCACAACAACCCTTTAGGTAGGTCATTATTGTTCCCATTTTAGAGATGGGGAGTTGAGAGTTAGTGACAGTAATTTGCCCAGGGTCACCTAGTGAGTTCATGGCTATTCTGTCTGATTTAGAGATTAGTAGAAAGGCTGTCATTGATTTCAGGGGGTTGTGGGACAGCTTTGGGAAGAGATCCAGGCCAGATTCTTTCCTTAGTTTGAGCTGATTTGTAACATTATTACCAAGGTGCCCACACATAAGGGAGAAGCAACCATGTAGAGTAAATTATTGAGTGTGAGAGGCTGGTTACAAATGTTTGCATTAAAAGGGGTTTTTTTGAGTTGAGAAATGTTTCTCAGAAATACTGTCCCCCCACCTCAAAGTCCTCGGTGCAAACCCCATTAAACTGAAAGCCAAAGCTACTATCTATATTTTCCGCACCACCGTCTCCTTGAGGCAACCCAGCACGCTGCCCTTCCTAAAGGAGGCATGGACTACCCCAACCAGAACTTAAGCCCCCACCTCCCACGGGGACTGAGGCATGGAGGTGCTACGTGGATGTGGCAGCCCCCACGCGTGCTTTATGTTTATTACATAAACATCAATGATGCCCTCCCCCTCCTGCTGTTCCCTTCCTGTCTTGGGGGGGTGGACTGTGGGAGGAAAGTTGGAGGGGCTATGCGAGGCGGCACTCTGTGGGGGATGTTGGGGGTGGATCTGTGGGATGGAAGTGGTGAGGGGGTGCTGTGTGTCGGAAGCTAAAGGGTAAGTGGGGCTGATAAGGCGTGTGCGCTGGTATTTATTTTTATTTCCTTGCATTTTTATGGGGGCAAATTATGTAAATTTTGCGAATTTGACCCTGCATCAGACTTCACACATGGCCCCACAAATCCTGGGGCCAGTCCTGCAACTCTCCAGGCATTTAAAGCCAAGTGCTTTCTGTAATTTTTTTTTTTTTAATTATTATTATTATTATTAGTTTCAGTTTCCAGGCTGCCTCCTTCTGCTGCTGCAGCTCGGGGCAGCGTACAACATAATAAAGACATAAAAATATAAAACAGCATTAGTAAAAACAAAATATAAACTATGAATAAAATACATCACAGCGGAGTTAAAAGACCCTCCCACCCCCTTCCCAGCCCCCAACCCATCACCCGTCTCCCTCACCAAAAGCCCGATGGAACAGCCAGGTCTTACGTTGTCTACAGAAAGAGGGAAGGTTCGGGGCCAAGTGGACCTCCGTCAGGAGGGAGTTCCACAGCCTCAGTGTGGCCACTGAGAACACCCTCCTCATCGTCGCCGATCCCCAAGGAAGGTGCCCCCGGACGACTGCAGGGGACGATCCAGGACCCGGGTGGTGAGTCGATCCTGCAGATAAGTGGGGCCCAGGCCGTATAGGGCTTGATAGGCCAAACCCAACACCTTGAATTGGGCCCAGAAAACTATAGGCAGCCAGTGCAGAGACCAGAGCACTTGTGTAATGTGCTCATGGTGACCCATAAGGAGGCGGACCAACGCATTCTGCACCAGCTGCATTTTCCAGACTGTCACCAAGGGTAGCTCCATGTAGAGCGTGTTCCAGTAGTCTAGTTTTGAGGTGATGAAAGCATGGATGATGGTGGCTAGGTGGGAGTCCAAGACATACGGCCAAAGCTGTTGTAACATGTAATTGGCGAAATGCTCCCCTCGCCACAGCTGCCACCTGGGCATCCAAGTGGAGCTGGGAGTCAAGGAGCACCCCCAGACTCCGAACCTGAGGGACCAATGGAGGCCAGACCTCATCAATGATGTGTGCCACCACTCCCCCAGCCCCTCCTACCAGCATCACCTCCATGTTGTCAGGATTCAGCCTCAGATGACTCATTCTCAACGAATCCCCCACAGCTGTCAGACACCTGTAAGCACCAAGACTGCCAGGCCTGGGTCAGCTTAAAAAGAGAGGTAAAGTTGTGTGTCATCAGCATATTGATGACACCGCACACGAAACCCTCTGACGACCTCACCCAAAGGTTGCATATACACGTTGAACAGGAGAGGGGACAGAATAAAACTTTCCGGGACTTCACATGTGAGGTCCCAGGGAGACGATGAACAGTCACCCATCACCACACGTTGAGTTCTCCCATCCAGGAAGGAACAGAACCATTTGAGAACAGTTCCGCCTACCCTGGCTCAGCCCCACAAGCAGCCACCAACATCTCATGGTCAACAATGTCAAATGCAGCCGAAAGAACTAATAGGATCAACAGGGTCGACCGACCCTGGTCCAGCTCATGGTAGAGGTTGCTAACCAAGGCCACAAGCGCAGTGTCAGTGCCAAAACCCGGTCGAAAGCCACACTCCAAGGAAACTGGATCCAGAAAACTGACACTGTCCAGATGCCCCTGAAGCTGCTGGGCCACCACCCGTTCAATTAGAGAACAGCCAATAGCTTGCTAGGGAGTCCATGTCCAAAGATGGTTCCTTGAGCAGAGGCCGCACCACCGCCTCCTTGAGGCAGCCCAGCACTCCGCCCTTTCTAAAGGAGGCATGGACTACCCCAACCAGCAACGGCTCCAATGTCTTCTGGCTGGCCTTGACCACCCAAGACGGGCACGGGTCAAGTTCACAACAAGTGGTCCTAACAGCCCCAAGGACCTCTTTCACATCAGTGGGCGACACCCACTGAAACTGATCCCATAAAACAGGACAAGGCGGGGCTTCCATTACCTCTGGCTCTCTCACTGCCAGAAGTGTAGCATCGAAATCGTGGTGAATCTGGGTGATTTTATCCACAGAATAGTCAACAAACATGTTGCAGTGAGCACTGGAAAATTCCAGTTCCAGGCAGAAGGAGGTTGGACTGACTAGCCCCCTCACCACTCGGAAAAGCTGAGCTCTAGGCCTCTGCTCTAAGTTCTTTCAATATCTGACTCATTATTCATCTTGACCCTTCTGACCTTGCTTATTCCTCTTGGCAATATCAAATTGTTGCCTTCCTATGCCTTTGTTATTTACAGTGCCTGTGCAGTAGTGATTATATCTTGTGCAAATTCACATAGTGTAAGACTTGTAGAGAATAGGGCTGCACTGAATAGTAAAAAATAAATTTGCGAGGAATTTCTGAAGATCGGCTCTGAATGCTCAACCAGTCCTCGGTAAATCAGCTGAATACTTGGTACTCAATAAAATACTCGGTTAAAATAAAACGGAGTACCAAGTATTTTCTGAGTACCAAGTTCCCTGATATAAGCCCATCCAAGGATTTACCCAAGTACGAAGTACCAAATCCTTGGTAAAACTGAGTCGAATACCAAGATACTTAGTAAAAACAGAGTAATTTTAATACCAAGTTTCATTACTAGTAGAAAACCCTAACTCCAATTTCTTCCTGCCTTTGCACAGTTTCTTGCTGGCTACCTTTGAGCTCGTATGCCTCGGAAACCTCCACAGTGCTACCCCAGGATGCTCTATTTTCCTCCATGTGTCTCATCAACTTCCGTCTCCAGATTCCTCCTCTCTGGGCAAGTCCTTCCTTTTTTAGGCCTTGAGTTGTAAGTTATTTACTTCATTAGTCCTGTTAGGGCACAGGTGATAATGGCTAGGGCAGTGGCAGTCGATGACTAGCTCAAGGCACTTTGTCACACTTGCTCAAGAGTCTGCAACATCAACACTTGCTAGAGAGCTCTATGAAAGATATTCTTAACATCAGAGGTTGCTAGAGATGTGCACCCGGGACCCATGTTGTCATTCATTTTAGTTTTTGTTATTTAAATCTTTCGTTTTCGTAAATATCAAAAATTTGTGATTGTGATGATAATTGGCCAGCCAGGATGTGTAAACTATGTCTGCTGACTGCTGTGATTCTATTCACAGGGTCCCAGTAATGTCCCTTCTATTCCCGCCTGAGGGCCGCCCCCTGTGCCCGTCTGAAAGCCACCACCGATTGGTCCTGTAAAGCTAGAAGTATGCAGTAATTAGCCAGTGAATGTGTCTTGTCATCCTCCCTCCTTCTGCCATGTCAGGTGCCTGCCTCTGACTGGCACTGCATGTGCTGCTATTTATCTGAATACTGGTCTTCAAGGGGACAGCTCCAATTGTTTATAAAATTGGGGCTCTTAATCAAATTGTCCTGTTGTTTGGCAGAGATGACAGGGAAGGTGTGGGATACATTCCTGCCAAATGTCTTGAGACAGATTAGGGATACTGCTGATATACCGGGCACCCACCTGTACGGCAGCTTCCCTATCTGCACTGACTGAGCTGGTGTTGGGGGTGGTCTTGCGGTCTCCCAGGGCGATAGTCCTGGGGGACTTCAGTATCCATGCTGATGCCAGTCTTGGAGGAGCAGAGTGTGAGTTCATGGCCGCCATGACAACCATGGGTCTGTCTCAGAGGATGGTGGACCCCACACACATTAGGGGACGTACCCTAGACGTAGTGTTCTGCACAGGCCTTGAGGTGGGGAATCTATTAATGGGGGAGGTGTCAGCAGAACCGTTGTCATGGACGGATCATTATATCCTCCGGGCAGGTATCCTAGCGCATGTCAGCCACCGGGAGGGTGTAGAACCAATTAGGATGGTTCGCCCCCGACGGCTTATGGAACCTAGAAGGTTCCAGACTGCGTTAGGGGATGTATCCTCTGATCTCGATGGCTGCTCACTCAATGACCTCGTGACCATGTGGAATTCCGTGTTGGTGGAGGCCATTGACTGGGTGGCTCCCAGGCGCCCACTCCTGAACCGCCAACAATGCAGGTCCCCATGGTATACGGAGGAGCTGCAGCTGATGAAGTGGGAAGGGTGGCGGTTAGAGCGATGGTGGTGTCACTCGTGTGCTGAAATTGACCGATTGTGGTATAGAGTCTGGTTATGTACCTATGCCGTGGCAGTGCGGGCAGCAAAGAAAGTTTTCTTTGCTGCCCTCATTCCGTCTACTAAGTCACGCCCAGCAGAGCTTTTCTGTGTGGTGAAGGGGCTGGTCAGTCCGGCCTCCCTTCGCCTGGATTTAGAGTCATTGAATGCCTGCTGTGATTTGTTTGTGTACTTTTTTGCAGATAAAATCACTAAGATCCACCACAGTTTTGACGCAACACTTTTAGCAGTAGGTGAACCAGAGGCAGTAGAAGCCCTGCCTTGTCCTGTTTTGTGGGATGAATTTCAGAATGTGTTGCCCTCAGATGCGGGGGATGTCCTGGGGTCTGTTCGAGCCACTTATTGTGAATTAGACCCATGCCCATTCTGGCTGGTCAAGGCCAGTTGGGAGACATTAGGGTAATTGCTGGAGGGGATTGTCAGCGCCTCCCTGAGGGAGGGCAGGGTGCCGGACTGCCTTAAGGAGGCGCTGGTGTGGCCCCTGCTCAAGAAACCATAATTGGACGTTGGCAACCTGGCCAGCTATCGGACGGTCTTTAATCTTCCCTTTTTAGGGAAGGTTATTCAGCGGGTAATGGCTCGACAGTTGCAGGAGTATCTCGACCAGATTAACTTTCTCAATCCCTTGCAGTCAGGTTTTCGCCCTGGATATGGCACGGAGACCTCACTTGTGACCTTGGTTGACGACCTCTCCCGTGAATTGGATTGGGGTCATTCGACCCTGTTGATCCTATTAGATCTCTCAGCTGCATTTGATACCATTGACCATGAGTTGTTGGGACTCGGCTGCCAGACCGGGTAGGGATTGGCGGGACCGTTCTTGAGTGGTTCCACTCCTTCCTGGCTGGGAGAGTCCAGCGTGTGGTTCTGGGTGATTTTTCATCTTCTCCCCGGGACCTCACGTGTGGCGTTCCGCAGGGTTTTATCTTGTCCCCTCTCTTGTTCAATGTGTACATGCAGTCTTTGGGGGAGGTTGTTAGGGAGTTTGGCATATGGTGTCATTATACTGATGACACCCAGCTTTATCTCTCATTTTCATCCGACTCAGTCCCGGCAGTCTCAGTGCTTACCCGGTGCTTGGCAACTGTGGGGGATTGGTTGAGGGCGAGCCGTCTGAGGTTAAATCCCAACAAGACGGAGGTGATGGTCATGGGGGAGTGGTGGCTCCCATCATTGATGGGGTCCGTCCTGCCCTGGTATCTCAGGTTCGGAGTCTGAGGGTGCTCCTGGACCTGCATCTCCGCCTGGATGCCCAGGTGGCGGCTGTGGTGAAAGGAGCATTTCGCCAATTACATCTGGTGCGTCGACTTCGGCTGTATGTCTCAGACTCTGACCTAGCCACGATTGTCCATGTTTTTATTACCTCGAGATTGTACTACTGTAACGCACTCTACATGGGGCTACCCTTGGTGCTGGTTCGGAGGCTGCAGCTGGTGCAGAATGTGACAGACCATCTCCTAACGGGGACGGGCCGGCGTGAGCATATTACATCAATGCTTCGCTCTCTGCACTGGCTGCCTATAGTCTTCTGGGCCCAATTCAAGGTGTTGGTGTTGACCTTTAAAGCCCTGAATGGCCTGGGCCCCACCTACCTGGGGGACCACCTCACCCTCCGGGTCCTGGATTGGCCCCTGCAGTCAAGGTCTTGGGTGTCGACCTTGCGGAGGACGTTCTGTGTGGCCGCACCGTGGTTATGGAACTCCCTCCTGTTGGAGGTCCGCCTGATTACCGACCTCCCCTCTTTCCAGAGACAATGTAAGACCTGGCTGTTCCACTGTACTTTGAGGGAGGGGAGTGGTTGGGTTGGGTTAGGGTGGGGGGTATGTTGTTTTTATATTGTATTTTAATAGTGTTTTAAATCCTATTATTACTGTTTTAAATTGTTTTAATATGTTGTTAGCTGCCCCGAGATGCTTTTAGCAGGAGGAGGCGGCATACAAATTTTATTAGAAATAAACAAACAAACAAATCAATCAATCAATAAATAAAATAAACAGGATGGAATATAAAAATGTTACTCCCAGTAATGCGTTTTCAAGTTAATATCTTATAACATCAGGAGCCTTTGTCCAATCTTTCTGAAATTTGGCAGGATTGGGAATCTTGGAATGGGACATAATCTTCCCCGGTATTATGCACTTTGGATAAAGACGTTGTAGCCAAGAACGTGTATGCAGCTTTTCTTAAAACCACAACATTCAATTGCTTATAAAATTGATTTCCTTTATTCAATCTTTCCGAAATTTGGTAAACATCATTGCCTTCATTGGGGGTACAATCTCCCCAGGTTTCATCAAACGTGAATAAGAAACAAAAAAGCTATAGCCAGAAATAATGTTTTCCCGTTATTTTGAAAATTAAAATTAGTTTTCATTTTTGTTTTCAGTATTATTATTCTTTGTTTTCGTTATTACAATACCAAAAAAGAAAACATAATTTTTTGGTTTTGTTATCATAATAACGATAACAAATTGCGTGCCCCTAGAGGATGCAAAGGAGAAGGCTTACTCATCACAAGACACAAGACTAGATGTGTTAGAGGCAGAGCCTTTTGAAATTAGTGAGAAGGTTCTTGGTGGTTTATACAGAATAAAGATCATGCCTTCATCATAGGAAAACTTGCACTTGTGTCACTTGTGACTACCCTTGTGGACCACACTTGTGACCATCATTAGGACCACCCTTGTGAAATCCTTGTCTCTCAAAAGGGTTAATGTATGACATGAGTGCAGGAGAAAATAGATTAGAAGCAGCAGAACGATAGCTTCTTTCCTTGTAGATGCAAAAGATTCTTGAACTGTTGGGAGAGGGGGTGGAAAAATTATATGGTGTAAGGTGTGGCATTAAGTTCTTTACAAAAAAAACCCAGGAAATTAACTGTCCTAGGGGTTTAAAAAAACAATCACAACCTTCTCTCTCCAAATATTGCGCCAATAAAACTGATAAAAGAGCAAACAATTAAAGGTAATCAATATCATTGTTATTAGAAAACCTATGAGTGTAACACTTCTCCTCAATTAGAAAAAAACGGTATTTTATGTTTCTCTCCTGCAAGCTGATCTTTGCTCACTTCACTCTGTAATCTTGGTTTATCCCTTATGGAGAGGCTTTGTTCTGGGTGTTTTGAAGTGTTGCTTTTTTTTTTTTTTTTTTTTTTTTTTTTTAGGTTTCAACAGACTAATAAACGGCAGTGAACTCAAAGAACAAAGTAGTATTATGTTTCTGTTTGGGGTTTTGTTTTTGTTTTTTTATTGTTTCATCTTGTCTCTCTTCTCTTTCAGGAAGTTGATGGCAATAAAGTGATGTCTTCATTTGCCCCTCACAACTCATCTACCTCACCCTTGAAGGCAGAAGAAAGTGGGCGTCAAAGTGGAGAATCCTTGTCCACCACAGCCCTGGGAACTCCGGAGAGGCGCAAAGGCAGCCTAGCGGATGTTGTAGACACCCTAAAGCAGAGGAAAATGGAAGAGCTCATAAAAAATGAGCCAGAAGGTAAGGCCTGGGAAATGGGGCAATATTTTCTGCTATGATTTCTTTCTTCTGGCGATTTATCAGCTTTGGAGACATGGGGTACTTTCAAACATGACGCTAACCACCCTTTAACCACCCTTGGTGGTTATTTATGCATGTTGCAGGGCTGTATTGATGCCCTATGCAGCCCTGCAACATGCATAAATAACCACCAAGGGTGGTTAAAGGGTGGTTAGCGTCATGTCTGAAAGTACCCATTTTTCACCTTTCCTGTTTCCTTTTCTTTCTGGCCATGACACCGGGGTTGGGGGGTGATGAACATAAGGAAAATCTAGAAGAGGGACAAAATTGAGTAGGAATAATTGTCGTGTGAAGGGAGAGAAGTGCCCAGACCCATAGAAACGGTGCTGTAGTGGAGAAACAGCAGTCCAAACTGATGGGGAGACATCTCTATCTATCCCCACTTGACTCCAAAAGTTCTACCCTTCAGTCCTGGGCTCTTTTGATGTTTTAAATTAAATAAATAAGAATGCAAACTTTAAATAACATAATTAATAAAAACATAAACCAGACTTAAATGGTAGGCCTTTGGATTTCCTTTTCAAAGCTCTAGCACTTTCAGTACAGCTGGTTGCTCTTTTAAAAATTCAACTACTAAAGAAAGATGTCACATACTGCCCACTAGTTAAATAGCTGTTTGCAAGGCTGCTGCTGCCAGAGCATTAGCAGTGTGGCTGGGTAGCTATGTTAGGAGTCCCTCTGGGTTCTGTTCCACACTGTGTTACTGGGGGACCTCTGTATAACCTTATTCATATAATAAGGTAGCAGCTCAGTTATATGGGAAGCACAGACAGTGAAAGTGAGGCTCCACTGTGATTCAAACTAAAAAAAAAACCCTCAAAACAATTTCTAGGGCAACAGAAGATGTGTGGTTGGAGTCTCTCTTTCTCTATATACCTTGAAGAAAGAGGCTTTCCCCTTCTTCTTCAGCTTCATGACTCCTTTGTCCCTGTGCATTTTATACTCAAGGTGTGCTCTGAGCTAGGAACCCAAACGTTGACCTGATTCTGTCTATACTAGAAGTATTTTGCTGCTTCAAATTTGCCTTTCTTGGCTTTTGTGAAGGATACAATTGTACATGGGGCAACTGCCCCTACCATTGCAGTCTTCATGTAGTACTGCGCAAAGAAAATCTCACCAACATGGTGACTGCGGCAGCAGAGGTGTCTGGAGTACAAGGGGCTCTTGATGTTGGTAAAACAATGGTATTAAAAATGGATATAAACAAAAAACAAAAAAAACCCTAATATACTATATAATCTGAGCCATAATGGCAATAGGAAGAGTAAAAGGCAGATGGGAAGGTCATATGGTATATCTTGGATTGAATGCCCTAAAATATGCTCCTTGGTATGTCTTCAAAACCGGTATCGCCAGGTAGACACAATGCAAACTTTCCTTGTGTCACCATGCCAGCTTCCCCTAAGCTGCCATATCTCAAGCATGACATAAAAGGCACATCTCTAGGGGTTGATACGCTTGCTCATTCTCTGTCTCTCTTCACTCTTTGGCTAAACCGATGACGAATGTGCCAGTTCTTGTCTGGAGTGTGGGCCCTCTGTCATGTTAGGAGCATTTCTCAATAGGTACAGAAGCTTCAAAAGTTATAAAAGAGAGCAAGCTTCATTGAATACGATGAAACAACATAGCTGGGGGAAGGGGAGGAAGTCCCTTAGGAGATCTGCATTCTGTAGCCTCTCTCCAGGTTTCTGCCTCTCCCCCCCAAGAAGTGCCCTCCAATACTAAGGAAGGAGGTGCTGACATCACAGACCTTAAAGGCACAGCAATGTACGTTACACCGAGGCTATAATCCTTAAACCTGTAAGGAACTGGGCCGAGGCCGTCAACTCCTGTCACAAAGACTACCAAGCAACCTTCAGATGGCAAATAACTTTCAGTCACAACTTTCGGTCACTCTCCAACTTAAGTGGGAAGTTTCCTATGTCTCATTTCCTATGTTGCAATTACTTGAGCCATCCAGTTATTTTAGCTTAATATAATATTTTGAGGCTTCTTGTATGGACCCATCCGCTATTAGTCCCTCAGGTGCTGGTGGTGGTGGTGGTTTTTTTTTTACCAACACTCCTTTATCGACACTCCTGGGCATTCAGAATCAGTAATCTTGCCCCCCAAAAATCATACTTAAAAAATAATAATAATTAGTAATTTATGATTTCTTTCAATCCTCTGTTTTTTGTGCCTTAAGGGTCAGATTTTCAAACTCTTCTCTGCATCCATGGGGACTATAAATTGTTTCTTTTCTTTTTTTTTAATGACAGCTGTGATCCTTGTGAAGTTACATAAATGGAGGGGCTGTGATTTTTAGAGACAACGTCACAGGACTTGACCACGCTGGTTTTGGCTGCCTGCTTTGTGTTTTGTTTGTTACCGTTGTTTGCTTGTTTCCCGAAGTGAACCTAAATTGAAACCACCCCAGAATATTCTGCTCATTGGCTACACTTTGCCAGGGATGCTTGGGAAAAAAATTGTAGGCCCATGTCTAAGTTTGAGGAGAAACAGGCTGACAAACCTGCGAAGGCAGGCGTCCTCGCACTCTCGCGCACATGTACACGTGAGGTGATTGTAAATTAGCCTGCTGCTATTGAATGTTGCCCACAATAAGAGTCTGCTGGAAAACAAATGCTTTGTTTAATAGCCATTTATCCCCGCCTGTCCCTCAGTCCCCAAAAGTATTAAATGCATTGGAACATTCTGGTTTGCATTTACGTTGCCTTTATGGCCAGTGTTGTCGCTTGTTTTACCCCTCTGGCGGGAAAGGCCTGTCTCTATGCTAGGTCTCTACATATTGGGTGGTTGGGTAAAGAGGAGGCAAGACTTAGGAGGATAGGGTAGGAGGAGGATTTCAGGGCAACATGGTAAATAAATACAGAGTTGAGTAGGAGGCTGTGCATGCTCTAGAGACTCCATTAAGCAAAGGTTACAGTTAGACACGAGAATGGTTACAGAGCCTATGCATTATCTCAGTGCCACTAAAATGAAAATGTACAGTACAAACAAAAGATCTACAGCTTTGTGAAGAGATTGGGAGAGAGGGGATGGGGAGAGCAACTGAACGTTGGACTTTACAAATATATGCAACAGAAAATCTTTTCTTCCCTCTAGCCATTGTTCTATTGTCTTTCAAAGGCCATTAAAATGAACAGCAGGTTGTGATGAAAATTTCATTAAGCCCTAGTTAAATCATTATGAGGGTGCCATATTCAATGCCTCAGCTTCCTCCCCATCCAGGGAAAAACCACTGAATAGAAAAGAGGTGTCCCAACCCCTCCCTCCTAAAAGCAAAACTAACAAAAGTTTAAAAGTTGGAAGATAATACCAAGTAGGGCATCGAACAAAAGGAGGCCACGGAGGCGAACTTGCTTAGGGAGAAAATTAGAGGATTGAAAGGTGGGGAGGAGGAAGTACGCCGTTTCAACAAGCCCTCCCTACTCTTGCAAGTTTGAGATGTTTTTTGTTGTTTTCTTAGTAGCTAATTAAAAAATAATCTTTGTGCCGTGTGGAAGGAAAACTACTCTCAATTGTTTAAAAAAAAAAAACAAAAAACCTCCATGAAACATTTTTTGTCTTTTTTCTTTTTTAATAGTTTACAATACCTCTCTCTGTGTCAACCCTTTTCAGAGTCAAGTCCTCTTCTTCAATCTGCCATCCTGCACTGACAAAGCACAAAGGTGTAAGATCACATTCCACGTATGGGGAATCCCAGCCCATGGTTGTTGCTAAGTCGGTAAACACAGTGCATTCATGTCTTCCCATGGACAAATTGTGCTGCAGCTGATAATCTAACAAACTGTCTGTTTGCTAGGGTAGCGTTTCCAGACTTCTCATTTTTAAAATGTATTTATCCTTGCAACATCCCTCTAAGATAGGAAAGTAATATTATCCCCGTTTCACAGATGGGAAAATGAGACACAGGGAGACTTAAGTGGTTTGCCCAAGATCCTAAAGAGAGTCTGTGACAGCAGGAAACTAAGAAAGCAGTTTGAATGTTTCAGGCTTCTCTATTGCACCGGTGGTGGTGATTAAGTACATTGCATAGCAATAGCACTTACCTCTTGTTTTGGGCCACTATACGCTAGTGCCATAATAAATAAGAAAAAATTAATTCACTTTCTCTAAAGGGAAATAAAGAAACACTAGAGATTAAACTAAAGGGGAATTAGAGGAATAACCTTTCCCTTAATCATCTTGAATCCAGAACAACATTCTTATTTTTGTATATCGATTAGCTTGCAGTTGCATTTGTTGGCACACTAATTTGAAAATACATTTTGAATCTCTAAAGTAAAATTTGTAGCTGAAGAGTTGAAACTAACATAGCATGAACCAGTTGCATGGACTAATTTATAGCTAGGTAGCTGAAATATCCAAACAAGGTTCAGTATGGAATTAAGGCTCCATACCATGTATCTGATGAATGATGAGAACAATGGCACATCATTGGGCGTTTTCAGACAAGACACTCTCCACTAACTACCCACCCACTATACATGTTACAGGGCACCCATAGGGCAACCCTGCAGCCCTGCAACATGTATAGCAGGTGGGTGGTGAGTGGGTAGTAGGTGGGGAATGTCTTGTTGGAAAATGCCCACTGTGTTTATCCCTGGGGTTTTGATATATTTCCACTAGGGCTGGTGTCAGAAGAAAAAAGTTCCTGTCTTTTGCAAAGTTTCAAACACACACACATTTTTTCTCTCCTTTGCCTAGACTAAGGGTGAGAGTTTCTAAACTTCCAATTGAAATGGGAAACCTACCAAATTTTGTTTTCTTCCAGATAGTGCCGAAATGAAAATCATTTTAGATGCTCCTGTTTATGCAAACTCTACATCCCAGAATGCACAACGTATATATGAACAGTGCATCTGTGGCCATTTTTATACAAGCCGTGGCGTGGGGGGGGGGGG
>QEPC01009250.1:2918728-2947181 GCA_003113815.1 Sphenodon punctatus
CCCCCCCCCCCCCCCCCAATGTCTGCAATCCTATGGCCCGTGGATCCCTATGCGCAAGCTGCATGCGCACACATGCACACGGTTCGTGTGCTGCATCATGTTCCGGCAACGTGGATGTGCATGGGTCTTGCGCGGCAGCGCACGCAGCTCCACACAGGATCCACAGACCATGGGATTGGGGCCAATGTCTAGTCCCAGTCCAAAGTCCTTTGAAGCTAATATAAGGGTTTGGTTTGTTTTTCATTGGAAACACTCATACTGATTTAATGGGCTTCGAAAGAGATGCCTAGTTTGGTGAAATAAGCCAGATGCTCTAAAAGAATACGTGTCATATTTAAGGACTAATCTGGTATGGAAACCGTCCCACATAAGGGACATCGTTAAGATTGGCACTTGGTTTTCCTTGATTTTTACTGAGAATCCCAGTACTCAACTCAGTTTACTGAGTACTGAGTAAAGCGAGAAATTGGTATGGTACTTGGTAACTCGAGAACTGAACGTGGCGGGCGGGAAGGGGGCAGGCGCAAGTCCCCTAATGTGGCATGCAGGAAGAGGGATAGGCATTGGGGCACGCCTGGCAGGCAGGAAGGAAACCGTAAAGGGAGGCAGGGTCAGCAAATTCACTGAGAGGACTGGACACGCCAATGGAGTCCCAAGTGGAGCCGACTCGCCACCTGCCACAGCCGCCACCGCTAAGGTCCCCCAGCACTCGCAGTCCTGGTGAAATGCCTCAGTGCTGCATGATCTGGCTGCCATCTTATCTCTGGGAGCATGCTGGGAAATGTAGTCCTGCATGCTCCTGCTAGAGCATGCTGGGAAATGTAGTCCAGCATGCTCCCAGAGAGCATTAGAATGCTGGCTTTCTGGGAGCATGCTAGGCTACATTTTGCTCCCAGAGAAAAGATGATGGCCAGATCTTCCAGCTACAGCCCCAGTGCAGTGCTGGGGACCTCATTGGTGGTGACAGTCTGTGAGCTGGCTCCACTTTGACTCCACCGTCACATCCAGTCCTCTCGGTAAGTTTGCTGCCCCTGCCCGCCTTCCTGCCACTTAGGAAATACTTCTGGCCACTTGGTAAAATACTCAGCAAAATACTTGGTATTTTACCAAGTGGTACCAAGTATTCAACAGTGTTACCGAGTAGCTCCCAGAAACTCGGGTCTGGTACTCAGCTACTCGGAAATACTTGTGAATATTTTTTTCTTCTACTTGGTTCAGCCCGAATTAAGATATTAACTTCTGTTGGTGACAGTATGCCAGCTTTTGAACTAGATTGAGCTCTTCTTCCTATTCGGGACCAACATGGAAATCGTACTCTAGACAACAGAGGAGAATTTGTTCCATGTTTAAAAATGAATATTAAACATGGGAAATGATGTCTATTTCCAGTGAATTCTGATCACCCCTTAAATGAAATGATGTTTTATAGCCTCTGTCTGTGTGTCTTTGCAGGAGCTATAGTTCTTTTAAGATGCACATAAATTTCTTAAATGCAAAATATATCTAATGTTTCCCCCTCCGTTGTCTCTTAGATTGTAAGCCCCTTAGGGGTAGTGACCGGTCCGTAACTAATGATTGTACAGTGCCAGGTACATTGCTGGCGCAATATAAGAATAGTAGTAATCTGTCCCATATTGCAGATGTTATTTTGCTGAATGTTTATACTTGTATAAAAGGGCAAAGTAGTATTCCTCACCCAGGAGACCGGTTTCCTTTCCTCCTTCTCTTCATTTCTTACTGCATTTGTTTCCTTTTCTTTCTTTTCCCCACCTTGTTTTCGTAGGTGTTGTCATTGCTATTTTGTGATAAGGCTAATCTCCCCCCCCATCTCCGCCACCTCTTTAAAATTATGTGAACTGATCCTTTTGGTCCTGTTGTATGTGAGTTGAAGCTAACGTCTTAGCAATTTCGACACATGGACATGGAGTGTTTCACTAAATGCAGAATATGTGGAGTTTTACCCTTAGCAGAAGCAATGTGCATTTCCCTTGCCCCCCTGCCCCTTCTCAAATCCTGCAGAAAAATCCTCGTGTGCTGCTTTAGCATTCAGCCCCCCAAAGGCATAAACCTATTACTAAAGTCACACAACGTTATTTTACATGAAACATTCCATCCTTTCTAACTTAGACTTCAGAAGAGGAGTCAGCCCCCTTTTATTTCTGGTGTACAATAATGAAGATAATGGAGTCGGTCTGGAGAAGCGTTATATGCTGTGACAGTCCTCAAGCCCTCACCCTCCGGGTCGTCCGTCGACCATGGGATTCCTTTTGCATTTGAAATCATTAGGGGAATAAGATACAGGCATGTCCCCCCCCCCTCCCCCCCATTTTCTTAAGGCATCAGCGGATGGCAGAGGCTTTCTGTCTGTCTCTTCTCTTCACTCATAGAAATGAAATAGAAATCTCTTTGAAGTCACTGAGCTTGACACAAGTTCATGAAAGCAGAGACCAAAGCAGCCACTTAGCTTTTTCTTGCACTATTAATGGGATTGGATTGCAGTATTTTAATTTATGGCCCTGCGCATGTGGAAAATTGAATGCTTTCAGTCTGCAGTCGTCTTTTTCTCTAAATTCACGCTTCAGCTTTTGCAAATGATTAAAAAAAAAAGTTTTATAACATTAAACATCATTTTTAGGAATGAGCGAATGTGCTCGCATGCTTGTTTACATCTAAGCACCTTTTGGCTAAGAATTATTCTCTTCTTTGAATTCATTGATTTTTGTTTGTAGCTGTTTCTCTACTTTTTCTTTCTGTGTATCCCCCCTACCCTCCGGGCTCTATCTAAAAGAGCATTTCAATTATTGCAGTGCCTTTGTAGTATGCAAATAGATGTCTGGACATACTGCACCAGAGGACCATCTAAGAGATCAAGTGCTGTATGTGCACATGCTCGTTCACATGACCAGTGCTTTGGCTCTATTTAAGTTGGTCTTAAATATCCACTTCTGCTGTGTTCTGTATAGTTAATTGTATTGGCTTACATATCAATTGGCAATTATTCTCCTTCCTCTAGCCTTTGTGTACCTGACTATTAATCCACATCTGCTTAAAGGAGGGTCATCCTTCCGGAGTCTTTAGAAAGCACCTAGCACATTGTGGGTGCAGGGAAGGGACTGGTGGGACAGGAGACCTGTTTTGCAGAGTGTCTTAGAAGCTGGGATTAGTCTCACCTGGGATTAGTCTCACCTGGGATTCTCCTCCCACTTTGCAGGTATATCAGAGGGACGGGCTGCCTGAAGGCGACGGCTGAAGGTCGGCGCCAAAGGATGGTGCGCCATTCTTTGGCCGTTACTTGGCCGGTGTGGCTGTGGCAACGGAGCTCTGTCGTTTGCTCCATAGGAGTTTCTAAATTCATAAATAATAACGTAAAGCCCCAGAAACTATTTAATGTGTGTGCATGGTCAAAGAGATTACTAGGACATATGTTTGGCTGGCTTTAATAGGCATGGCGAACATTACGGTCTCATCTATTATTGTGCGTTACAGCACTATATGTCATTATTTTGTAGGGAAGAAATTGATGAGGGAGGCCCCATGGGCACGATATTTGTCTTCTGAACATCCCCTACAGTGTACTTGTGTTTGATGTTTAAGTTTACATTATAAATCACAACACCTGTTCTGGTGGTAATATAAATGGCTGTTGTTAAAGCAGTTCTCTAGTTTGTAAAAGTGAACCATATTGGATTCAGAAGCTCGAGTTGAAATATGAACTCAGAATACCCCCTAATATTATCAAACTTTTTAATCACTGTCTCTTGTAAAGAATTCAAGAGGTCTACCTCTTCATAAGCCATAAATTCCAAAGCAGGCCATTAATGGGCACAAGAAGGGGAGGCCTTTGAAATGCAGACCCTTGTTTTTAAATCGCATCTGATGAGGTGGGAGGAAGAATAAAGTTAACAGATCCCAGGGAAAAGCCTTAGGATACTCTAATTGGCTGAGGTTTGAGTTTCCTTTGTTTGGTTCCTCACTGTCCCTTTGACAAAGTACATGCTGAAGAGGCTTTGTAATGCTGTTCTACTGAAGGACAAACAAGGGTACTTTTCAATTGAGTACTTTTAAGTTTTGTTCCTCACACTCCTGCTGCTGCGAAAGGATGCTCCAAGTGCATTGTGGTTACGTGCTCATTGATGCAGTCTATCACCAGGAAAATGTGTCTCTTCTTGTAGAGCAAGCCAGCTTCTAACCTCCACGCACCTCTTTCAAAGGCATCACCATATGGAAATACACATTCACATAACTGATGATAAAAAAAAAATAGTTCATGAAACAAGCCTATGTGAAAAGAAGAGGCTCTTAAATGCTGTAGTGGCTAAAATCTTCGTTAACAAGTACTTCAACTTTAGAAGATAGGTAGCCTAGTTTGAAGCCCTGCCAATTCCTCCTCTCTCAAAGTGAAGTTTGCTCATTTGTCAACTTCATTTAAAAAAAAAGAAAAGAAAATGTGTTTTCCTTCCTAATAGTAGAGCCTGATAGTAACAGTTGATGATTTCCATGGGTGTTTTACAAAATTCGCTTAGATTCCCTTCCAAGTCTCGCTTGCTTAGATCCTGAAAGGTTCTTAGTTTTGGGGCTTGCTTTTTTCTTTTCTTTTTTTTCTTTTGATAAAGGCATCAGAGATTCCGATACAAACAAGAAAGTGCAAGAAAATGCCGCGGTCAAGAGCGAATCTTGTTGGTTGTAGAACTTTGTTTTTGTAGAGAAGATGCCTTTTCCCCACCTCGCCCCTCCTTGTTGAATGAAAATCTCCTCTTGCATAATTGAAGTTTTCTTTCTATCATGTACTCATTCCACAAAAATAAACGAGCAACAGCAATGGCAGAACCTGCCCCCCCATCACCCCACTTCTCTCTTCCCATCTTTAATGATGCAGCACAATGGCGTTTTAACCAAGACTGATTTCACTGAGACTTGGTTCTCTTTGCTGAATCTGCCGGCTCCTTTGGATTGTCCAAAACACCCATTTAGTCAAATGTCTGTGATGCCCTCTGAATATTTTAGCTGCTTAAGACTGCAGTCTTTTTTTCTGTTGTGTGTCTTTTTGGCAAAAACCACCAGCTTCCCAAGCTTCATTTCCAGTTCATGTCCGCTTTCCGAGGTGCCTCTAACCCCGCATGTTAATATACAAATATACATGAAGCAGTGTGCCAGCTTTTCTGTTTCCCCCCCCCCCTGTGTTTATGCGCCACAGCTTTTGGGGATGTCTTTTATTTAGGAGTGAAGAGCTGGCCACCTGTTTCTCAGGCCTCTTGTCCCTCATTTTAAAGGTTCAGGCCTTAGCTGAATAGTAACACTCTAATCTGGGCAATACACACAACGTTTATCCAAAGCTTATTTGTCAAGCTACCGGGATTTCCTCCCCCCCTCCCCTTTCCTCTCTCTTACACCCGAGGCTCTTGTCATGACCGTGCATATTAAAATTAATCAGACCTCCAAGGCCTGTGGGGCTGTGTGTTTTAACATGAAGAAGTGGATATCAAGCGTTTGCCCTAATTAAATAGGCCTGCTTGGTTTTATTCTAGTGGGCGCTTGGTCTCGTTGTTTTTTAATAGGAGCTGCTTCTGGAGAAGGCACAGCCAGCACTAGAGTTAGTGGAGAGCTCACTTGAAAGTTTTCTTGGCCACCTGCGTCAGGAATATGGAGACCTGAAGTGCTCCCAGCATTCCTTCTTAAGTGCCCTATTTGTGGAAAAATAAGGGGGGTGGGGGAATATGGCCAAATGAACGAGAGATTGATCAGGGAAGGAGAGGCTAAGAGCTGGGATGAGCATTTGGACTGGCTTTTTGAAGTTGATTAAGATGCCCTATCACACTCTCTGATTAGTTTTAGATCTCAATCTGTGCTATCAGCTATTCACAAAGCTGTCTCCTGTTTGAGAGAGCCTCTGGTATGGCAACATCTGAGCTTCATGGCAATACATCCAGGCTTTATTTTGTTTTCGGGGTGGTTTTTTTTGTACCATCAGCATTTTAAATTGATTTTGCTTTTTGTTTGTTTTTTATAAACACTACAACTTTATCAACCCAACAACCACTAAAGTTACATTGAATTAAAACTTGGGGTATTTTCAGACATTACGAGATCACGGTGAACCATGGTGAATACCCACATGGTGATCGTGGTCCCGTAACGTCTGTTGGGGGGAACGGAAGCTCCCCGCCAGATGTTCACCCCCGTGAATCACAGGGGGGGAATCACATTCAACACGCAAATGGAGGTCCTCGCCGGACCGTCTCTGTTTGCGTGTTGAATGTGATTCTCCCCCTTCCCCCGTAATCAAGGGGACCGTCTCGTCTGTCCCCTGACCACGGCCCGGAATCAGCGGTGAGATTCCGGGCCGTGGTCACTGCCCCGGGGGGGCCGGCGGGTGCTGCGGCCGCATTGGCCACAGCACTCGCCCGTCTCCCGGAGGGCGGTTGGTCAGGGGAGCATGGGGGGCGGGGCTGTGCGGCTGCACGTTGAGCCGCGCGGCCCCTCCCCCAATTCCCCACTGGGATCAGCTGGCACGTCTGTTTTGATCCCTGTGGGGGATCAACGGGTGATTCCGTGACGGGGCCAATACCGGCCCCGTCTCGTCTGAAAATACCCTTAGTTTGCAAATGCTCTTGATGCCCAATATCTTTCACTCTACTATTTCACTAGAAGTCTGTAATAGACATAAAGATACACAACAATCCTAAGTAAACCCAATACATTAAAATAAGGGTTTCAGTATTAGAATGACAAAACACATTCCTGAGGGGGGAAAGAGATGAGAGGTGGAAGGGCTGGGGTGTTTGCAGCTCGTCTGCATGCTTCTCCCAGCAGCCTCAGCTGACAATGCCAGAGAACGTAGCAAGCTCTCGTGCAGCCAGCAGGCTGTAAGACCTCCCAGACTCAACCCACCCGGAGCACATTGTAAATACCATTTTCTTCCTCTCTCTTACTCCTCCATGCCTCCACTCGTCTTCCTTCACCTAGCCCTGATTTTTCCCAATCTTATTCCTTACCCTAGTTGTAATAGAGGCACGGACTCCAGGCCCTGGCACCCCCAGTTAGCCTGTTGCAGCTTGCCTTTCAAATTCCCTCAGCCACTCTCTGCCCAGTCCGTTTCTCCGTGTTACGCCATTCCTCAAGGTCTCTCACCAGCACAGTCCCGACTTACATTTGTAGCCGGCCATCCTCCAGCTCTCAGCTCGAAAGATCCTGGGCTACTCCTTGGCGGCTCTTCTGGATACAGGGCAGCCTCTCACTATCCCACCAGCCCATGTCAGACAGCCTCACCGCACGTAACGTTGTTCACTCTGCCTGTTTACTTTGCAGAGACGCCCTAGCCAGGCTCCGTGTAGCCCTGAGGGAGCCTGTAACATTCTCAGGATAAATCACTTTCACTCGAGGAATCCCAGTCCTGACCGTCTCGCCGGCCTTGACGTGACCCAATAGCATCCACTCCAGGCTCCTAGGCGGTTTAGATCACACTTGGCTTGTTTCGTCCCCAAGATGCCCAGTGCTGGTCCCCTCAGCACTCTCACCTCCTATCACTCCCAGGTGCATCTTAAGGGAGCCCTCTCCCCTTGGATTTCTTATTAACCCTTAGCTCCCATACTATCAGGTATGTGAAACCCCAACCTTGACTCACCCCCCCTGTTCACTTCTTACGCTCTTGTGCCCACTCTCCTGAGCATCTCTGGCTAAACGTCTGCTCCTGTGCTCTCCTGTGTTGACTTCTGCACTTCAGATTCATGCTCACCTCCATCAACTCAGTGATTGCCCTTGGTGAGCAGGCCTACTATGTTCGCCTGACTGACTCCTGTGCCTCCAACCCCTGCCGTCTCTTTGCTACACCCACCTCCTTTCTCAAACCGCCTGCCCCCTTCCCCCCGCTTCACTCTGCAACCTTGGGGTCATCTTTGATTTCTCTCTCCTTCTCTCTTCACATCCAAAACACTTCCAAAACTTGTCATTTTTTTTTTTTATGGCATTCTAAAATCCATCCCTTCTTTTCTGAACACACTACCAAAACCCTTATCTATCAAAACCCTTATCTCTTCCCTCATCACCTCCCACTTCGACTATTGTAAGCAGCTTCTTGAAGGCCTCCTGCTGAACCAACTATCTCCACTGCAGTATATTCAAAAGTCAGCAGCAAGGATCACCTGGAAAGTCCTACACAGGCATGGGGAAGAGGGTAGTTGCTTGTTTACCTTTTCCCCTAGGCTCCGTCCAAGCCAACGACAGGCCGCAACATCTGGCGCAGCCTTCTCATGGGCACACGGGGAAACTGAAACTAAAAAATTAGTTGTGCATGCACAGAATGGCTGTCATGACCGTTCTGCGCATGTCTGGTCATTTTCCAAAGTGACACCGGCAGTGTCGGCACCATTTTGGAAAATGGGAGTTGGTCTGCACATACCCGGCTCGCATGCCCAGACTCCTGCCCTGCCCAAGTGCCCAGCCTGCCCACCCCAGCAGCACTGCGGTGGCAGGCGCTGGGGCAGGTGGTCAAAGGGGAGGCAGGTACTGGCGGGAAAAGGTTCAAGGGAAGCAGAGCTGGAAGCAGGATGGGTTTTGGCACAAGCTGAAAGCTCCTTGGAGCTGATAGACCCTCACTGGGGGAACTGATGGGGGATTGTATTGTATCCCCCAATAAGATCTGATCAATATTAATTATCCAATTTTGTCCAAAATCCGGCAGTTCGTATTGACCTGATCGCAATCTTCCCATACCTTGTACCCACAAGAGGACATGCCCAGTTGACATCAGGGTCTGCAAAGGAGGCATAAGGGAGGAGGCAGTATTTCAGATATGTGGATTGAATAATTTGTTGAATCAAACATAGATAAAATCTGCAGAAACATACCTGATATTGGGCAGTATATTTTGCCATTGGGATATTGTTATAGATCTCCTTCCCAAACATGAACAAAAAGGTCTAAACTAATGAATTTCCTCTCCATTGACAAGGTGGATCTGGGGAGTTTTTCTTGTAATTCCAAAATCCCTGGTAGTTCTGGGGCCAGTGATAGTGCTAGGGGATCTGGGCCAAACCGATGTGCTAATGAGTGTCTTAGTTGCAAAAACTGCCATTCTTCTGAAGCTATAAGATTGTAACTTTGCATTATGGAAGAGACAAGTACCTCATCTATTGTGTGATCTAAATGCCACATCTTCTTAATGGGTTCTTCCAAATTATAGTTTTGTTCACAATTTGCAAATTTGGATTGCTCTATAGGAGTGCATTCTCGTAAATATGACGGTGGAATTGATCTCTTGTAGCTAGAATCACCCAGACCCTTCATGCAGACACTGTTGTGGGTACGCTTGATTTTCTCCAGTCAATAGTGAAGCCAAGGATGCCTGAGGCAGGAATTAAGTGCATTAATACATGTTCAATATTTACCAATGTGGGGAGAATAACTAATATGCTAAAAAGAGTGTGGTGCTGTGATAAAAGCATAATAATAATAATTTGTTACATCCAATAGCCTTCCCCCACCCCCTTTCCCTCTGCCCCTTGTCTGTAGGGATCTAATTGTGAGGTTGGCCAGGTCCCACAGGAATTTTTTAATGATACTATTCTTATTATTTTTAAAAGAACAGAATGATGTATACTGGTGGGTCACTCATATAAATACTTTAATAATAATAATAATTAATTATTAATAGTGATCCATATTTTGCAATTAATAGGAAGGCTGGAATTGAGATTATTTATTTATATTTATTTATTATTTGTTACATAAATTTCTACCCACCCCTCCTGCCAAGAGCAGCTTGGGGCGGCTAACAAATAATTTACTGTAAAATATAAAATAAAAAATACAAATATAATAATACAAATAATATAAATAATATAAATACACAACATTTAAGTCTATAAGGTGCGTATTAAAAATACAAGAAGACCCCTTCCTCCTTAACCCTCATCCCCCCACCCCTTGCCTATTTCCCTCACCAAAAGCCTGGCGGAACAGCCAGGTCTTGCATTGTCATCTAAAGGAGGAGAGGTCCGGGGCCACATGGACCTCTGCCAGGAGTGAGTTCCACAGCCTAGGTGCAGCCACCAAGAATGCCCTCTCTATAGTCACCCCACCAAGATACTTGAGGGATGTCGAGAAGGGCACTCCCGGTTGACTGCTGGGGTCAGTCCAGAGCCCGGGGAGTGAGGTGGTCCCGCAAATAGGTAGTGCCCAGGCCATATAGGGCTTTATAGGTAAGCACCAACACCTTGAATTGGACCCGGAAGACTATAGGCAACCAGTGCAGAGAACCGAGCACCGGTGTAATGGACCCGTCCTTTTAAGGGATGTAAAGGAGAGGATGAGTTGGGTGTCATCAGCATATTGATGACACCAAACTGTCTCATGACCTCGCCGAGTGGCTGCATTGAACAGGAGAGGGGACAGAATAGAACCTTGTGGGGACTCCACACGAGAGGCCCAGGGAGACCAAGAACAGTCCCCAAGCCCCACCTGCTGAGTTCTCCCGGCCAGGAAGGAACGGAACCATTCAAGAACAGTCATGCACACACCAGCTTGGTCCTGCAAGCGGGTCACCAGCATCCCGTGGTCAACGATATTAAAGGCAGCCGACAGATCTAACAAAATCAACAGGGTTGATTGACCCTGGTCCAGTTCATGGCAGAGGTCATCGACCAAGGCCACAAGTGCAGTTTCAGTGCAAAAAACTGGACTGTGAGGGATCTAGAAAACTGACGTGGTCCAGATGCTCCTGCAGCTGCTGAGCCGCCACCTGTTCAATAACCTTCCCTAAAAAGCTTAGGGAAACCCAAGGTGTGTATAAAAAGATATCATCTGCGTATAGCAATGGTAGGAAGCCTTTTCCCTTCAGGGGCCACTTTGAAAATTAGTACAGGTTCCGAGGGCCACATGGAAGTTGTGGGCTGGAGATGCTTAAGGGTGCACCCAGGAAGAGGAGGGTCCAGTTCATGGATCTGTCTCTTATCCTTCTGTGCATACCCTCCGCTCTGCTCCCTTAACCTAAGCCCAATCTCTCAGTGCTTGAGTGTAAGAACTAGATCCAGGAACTGGAAAGGAGCCCAATAAAAACTAGCTGTGTGTCACATTGGATCCCCAGAGGCTCCCCTCCCCTGGCTTTATAGTGTCAATTGATGTTCTGTTGGAGTGATTTGTGTACCTTGGATATCTGGATGAGTCTTTATAGCTGCTACCAAGAGCTCAAGAGGCAAATGGGCATCCTTGCCTAGTACCCCCGAGGAGAGCTGAAGGTATTTGTGGACACGTTGTTGGTCACAATGTGTGAGGTTGCACTAACATTTAACACTTGGATCCAAAAGTTGAATTCAGCCCTGTTTTCTAAAGTATAAAGCATATTGCCAACATACCTGACTGAAAGTCTCCTCTGCACCTAAGGCCAAAATGGCTTGTGGTCCAGGGTCATCTGATTTTGCTGCTAGGATCTCGATAAATTGTTGGAGGTTATCATCCGTGATGGCTTCAAATAAACACAACTTGATTCGTGTATAATAGACCAAAACCCGTTCTCGAGTCTCATTACCACAAGTTTTGCTAATATTTTGGCATCATTACTGATAAGTAAAGTTGGTTCATATTTTGAACACATGGTGATAGGAAGAGATTGATGTTAACTGATATTAGAGCTTTCCAAAATGTATGGGGAAGGGTGCCCTCTCAAAGTGACTTATTAAATATTTTTAACATTTTCTTAGACAGGAGTTCAAAGAAATGTTTATAAAACTCAGCAGGTAACCCGTTAGGCCCAGGAGCCTGCCTTACTTCATAATCTTAATTGCCTTGTTAACCGAGGAGCGTCAAAGCTGTCACACTGCGCAGAAGTGATTTATAGCAATGTAATATTTTTGAAAAATAGAGCATGGTATCTGTGGAAGGTTTTGTGTCCAATCTGTATAGTTCCTGGTAAAAATGAAAGAACTCTAGTAATATCTTCGGGCAAGGAATAAAATTGGCCATATTTTACCATGAATGGTTGTGATCCTACTGTGGAGGCTTTTAGTGTTTGGCGATTGGCCAGAATCTTGCCAGCTTTTTCACCTGATTTTCCAAAATACTGATTGTGGTGAAATGGGGTGGGCGGCGGGGTTACATAGGCATTGTATTTTGGTTTATGTTTTGATAGGTGTCCTGAGCCCTCTGGGCAGGGTAGACTATAGGTGCAGCCAGATGAGAGAGGCTTGGAAGGCTACCACACTTTAAGTAGACTTACGCCTCCCTGGGCACACGAGCCACACAATGCAGTAGCTCATGTGCCCAGGGTTCGCCAGATGTTTCCCCCACCCACCCTGGAGCAGGGCGAGCAGCTGGCTGCTCCCCAACGCGTCCTCAGAACAATTCCGAGAACGTGTTGCCGAGCTGCCTTACTCAGATCTCATCTTGCCAAATTTTGTCAAACAGGCAAGCCAAGATCAACTGGGGTAAGGTTGCCCAGGGCAGGGCAACTCAAGTGATGGGGTTCGCTTGCCCCGCCACACTGTGGGGCCATGAGCTAGCACCTGTCACATGCAGCCACGTCACAGCTCTCGGACCAGCCAGGAGAGAGAGGCGGGGCAGGGCTGGGGAACGGTCTGGCCTGCTCCCCGCACATGTCCCGCACAGTGCGGTGGCACTGTGATTGCCCACCACAGGGCTGCACGGGGATCAGACCACTGCAACTCGTATGGCTGCACCTCAGAAGGCTAAATAAATAAACTCCTCCATCTGTATGACTGTTCCTTGTTTAGACCTATTGGTATTTGAAGAGTTACTGGAGCATGACCCTAGACAGCAATTGTGCCAATAGAAGACTCCATTATAGAATTCACCAAGTCCATGGAGATCAGAGAGAAATATATACTGGAAATTGACCTCTGTACTGAAAGTGGGGGATGGAATAATGCACCATATTTGGAGTGTCATATTTTTTTATTTAAATGTATATCCTGCCCTATCCCTGCTGGCCCAAGCACCACATCTGTCTTTGGGCGAAGGGATTCTGGAATGTCCAGTGCACATGTGCTGATCATGAGGAAGCTGAATCCAGCACATGAGAATTACAGCCCTTTCTCCTGGAGATGGTTGTAGTATGTGGGCCAATCTGTGATGCATATAGGGTGGCATGAAAATCTATGAGAAATTTTGAAGGTTGAAAAGAAATGTTCAAGTTTCTTTTCTTCAAAAAGAAATTTTGAAGGTTGAAAACTTTCAACTTTTGAAAGTTGCCATTCCTGTTATTACCAACTCTCATTGATGAGTTTATTGGTGAGCTTGGAGACCAACTCTCATTGGTGAGTTTATTGGTGAGCTTGGAGACCAACTCTCATTGGTGAGTTTATTGGTGAGTTTGGAGACCAACTCTCATTGGTGAGTTCATCACCAGTGGCTGGTCCACAATGTGTTTATAGACAAGGCCGATGAGTCAATGTTTTAAGGGGAGTGGATGCTGCATTCATGGCACCCACAGAATTTGCTTTTGCTTCTTTATGAAGATGGGTGTAATCCTGTGCTCTAATAAGCAGTCCTGCTAGCTGATTGTGTGTGGAATAAAGCCTAACAGGTAGAAAGACACACGAGAAGGGCACTAACTTTGGTTGCTGTTTTGTTTTTTTGTTTTTTTAAAATATTATTATGATGTTTCATTTGAAAGCTTGGATGACCATAAGGTAGAGAGCCACTTTGACTCTGCCAAGCATCTGTCTGGTGCTTGAGCTTGACAGCATCATAGAAACCCCTCCACTGTTTCACCTAGGTTGCTATTGGTTATTTCAAAACACAATACAAACTCGGCAGTGTGGGTGTATATGAAATGGAAAGAGAGGGTGGGGGAAATAGGGAAGGAATCTAGTACAAGTAAATACATCTTTCATCATATCTTTTGTTTGGTCTGTTTACTGTGTGTTATTCAATATTCAATTGAAAGAGAAGTTGCTTGACAGATCTGCAGAAGGGTGAGGAACCTTTTCTTGAACCTTTATCCTTCTGCTTTTGTCCTGGTACAAAAAAGATCTCTGTTTGCTGTCTTTCTTTTTTTGTTACCTGTGTGGTGAGAGGTTGTTGGGTTTTTTTCTTTTCCCCTCTTATTATTATTACTGTTGCAACTGCTGTATTATATGCAACGTAGTTATGAAACATCGCTCATGAGTGTACCTTTTTTCAGATAAAAACGGGTATCCAGAGATCTAATACATAAGGTTAACCATCGTATGCTTCTGGGGCAATACAGTTCTTTCATACTTGCTTTTTAAAATTTAATCAGAGAAGGGAAGTGGAGAATGCTAGAACAGAAAATCACTCTGTGCTTCCTTCTAAATAATGTGCTGTTAGCGCTTGTACAACATTGTGAGGCTTTCTGAAATGTTTAGCCTTGATTTAATTCGTATTTAAGATCTCCCCTCCCAGCACATTAATATAATGTCAATGTAGAATGCATTGCATGGTGTAATTACTGAAGAGAGCAGTAGTTGGGAAAACAGGCGGTAATTGAACACATGGCTGTTTATTACAACAGGACAGTGCTCCTACGCTGGTATTTAGGGCATTAATAGGGAAGAATTGATTTGTTGTTTTAAGATGAATTCAATCACTGTTGCTTGGGCCTTTGTTTGTTGAGTCCGAGTTATGCTTTGTTAGTATAATGTGCCCGAGAGGTTTATACACCACAGCGTGGCATTAGTCATGTGGAGGGCTTGGGAGCAGAAAGCCATTTACATGAACAAAGGGTATTTTTTCTTTTTGGTTCTATTTATCTTCCACTCTAGTTTCTCTCCCCCTCCCCCAACCTAATCCCATGCCTCTCTCTTTCTCCTCCACCCTTTTTCTTTCCATAGTATTTTTGATCAGTGTAAAGATCCTCTCCCCCCACCCCCTCCCGTCCACTCCCTATTTCTAATTGGGGAATGGAACTTTGACTGACAGGTGGCAATGTAGAGAGTGACACAATGTAAATAGGAGTGGTTACTCCTGAGCCTGTACAAGAAAGTGGGAGAGAAAAGCCCTGTTCAGCATTGAGGAAAATGATTAATTTCAAAGCAAACAGAGCCCGTATTAGATGTGCCAGTGCATGTCTCAATGGTGATGTTTTCAAAGCAGCAGAGCCAAAACCTTTTTCACGTTCTTACTGGATTCCACTGTAGTTAAACTTTCTGTTGGCCACATCCTGCAAACTGATGAACCTCCTGCCCTTTTATCTCTGTTCCTCATGTGAGCCTGAGAGAGAGCGAGAAGACTACATGACTGAAGCTGAATTCATGCCATCCAAATTACGAACAGTGCAAGTTGGTATTTTAATCTCATTCTGCTTGAGAGGAATCCCATTTTGATTTATTTCTAAGCAGGGGAGAAGGAATATATACTTCACAACCACATCGCTTGACATTGACTTCCCTCACCAGTTATTGGCCTGTCTCTAACCTTCCCTTTTTAGGGAAGGTTGTTGAACGGGTTCAGCAGTATTTGGACCGCATCAGTTTTCTTGCTCTCTCACGGTCTGGCTTTAGTCTGGGTTACGGCACTGAGACTGCGCTTGTGGCCTTGGTTGACGACCTTTCTTGTGATTTTGATCAGGGTCGATCTACCTTACTGATCCCGTTAGATCTGTCAGCTGGTTGATCGCGAGATGCTGGTGGCCCGCTTGCAGAACCGGACTGGGGTGGGTGGAATTGTTCTTGAATGGTTCTGCTCTTTCCTGTCTGGGAGGACCCAGCGAGTGGTGCTGGCTGGGGACCGTTCTTCATCTCGCCGGGACCACATGTGTGGAGTTCAGAAACTTTATTCTGTCCCGTCGCCTGTTCAACGTACATGCAGCCTTTGGGGAGGTCATGAGGGGGTTTGATGTTTGGTGTTCGGTGATGTTCAATCATCAATATGCTGATAACACCCAACTTTACCTCTCTTTTTCAACTGACCCAGGCCCGGCAGTCTTGGTGCTTACTCTGTGTCTGGCAGCTGTGGGGGACTGGATGAGGGCGAGCCGTCTGAAGTTGAATCCCAACAAGACGGAGGTGATGTTGGTGGAAGGGGCAGGGAGGTGGTGACCCCCATCATCGATAGGGTTCATCCCTTCCTGGCCCCCAGGTTTGGAGTCTGTGGTTGCTCCTTGACTCACGGCTTTGCCTGGATGCTCAGGTGATGGCGGTGGCAAGGAGTGCCTTTTGACAACTACATCTGATACGTCGGCTTCGGCCGTATATCTCAGACTTTGAGCTGGCCATTATCATCCATGCGTTCATCACCTCAAGACCAGACTATAGCAACGTGCTCTACGTGGGGCTACTCTTGGTGACTATCCAGAGACTGCAGCTAGTGCAGAATGGGGCGACTCGTCTCCTCACAGGGATGGGGCACTGGGAGCATTTAACACCAGTGCTCTGTTCATTGCACTGGCTGCTTATAGTTTACCAGGCCCGATTCAAGATGTTGGTTATAACTTATAAAGCCCTATACAGTCTGCGCCCCACTTAGCCGTGGGACTGCCTCACTCCCTGGGTCATGGATTGGCCCCTGTGGGCTTCCGGGAGCGCCCTCCTTGAGGTCCCTTGTGTGTCACGGGTGGCGACCATGGAGAGGGCATTCTCAGTGACTGCTCCAAGGCTGTGGAACTCCCTCCTGGTAGAGGTTTGGCTGTCCACGGATCTTCCCTCCTTCCATCGACAGTGCAAGACCTGGTTGTTCCACTAGACTTTTGGCAGGGGAGATGGGTAGTGGGATGTTGGGTTGGGTGTTAGCTCCAGTAAGTATTTTTATGGTGTATTGCTTTTATGGACTTCTATGTCCATATATTTTTATATATTTATATTTATCTGTTTTTATTAATTTTAGTTAGCTGCCCCAGGCAGGATGGGTGCTAAAAATGCTAAAAATAAATAAATAAATACATAAATAAATGGCCAAAATATGGACCCTGGATATTTGCTCCATTTCCAATTGACCTCAATGAAAGACACGTGTAGACAGATTTTGTTCCACATTGGGTTGCAGAAGAACTGGGAATGTTGCTTTTAACCCTTCACTGACACTGAGCATATTTGTCCCTAGAGAATAAGAAGCCTTCAAAGTAGGGTATTCCATCGATTGCAGGGAAGCTGGACCTTTTTTTTGATGATGAGACATCTGTATCCGAGTACAATAGTTTGAGTAGTACTGAGACACTAGTAGTTTTGCCTTTTGAAGCTGCAGTTTCTACTGTTAGCATGGAAGAAGAGATGGACAGACTTGTCATTCCCATAGAAAGACACCCCCCTCATATACGCAGTCAGCAACTTAGTGTATGTACATCATCACACCATGTTGCAAATGCAAACACCCGAGCCTCATCAGACAGAACTAATTAAAATAGTAAGTCTGGGTAATTTGAAACAGAAAATGCTAGCTATGAGAAGAACCAAACTTGAAGAAAGTCTTTGGGTAATTTCAGACGTGGCGGGCCGATCTGTCTCAGATCCCGGTCTGTGATCAGACCAGCCATCCTTTAGACGTGCCAGCCTGATCGCAGAGGGGAATCAGGGAGGGGGCGAAGCTGCGCGGCCAACATGCAGCCACTCAGCCCCCCCCCTCGTGCGCCCACGGCCGCCTGCCCTCGGGGAGACGGGCGGGCGCAGCGACCAATGAGGCCGCTGCAGCTGATCCCGTCCCGTGATTGGGACCTGATTCCGGGACGGGGCTGGCAAGCAGACGTTCATTGTGGCCATTGCCAGCCCCATCCCAGACCATGGTCAACCTAGCCACGATTCTGGAGGTGAGGCCGGCCTTACCTCCAGAACCGTGGTCAGTTTGATCCTGGCCAGATGTTCACTGTGGTGAACATCTGGCTGGGAGCAAATAGACGTTCATGGGATCACTGCCACTACACGGGATCCACTGTAATTCAGTGTGGTGAACAGCGATCTTGTAACGTCTGAAAGTACCCTTTTTTATGCCTAGAATTTTATTTTTATTATTATTATTATTATTATTATTATTACAGTTGATTTATATCCCTCACTTCTCCAAGGAGGACTTAGGGCAGCTTACAGTAAAACAAAAATGAAAACATATAAAAACAGCAAAAAAAACCCAACATCATGGCCATCTTCCCATCACGAAGAATTCATAATAGACATGACCCCAACCCTCGAAACATATATATCCTATCCACCCACCCTTGGAATTCCAAAATTAAACAATCGTATAACATAAAGTAAGGGAGAAGAAAGTGTGGGGACTTCTCCACAGTCAGGTAAAAGTCACTTTGTGCAGCACAAGCTGTGTGTTTTATGTCTGGGTAGTGACAATTGGCCATGAGCTACAAATTCTTCTTAGGTCGCTTTTAGATGATCACGGCCGCGCCCGCGCTTCTTGTGAAAAAATGCCGGGAGCCGGAATCAGACGATACACTCCCGGCAATCATGCGCCTGGAAGGGGGACACGCATGCTTTTCCGGCCACGATTTGACAGGGTTGAAAAATCGACCCGTTCGCGGCCGCGATCGTCTAAATATGGCCAGAGTGAGGCCACACGAGACAGGGAGGGGAGACTACCATGCCCTAGGTAGACTTATCCCTCCCTGGGTAAATGAGCCATGCAGTGCAGTGGCTCGTACCCAGGGCCCGCCGGATGCCCCCTGCTCCAGGGAGGGGTGAGCAGCTGGCTGCTTCTCAACGCGTCCTCGGAAACGCATCGTGGAGCAGCCTTACCCCACATGGATTCAAGCTGCCCAGAGTGGGGCAACCCGTGTAGGCAGGCCCCTTTTGTCCACCGTGTGGTGGGCTCCATGGTGTGCACAGTCACGTCATGTCTGGGGATGGGCTTTAGGTTCGAGTGGGGCGGGTTGGGCATGTGCTTGTGCGGCCAGCATCGTGAGCCTCCCCAGCCGTGCCAGTGGCTCCCAAAGGGGTCGGCCCACCCAGCTTCCCCACAACTGTCTGGCCTTCTTCCTACACTTATCCCACTGTGTGACAACCATCTGGCTAGCTTCCCGCGCTTTCCCCACTGTATGGCCTCACCCTCAGTTGCCCAGAGGAGGGCATAACTCTTAAGACCCATTCCATATAACCAAGGAGGAGATTCCTTCTCATTCTGCTAACAGGGAACCAGTGTGCCTTTCTGTACACAATGATATATTTTATTGGGCCAACCCATGTTGGTGAGAGTATGCAAGTTTGGGGGCCACACAGGGCCCTTCCACAAGCATGCAAGGAGTCAGAGCTCTAAGGAATTCTATGCTCACTACAGGCATGAAAGGAGTCAGGACTCTAAGGTGAAGTGTTCTTTGCAGTTCCAATTCCTTAATACCTGTGGAAGGGCTGTGTAGACTGAAAACTTTGATACTCTTTCCAACAGAGGTTGATCCAATAAAAGATATCTGAAGTAGTTTATTCCCAACTTTTATATTTTGGCTCAACACGGCTGTCTCTGTCTCTCTCTCTCTCTGTCTCTCTCTCTCTCTTTCTTTCTCTTTCTGTACACTTCTGCACATGAACAGAAACGTCCATAACTAGCTACGGATTTCCTGCTGAGCAGGGAGTTGGACTTGATGAGCTCCGAAGTCACTTTCCAACTCTATGGTTCTAAACGAGTTGCAAGCCAGGATGCTACTAGTGTCTATATGTTTAAAGAGAAAGAGAGAAAGTCATAGCTAGAAAAAGGTTTCCCCTCTGCTTATGATCAGTTTCGAATTAGCTGTGTTTTCTAGGCTAGGTCACATCTCAAGAAAAATACTCCTCCCACTCGCCCCATCGCGGCAGGTCAGGAACTAGAAATAAACTAAAAAACAAAAAGTTGGTGAAACTTAATTAACATTTCTATTGCAGTAATACTTTATACTTGTCCAAAGTTTCTGGTACAATGCCTCTCTCTCTCCATATCTTCCTATATTCCCCACCCCAATGCAAGAAGGGCAGCGTGCCTTTCCCCCCTAATACGTTTACGGGATGTACTGGACGATAGTGACTTTCACCAACAATTTCCTTCTAATGTATGTAAAATTAATAAAGGAAAAAAGGGGGAAAAGAAACTAGAAGACAGCAGGTTTCTGCTAATGACGTTCAGCTGTTACAATTCTGGGCTGCACACTGAGCTAGTGCTCAGCCTTTATCAGTAATGCAGTTTTACTAAATATGGAGAAATTAGACTGTTTATTTTATTTTAGCTAAGCCTTTTTTTTTATGCCTTTCTCCTTGTAGCATCTAAAGCCCTTTTCGCATGAGACGCAACCCCCCCCCCCCCGCCCATGTGGCTGGCTGGCTGGGTGAGGGGTGTGTGCACGTCCGTGCGACAGCCGGTGGGGATGGGTGGGGGTGCGTGCATGCTTGCTCCCACGCTCCACCCATCTCTACCTATACCCCATCCACAGAGGCATTGGAGAAAACGGAGGTGCCTCCGTGCATGGAAATCGGTGGAGATGGGTATGCGTCTGTACGACAAGCTTCACACCCATTGCAGCCTCCACCCATCCCCCACACACCACGGCTCCTCCCAGGCCCACTTATTCACCACTCCATTGAAGCTTTTGGGAGTGAGGGTGAACATCTGGGTACACAGCATAACCCTATTTCACCAAGGCCTTGGCCAATGAAAGTTTCACAGGGTTCAAGTCTAGTTGTTGGGTATCATTCCATAACAAACTACATGCTGCATGAAATTATTAGGATAAAAATGCATATACCTATGTGGGTTCCCAAAAGGGTTCCCACATACAATGAGCTAACACTGGAACCACTTTCTTTTTGCTCCTCTGCCCCTGGAGATACAAACTCTATTAGCTGGTAGCAATATTAGAATCTTTAAAAGAATTAAAGCCACAACATACATAGGCCACAATCCTGAAATCACTCACTCCAGACTAAGTGCAAGTGAATGACTCCAGAGTAAATGTTTGGAGGATTGTGCTCTTAGCATGTTACACAGACGTCATGTGTAACCCAACATTTATTGTCTATCAGGAACTACCTCAGTTCAGCACCCGAATCTCGCAACACCCAACTGCAATTAATAACTCTGCACCTTATGAACAGCCCTATGAGGGGATAGTAGGAAGGTGGTGCTATAAAGATTGGTTAATACAGGTCTGGCTTCACCACAGTGTGTCCCAGGACAAGGACCCTGAGCCCAACTATTTTCTCTGTTCTGAGGCCCCTGCTATTTTCTCTACTTCCTAGTGACCTCCATTTTCACTAGGAAGAGTGTGAGACACTATGGGCCCACAGATAGTTGCCACTACACCCCAGGTAAGCGGTAGAAGAAGGGCCCTTTTACTATTGTTGGGGGGAGTGTGCCTGGCCAAGTCTGCAGGTACTCAAAGGGATGCTCACATCCCTGGGTTGAGTACTCTTAAGTACCTACCGGTTTTAATACTATCCTGGATCCACGCTCTAAGCCTCACATGTCTTTCAACAGGACCAGTGGAAGGATTTTAGCCGCCCTTGTTGCCCCCTTCCTCCCCTCCTCCCCTCCCCACCGATTTACCAACAGTGGTGGCGGCAGCTGGATCAGGGATGGGAAAAGCACCTCTTTCAACTTGTAGGAGAAGTAGTGACAGCAGCAGGATCAAAGCTCTTCACAGGCACATCATATTGTAGACTGAGGTTAAAATTTTCAAAAGGACACAATAGGTATTAGATAGTTTAAAAAAACAAAACGTGGAAAATAAACCAGTTGGAAAATTTAGGAAGTTGGGAGCCTAAATCCCTTTGGACATAGGTGCGTGTGGAGTTCCTCAAGGTTCTATTCCATCACTTCTTTTCAATGTGTAGATGCAGCCTTTGGGTGAGGCCATGAGAGGGTTTGGTGTTCGGTGTCATCAATATGCAGATGACACCCAACTTTACCTCTAGTTTTCGACTGACCCAGGCCCAACAGTCTCGGTGCTTATTCAGTGTTCGGCAGCTGTGGGGGACTGGATGAGGGGGAGCCGTCTGAAGCTGAATCCTGACAAGACGGAGGTGATGCTGGTGGGAAGGGCCATGGGGTTGGTGACCCGCATCATTGATGGGGTGCACCCCCCTGGTCCCTCAGGTCCATAGTCTGGGGGTGCTCCTCGATTCACAGCTCTGCCTGGATGCCAAGGTTGGGGCTGTGACGAGGAGCGTATTTTGCCAATTACATCTGGTGTGGCAGCTTTGGCAGTACGTCTTGGACTCCGACCTGGCCACTATCATCCATGCCTTCGTCACCTCAAGATAGGACTGTTGTAATGCACTCTATGTGGGGCTACCCTTGGTGATGGTTCGGAGACTGCAGCTTGTGCAGAATGCAGCGGCCCTTCTCCTTATGGGGATGGGTCGCCATGAGCACATTACACCGGAGCACTGCTGTAGTCACCACTACACCGGCTGAACATCTGATTTTACCACGTGTTGCTGCAGCCATCTACCTCAAGCAATGTGCTATTAGAAAAAAGGAACTTACTAACGTATATGCTGTCATTCTCTTGAAATCTCCCCCCTAACAGAGCTCATGCCCCTGACAGTCAAAATAGAGGGGCCCTTAAATTTTTCACAGCGTCTGACACGAAACAGGACACAGAGACTATTTAGACAATTCCATGGAGCCCTCCTGCCAGGCTACATGAGTTCACTAAAGCTGCCAGTTCTTTAGCTTAATACTGAGTCTTAGTGCATTAATTGAAGGCTTCCAGTGATCTAGGACACAACACGTGCCAGAAGTAGGAACTAAAATTAGAGGCAGACTTTTGGCTGTGAGATCTGCTGCAGGCTACGCACGTTGAAGGAGGGGGAGGAAGCAGCATGTCAGTCACAGCTCAGACTGCTCGATGGCCAGATCACCTCCTCCCATCAGGTATTTTAGATTTGCAATGTGCACTTTGATGATCACCCTTCTTTTTATGTCGCATCCTGCTTACTGAGATAGCACATGCTGATTTATTTTAGTCGCAGGCTTCTGGTTGTCAGTCACTGTCGCTGTTACTCTGCATGTTAACCAAAGTGCAGGTGCATATCATCCTATAGATCGTTGAGTGGACAAGAAGGGCAGGCTTGCCCATTGGACAGTGTGGATACCCTGTCCAGAATGAGGGCCTTCTGGGGGAAGCACTCTCTGATTAGCTTGAAGGCCCCTTCTGGGCCTTCTCATTACATCTTGAGACAGCTGGTCTGGGTCACAGGGTTCTTGCTTCCCTTTGATCTCGATGGGAGCATCCCGCCAACTCCACCTGCATTGCAAGCTCCAGCTCGCACGGCAAGGTCCAGGCTGAGACTTGAAATGTGGGTGTGGGAGGGGACAAAAATGTTTTGCCTAGGGCAGCAAAACACTTTGGACCAGCCCTGTGGGTGAGTTCCTTCTTTACTAAATAATTTCCCAAAAATGTGAAGGCAAACTTAAAAGGAGACAACCAGCTTTTCTTTATGAAAAAGGCATGAGTATTTCATCTTATTAAGGACTTGGTGTCCACATTAGCTCCCGGTGACATAGTCATGTGGGATGAGGGAGAATGAAGATAAGCAGGAAATAGCATGACTTGGCCTTAGCTGAGGGCAAATTGCTTTTTCTTCCACAATTTATTAAATATATTTTGCTTTGAAAGTTTTTCATTTTCCCGTGTGGCTTTCTTTTGCGTAAGCATCATCCCGGCGTAATTTACTGCAATGCTATTTAGAATCCTGTTAAAGAATCTGAAAGGGGAATGGCCAAGATCTTGTGACCTTTTCCTTCTCGTTTCAGTTGAGACAATCTGAGCTGCTTGCTGCTCTACAGAGAACAATGTCTCTCTAATTTATTTATTTATTTATTTAACAATTTTTCTACCCCGTCCCCTCCAGCTCGGGGTGGCTTACAAGATGCATAAATAGAAACATAACAATAAAAAACACACACACAAAAAATATAATTAAAAACATTAAAATGCTAAAAATAAACTAAAAGGACAGAACTCCCCATCCCCGACCCACCCACCCTACCCGTCTCCCTCTCCAAAGGCCTGGTGGAACAGCCAGCTCTTATACGGTCTTCAGAAAGAGGGGAGGTCCGGGGCCAGGCGGGTCTCCATCAGGAGGGAATTCCACAGCCTGGGAGCGGCCACCGAAAATGCCCTTCCCATCGTCGCCACCTGGGCAACCCAGGGGACTTTGATTGAATGAATATGAGATTATAGGCAACTTGGCTCAGATTCTTCTGCCACCCTTACAGCCATTTCTGTACTTATGATTACTCCCAAACCAGAAAAAGAACCATTCACATACTGGCGGTAGGGATGGGCGAACGCGGTTCGGATTTCGGACCGAACCGAACTTCCAAACCGAACTCGATTTTCGAACCGAATCGAATTTCTGAACTCGGCTTTGTTCACCCATCCCTAAAAGATAATATTCCATTTAGTTCAATGGGGTTTGAATTTCCGAACTTTGTTCGGAAGTTCGGAGTTCGGACCGAACTCGAATAGTTCGGTCTCGACCGAACCAAATTTCTGAACTGAACCAAATTTCCGAACTCAGTTCTGTTCGCCCATCCCTAACTGGCAGTACTAAACTTAACCCTGCGTTCTCTGGCTTTGTATCTAATAGAGCAGCGGTTCTGCTAGTGGGCACAGAGGGTATTGCAGGGTGAAGGGTGGGAGAAGGGACCACAGTTGGCAAGATACCTAGCTCCTCTCTGATTGAATTAGGTGGAATCTCCAAAATAATGGAGTGACAAGGAAGGAAAGAGTCCAAGAACAAGGGAAAGAGGGAGAAGCAAGGGGGTTGGGGTTGGGTCTCTGTTACCACAGACCATCGTAAGGGGGCAAGGATCAATAAAGTTTGAGAACTGCTGTAATAGAGGCATAATGAAGAAAGCTCCATACCACAAAATAGGGTATCAGACTTCATCTACGACCAATGAGGAGAGTATTGCCCTATGTTCGAACATGCGACTAAGGCAGAATTCTCCACTGAAACCTTACATGGTGGAGCTCAGCTCTGATAGTCTGCTCCCCTGTGTGTGCAGTGCTCTCTTTGGGGGAGTTCTCGAATCACAGAGAGAGCAGAATACTGGAGTCAAGGATTCCCTAGCTGTAGCTTAGAGAAGTTTGCCTTTAGTTCATTTCACTAGACACACACTAATCAGAGTAATTAACAATTTTAAAAATGCCATAGCTGTTTTGGCCGATGGCTCTGTGGGTGGAGATGGGTGGAGCATGCATGTACCCCCACCCTTCTGCTGTGCCTCCCACACATGGACATGGAGAGGGGGGGGCATCTCATGTGACATGGGCCTAAATAAAAAGTTCAGGATTAGGCCCTATTCTTTTTTTTTTAACAAAGATTTTTATTTTATTTTTTAACGAGGATTTAATAAAGTTGCTGACCAATTGTAAGAGCTTTGATTTCTCAAAATTAGGCTGGGGGCAGGGAATATTTTCCTCACTTACTGAAACAAAACAAAAAAAGAGAGCACATTTTGCAATAGAGACTTCTAACTTATTTAAAGACCGGCTCAAAGAATGCTGTGTGAACTATCAGCAGTCTTTTCAAGCTGCTGTGGATGTTATACAGTGTACCAGAAAAAAGTACTATCTTGAAATTGCCAGAGGGGATTAAAATTAAAATTGATAGATAAAACTGAATCTTTCGTAAGATGTTGAGATAGAGATAAACATAACTAGGTATTAGTATCTTTAAAAAACAACAACAACAAAAGCAACCATCTAGTGTTCAGAGCAACTATGCCCAGAGCCTAGTGTTTTTATATCAGAAGATGAGGCTAGTGGAACCGGATTCATTCTTTGCCTCGTCTTCCTTGGTTGTCACTGAAAGCGCTCTAGCTGAGACAGATGGCGGCTGGTTTAGTTGTGTGCGTGGGAGAGAGGAACTTCCACATGTGATTTTTTACCATTTGGTAGTAATTAGTTTGTTGTATAAATTAACATTAACTGAACCATTCTTCAGGCATTGTTTGTAATTATCTTCTTTGAGCCTCTGAGTTGTATAAAGAAATAAAAAGCGGGGAAGAAACTGCTCCTTATTTTATACAAGGAGAGGAATCTATCATTAGACAGAACAGAACAACAATTATTGTTGCGAGCCTGAAAGACTGAGAACTGTGAAATAACAGCTTTAAAAAAAACAAAGAGAAAAAGATTGACAATATTTCATGGAAATGAATGATTTACAAATGCAAGTCGATTTTGTGAGGATTGTTAAAGCAACATATAAGGAATTGGAGAGAATGTAATCCTTTTCTTTTCCCCCCTTTGTACACTTCACCTGGAAAGAATGTTGGTGTTTTTAATTTTAATATAGAATTTTGCTAACAGTCTTTGGCTGTGAGGCATCCCTTCATTCCTCATAGTAGATGTTAATGACAGGATTAACTGAACAATGTGAACCTCTAGTGTGGTATTCTTTTGAGTCAAGGTTTTCTTGACACAGTTCTGGTCAGGTAGGAAATTTGAAGACAACGGCTCCTCCTTTGTCCCCCACCCTGAAAGAAGACAGGGACACTATTCTTGTGGAGTAAATTAGGCCGCACCAAACTTTATTAGCCTTATCGGGGAGGAGGGGGCTATGCCCCTCCAGGTCCTGACAACCTAACTATTAACTGACAACTTAGGTAGAGTAAACTTAAGGCGGTCTGATGTTCCTCAGTACCGCAACCATGTTAACTATAGCTGCTGCAATGTCACGCCTGCCCAGCGGATCAGGAGGCCTTCGCCTACCGTGACCCAAGGAAGGAATGAGGGCCGCCGGCGATGACCCTGGACCGCCCCTTTCCTAGGGTCTTGCACGATGCTGGTCAGCAAGCTCTAGCATTCACGTGGACCCCATCTCTTAAGGAGATGACCTGGCAGCAGACTATCCCTACCATCTAACTTAACTAACTCGCAGGACCCCTGCGGTGCGACAGCTATTAATCTCTGATCCCCTTCCCACCTGTAGCCAATTACAAATTAAAACACTGTGAGGAAGGCGAAAAAACCAACCAGGACTTATGCCAATTATCCTGACGGCCAAAATTCCTTCCCGGCCGTGAACTCAAGTTCAGCAACCAGTGCTACCCACTGTATCACAGGGAGGGTGGGAGGGTGTTCCCTCGATGGTGCCTGGGCGCGAATGCTATGTTCACGCCTGGCACAAGATGGCGGCCGCGAGCTCCCGCTCATCGCGAGAGCTCGCTTCGCGCCGCTTTCCTCCACGCCGTGCGCCCCCTCTCCTTGCCTGGCGTGCCTCCTTTCAGCTCAGGCGGAGGAGGACAACGGCCATCGCCCCCGAGTCGCTCCCCGCTTCGAGGAGGGCCAGGTAGGCGACGAACATTTGTATTATGTATCAGCCAGTTCTGGTGTTAGCTGGAACCTGGGAAAGCAGAGGTGCATGGAAATTAATTGCAGGGAACAACTTTTACTATGTCAGAACCACGTGGCTTCCATCCATAAAAATGGGCCCAATACTTAAACACGTAGAAATTTTACATTTCACCATAACAAGTTGCAACTAGTTCTCCATGTGCTGTTTCGTATGATGGGAACCAAGGGAGAAAACTTCTCAAATGGGCCACAGTTCCTTAAAAGATAGCTTCAATAGCAAAATGTTTATAAAAAAGTAGACAGGCATGTTTCTCATCTGGTTTTACAGCAGTGTATCTCCATTGGCTCTTAATTGGAATTACACATGAGAACATAAGATGTGCCATTCTGGGTCAGACTCATGGTCCATCAAACCCAGCATCCTGTCTCTGACAGTGGCCAATATGTCGCTTCAGGGAAAGACCCAACAGGTCACACTGGGACAATCCATTCCCTGTTGTTTGCTCTCAGCTCTTGACAGTCAGAGTTACGTCCCACAGCCCACTTGGCTAATAGCCATTAATGGACCTATCTTCCAGGAACTTATCCCATCCTTTTTTAATCTCAGCAATGTACTGGTCTTGACCACATCCTCTGGCAACAAATTCCAGAAGTTCATGGTTTGCAATCGTGTAATTGAGACCCATGCATGACCCATTTATTTGCAAAGTCCATTCCATTCTTTCACCATTGGAAATTGCACTTAGAAGCTGCTTAGGTGGAAGGGAGAACAATTATTGCAGGTCACAATTTGACCTGACCTATTTTAGAAACACCATAAAAAGTTTAATGTCTATAAAGTAGATAAAACTTTTATGTCCCAAAGTGGACATGATGGGGCATTGATCAACTAAGAGTTTGTTCATTGCAGCTAGCTATTGACAGTGGCGTAGACCCACAGTAAATCCTTACAGTAGACAAATCAATGTGTGTCCAAAAGAAAAGAAAAAAAACATGAACCAGTAATATATCTCATTACCGCATGAATTTATGTAATATCTAAAGTTCATAAGTAACATTTGGCAAAAGCTCCTACAGGACTTGAATACACACAATATCATTTCTTCATAAAACAATATGCAAACAATCCATATCTTTGAATCCCAACTTCTCCTGATCGCTTGGTACCAATATTGATAGTTCACTAAAACAAAAAACTTAACAGTTTAAAAAGACACTTAAATGTACAAGAGTTTTCTTAAAATACACACAAAAACACAATTCAGT
>QEPC01009250.1:2950732-3043340 GCA_003113815.1 Sphenodon punctatus
ACCCTCAAAGAATTCCAACAGGTTAGTGAGGCATGACTTACCTTTACTAAATCTGTGTTGACTCTTCCCCATTAAGCCATGTTTGTCAACATGCCCTGTAATTCTGTCCTTAATGATGGTTTCCACCATTTTGCCCGGCACAGACGTCAAGCTTACTGGTCTGTAGTTTCCAGGATCGCCTCTGGATCCCTTTTTAAATATCGGGGTTACATTTGCCACCCTCCAGTCTTCAGCTACAGTGGCAGATTTTAGTGACAGGTTACAAATTTCTAACAGTAGGTCTGCGATTTCATATTTGAGTTCCTTCAGAACTCTGGGGTGAAGGGTGAATGCCATCTGGCCCTGGTGACTTGTTAGTATTCAGTTTGTCAATTTGCCCTAGAACATCCTCCGATGTCACGTTGATTTGTAACAGCTCTTCCAATTCCTTGCCCACAAAGCAAGGATTCAGCGTGGGTACCTCCCTCAAATCCTCGACAGTGAAGACTGACGCAAAGAACTCATTCAGCTTCCCTGCAATGTCCTTATCCTCCGTGAGCTCCCCTTTTACTCCCTTGTCATCTAATGGCCCAACTGACTCCCTAGCATGCTTCTCGCTTCTGATGTATTTGAAAAAGCTTTTGTTGCTTGTTTTTGCCTCTTTAGTAAGCTTCCCTTCAAAACCTCTCTTGGCCTGCCTTATTAACATTTTACATTTACATTGCCAGTCTTTATGCCCTTTCGTATTATTTTCATTGGGACTAGCCTTCCATTTCTCTAGGATGCAAGAGTCACATCTGGTGGGTTTTACAAAGCTGCGAGATCTCGCTGTGTAAAAGGGAAATAATGCATTCACACATGACAATTAATAACACCTGGTACTATCTTGAGCATTTACAGGAACCCATTTTTGTCGTGTGTAAAAGTGGACTGAAAAACGCCTCCTGAGCCCCGCATTGAGAGAAAAGCCACGCAGGGATAGTTTACATGTTCTCCACGCTGTCGGAAGTGACGTGCTCCCCGTTGTTGGCGGTGGTGGCAGCTGGAGATGCGGGTCTTTGAAGAGGCGCGTTCTGAAAGCCTGAAAATTGAGGCTTTCAGAACTCACCTCTTCAAAGGCCCACATCTCCAGCTGCCGCCGCCGCCAACAGGGAGCATGTCACTTCCAGCAGCGTGGGGAGTATTTAAACACTCCCCGTGCAGCTTTTCTCACAACGCGGGGCTCAGGAGGCGTTTTTCAGCGTCTCATTTATAGAATTCTGGGTCTGGTAGCTCAGATGACACAGTGCTCTACTGTGCTTTACAAAATAACTGTGTGAACATACAGCCCCATATATCACTATCTGCTTATGCTTTATAGGCAGCTTACTTTGATAGAAGAGGCAAGCCTTTTCAGAGGAGAATTCATATTCTTAACGCATGTGCAACTTGGTTGCTATCTGTCTCTCTCTCCCTTTGGCTTTTTCTGTTGTTTCTGCCAGACTTGAGATAATATTTTAGTTTCGCTTTGTGGAGTCAATAGGTTGACTCTAAAGTTACTACTACTACTAATCATTACTATAGTGCTAGTAAGCTGATAACAGAATTTGGCTCATTACATTCATTCAGTGGTAGCAGGATGGGGTGGTTGTTGTTTTTCTTTGGTAAGGAGTTCACAAGCTTTTTCTTGATAAAGTCCAGGTTTGGGCATGGATAAATATTATAACATTTGTGTTGCTGAAAGTGCATCAGACATTTTCAGCTGAACTAATTCAAGAGAAGAGCAGATCTTTTTTAGCCTGAAAAATGTAGGTGCGCCAACTGTGCCCAAAGGATCGTATGGTAAGACTAGGGCGTTTTTAGACAACCAGGGGAATCTAGTGGATTGACAATTTCGCTCTTTAAAAAGTCACGCAGGGAACGTTTACACCCACTGGAAGTCGCCGGCCACCATTGAAAACAGCGGCGCCTGGCAGCTCATGCATGATTTTTAAAACCGGATTTGTAAAACCTCGTCATGAACCTCTGGTTTTACAAATCTGGTTTAAAAAACAATGCTCAAGCTGCTGGGTGCCACTGTTTTCAATGGCAGCCAGTGACTTCCAGTGCATGTAAACACTCCCCGTGCGACTTCTTTAACAGCGGATTGTCAACCCGTTAGATTCCCCCACTCGTCTAAAAACGCCCTAGGAAGCAATACAGAGTTTTACAAAGAGCTAAACTAAAGGAGAAACTAAGGTCAAAATAACTGTGGGGGCTTCTCACTTGATCTCTTTCCAGCTGAGGAGAGAAGGAACGGGAAAGAAGAGTTGAATACAAGCTATTGTTCTCTCAAACATCATGGATGTTTTTGCGTCATCTTAATATAAATCATGCAGATGCATTTTAATTCTAGACAAGGCATTTCAAGTCCTTGTGCCTGAAAGGAAGGGATAGTTTTATGACATAAAGGATAGGACAGGATAGTCTCATGACATAAAGGATGGAACAGGATAGTCACGTGACACATTCTATCCCATCCTGACTATCCTATAATCAGACTATCCTAGCAGGACTGGATAGTCACATGACATAAAGGACAGGCCAGGATAGTCTTGTAACATATAGGACAGAACAGTCTCGTGACAAAAAGGATAGAACCTACTTGTCCCGCCAAGCACCAGGACAAGTAGGTTCTGTTCTCAGCTTTGATTGGGGCCCATGTTCACTGCATTTGCAACAACGAGGGAAAGACAATGAACACGGGTCCCTGGCTTGATATTGGTTTCTTGTATGTTCTCTGTCCTTTTGTCTTCAGTTTGTGAAAGAGAGAGAGAGTAATTGTCATCTTCTTCCCAAGATGTGGTGAATTATAGAATAAAAGGGCTGGAAGGAACCCCATTAAGCTAGGACCCGTTTCCATTAAACAGGACCCACTGTACCGACACTATTCGTGAGAGAATTGGTTAATATGACTTACCATTTGCATAGGTATAGTATAGTATAGCTTTATTTGTTGTTAGCCACCTGGGCTATAACAACCATAACAATCAGTCATACAAACAATAACATACAAAACAGCTTTACTAGAAATCAATCAAATACTAAAATAGGAATAAAGCTAAACATGGGCTGTTAAAATATGCAAACATAAAAGAAAAACAAAGCAGAAACAGAAGAATTTTAACTCAAAGTTTACACTAAAAGACAGATAATAGAGCCCACATATTTATCCAGTTTTAATCAGCAAGACCCGGAGACATAAGATGGCAACCCCTCTAGAGTAGGGACCACTCGCATCCAGAAGTATGTGCATTTTCCATATATCGTTTAGCCCAGGGTGTTGCCTGCCAAATATTGGGGTGATATACTTTCCCCTCAGCTCAGTATAGGCAGGACAATATAACATAATATGCATAACTGTCTCTATACAAGCCTTATCACAAAAGGCACAAATTCTCTCGTTGAACGGTGTATTCTTATATCTCCCTGTTACAATCGCTGAAGGAAAGGCATTAAATCTCATCAGAGAGAAAGCCCTCCTGAGAGGCCAAGACGGCCAATTGACAAGATAGTCCGCTGGGGCTGTCTTAATACTATAATCCGGTACACTCCGTGAGACTGAGCAGGCTATAGACTCCTGCTGGAGATTTTGATCGTTAATTCTCAGGGAGATCAGGCCTGAGAACCCAACCCAGCGGGAGCAAAATTTCCCTTGACAGACCAGGTTTGGCCACTTCCAATTCCGCCCTCCTACACCACCCGTCTTTTACATGCATACCATAAACGTGGGCCAATAATGAATTGGGGGTGGGTGGGAACACTTCCACCTTCAACCAAAATTTTAGAATACCGGCCAAAGCTATAGTCCAAACTGGCACCAAACCCAATTCCTCCCTAAGAATCGCTTGGGGGACTGATTTCGGAACACCCAAAATCGAGTGGAGAAATCAGTTCTGCAGGGGTTCAAGTTTCTCTTTTGCGGAGAAGCCCCACACAGCAACAGCATACAATAGCTGTGGGAGTACCTTGGCCTTAAAAAGGGCCAAGGCAGGGCTTACCAACCTCCCACCCTGTATGTGGAAAAAGCTAAGAATCGTACTCAACGATTTCCTGGCTTGGTCTTTAATTGCAACAACATGGGAGAGCCAACTCCCAGAGCTAGAAAACACTACACCTAAGTATTTAAAGGTCTTGACCTGCTCAAGATCGTGGCCCTCCAAGCACCAGTGATACTTGCGTCACGTTTGACCAATTACCATGATCTTAGTTTTCAAGGAATTGATCGCTAAGTTCTCCCTTTTGCAATAAAGCTCAAGCCTTGTTAAGCTGCGGCGTAGGCCCACCTGCGTTTATGAAAGACTGACCGTATCATCTGCATACAATAATAGGTGTAGCCGGTGAGAGCCCAGCCTAGGGGCATGACTGTTAGACATCCCCATAAACGGAATTAGATTGTTAACATAAAAATTAAAAAGAGTCGGGGCCAAAATGCAGCCTTGCTGAACCCCTCTATCTAGCGGAATGTCCTTAGTTCAAGAGGCTGATGGTGACGGGCGAACTCATAAGGAGTTGTTACTGTGGAGGAGAATTAATAAATAAAGTAACTGGCCATCAATCGAAGTGCCACTAAGTTTTACCCAAAGACTTTCCCTATCCACGGAATCGAATGCAGCCCGTAGGTCCACAAAACAGCAGAACAGGGGGATCTTATTATGCTTAGATGAATATTTAGCCACCAAGTGACTCAGAATGTAGATCTGGTCTATTGTGGACTGCCCGGCCCTGAAGTTGGCCTCTTCCGGGTGCAATATTTGTTCTGCCTCCAGCCACCTGTGGAACCGGCCCAAGAGGTATTTGGAATAAAGCTTCCCTACCACATTTGCATTGGTGTGGAAAACACTTTTCAGTCATTAACTTTCTCAGTAATCCTACAAAGTAGCAGGGCCAGTACTGTTGTTCCCACCATGGTGAACATCTGGCGGAATGCACTACAGACGTTACGGAACCGCAGCCACCACAGGGGGTTCGCTGTGGTTGACCGTGGTATCGTAACGTCTGACTGTGGGAGCTGGAAATCTCAGCATGCAGAAAGCTAGTTGCGTAGGTCTGCATCTCCAAACCTGTGAGCAGTGGTAACTAGGTTCAGCATCTAGAGACTGGAATTCCACAGCTGCTTCCCAGGCAGAACTCCTGTTCTGCTATTGGAGAAGCTGAAGAATTGGACAAACAGCATCACTTTGTGATCTAAGGTGTACACCTTGCTTTGACCTACTCTTAAACCTCTTGCCACTAGGGAGGAACTTAATTTTATTTTTTCAAGCTCTGTGATTTTTCACCAACCACCTTTCAGGTTTCTTTCATTCCAAGCATGGAGAACTCTATCGGAAGAGGCATTCATTGTTGAGTGATGCAAAGGGTGTTTTAGCCGGACAGGCTTCCCCATGCTGACCTTGCCAGCCCGCTTCACCCCCGGGTGGCCCGTCCATCTAAAGGTGCCCGTCCAGATGTTGAATTGGATCAGGTTGTACCTGCACCAGGGCAGCTCTGCCGGCAGCACTCTGGAACATCCCAGAGTGCCGCTGACAGAGTGGGCCAACCAAATCAGGTGTGCCGGCCTGAAGCGTGGGTCCATACATCAGATGGATCGCTGCTCCGCTTCCAGCCAGCCGTTGCCCCAGGAAACAACACAGCATTGCAGATGTTTTCATCCGCAACTCTAAGGTACATGGGGGAGGGCGGGAGGTGCACAGATAGACCATGGGCTGGGAACATGCTGGGTCCATCTGATCTAGACCCAGGTGGGGTTGGGAGTGGGAATATGTGGGGGTGCACCCCTGGAGCGGCTCTGGGGGCGGGCAGTCCTTCGTCCATCTGAAAGCACTCAATGTGTCACTTGTATTTTTTTGCCCAGAAGCCAGACCCTCGCGCCTACGTTTTGAAGGGTTTTAGTGCAAACTTTTATAGCAAATTACAGTCTCTCCTTGTGAGGAACAAAAATCTCAATATTATTTTACAAAGGTTAGTTTGTTCAATTTGTATCCTATCCTTTCCTAACGTCAAATGTAGTCATAAAAAGAAGCACATAAAATACAGAAGATAAAAACTCATATGGTGTCCATAACACCCTCCCCTCACCCGCTCCCCTTGCCCTAAATGAATGGCTTCCTTTTCCTTGTCTTGTAAAGGTATGGAAAATCAGTGCGTAAATCAGCCAAAGGCTATCTTCACAAAAATCCTTGGTTTTTATTCTCGAGTGATTTAATTACTTTGTGACGGCACAAATTTTCTGAAAGTCCAAAAAAGGACTCTGTGTGTGTGTGTGTGTGTGTGTGTGTGTGTGTGTGTGTGTGTGTGAATTAAGGTGGAAGAGGTGGATGGAGGGACAATTTAGTGACTAGAAGCTCAAAGAGAATACATTAATTAACCCAGGAGGATTGCTGCGATGCTGAGTGAAAAACCATAGCTTTGAAATCCAGCGATCTTTATCCATTGTTGGGTTTGGGTCAAAGACCTTGGACAAGAGGCGAGGGAAAGAATAGACAGGCGTGCGATGGGAACCAGATGTTTAAAGCCAATGGGGGTTGGCTCCTCTGCTATTTTGCTGCAGCCCCCTGATTCTTTTCCTCCCACAGGAAGTGTGACATTCTTGTCTGAAGTCCTTCTGTCCTTCGAAGCCAGTGAGAGAGAGAGAGACTCACACACACATGCAATTCTGGCTCTGCTTTTTTTTTTTTCCTTTGGCCTACCTTGTCGAATGGCCCTGGAAGACTAAACAGGTGTTATCTACTTTTGATTTCAGTGCATTTAAATTAATCCTGTCAGCTCAGCTGTTAAAACAACTGTCATCTCCAGCTGTTAGTAATTTTCGACTGGGCACTTTTACAGGTTGCCAAGTTCTGAGATTGCATTGTGAATCTCTCTTTCCCTCTTTGAATGCTATAGTAACAATGTGTGTATGTGTGGGTTTTGTGTTGGTTTTTTTTTAAAGGAGACTTACATTGCAGTGTTTTATACCAATCCCTGTTTGTTATATATTGGAAATAATAATATCTCAAAAACCAACATAATCATGCCAGGTTTTGGAATAAAGAGCTAAACCATGTGTGGAGTGGAATGCATATCAATCTTCTGTGGGCTTGCTGCAGCCTCTGTGCATTTTAAATTTGAATGAGAGATGAGTGAACCAGAGGGTTTACACGGTATGAGGGGGGCTTAAATTGTCATTACCAAAAATAATACCTGTCTTGTTCAGGTATTTATTCTTTTCTGTTGCACTGAAATATGAAAGTTACCTTAAAAACAGCTGATGTTACCAAGAGAAACTTAATGTTAAAAATAAACAGAAACTTTAAAAAATAAGGAATGAATGGGGGACATATTAAAGCACTGGGGTTTATGAATAATTACATTAAATACTTGTTAGAATGGTCACCATCGGATGTGAATTTTTGCAGCTGGGTTAGGAACTGTATTTTGTTTCAGAAAAGACTATTTACTTCCACTTTGCAAAGAATCAAATTTTAATAAGAAAGGTGTGTGTCCCCCCCCCCCCCCCCCCCCAACCTTTCAGAGGAACTGGAGTAGAATGATCAGGGTATTTCTATGAAATTGTCACCAAATTTTGAAGGTGCTTATGAAATTTAATGACAATTTATTCTCCCCTCATTTCTGCCCCTCTTAATTCTCATCATGAAAAGTAGTTCAAACAGCCAAACGCCCCCAAATTCAGGAACACGGAAATCCCAAGAGTCCATTTTTAAAATTAAGTTGAATTTTTTACCTATATCTACATTTTAAGGATTTTATTTGTTCTTAGAGGGCTCGATTCTCAACCGATGTAAACTGGCAAAGTGTTAAATTCAAAATGTGCATATTCTGCTTAAATTTCAAAATGCTTGAACCCTTTTAAAACAACATGTGAGTATTTCTGTGGGGTTTGTTGTTGCTTTTTTATTTGTTGTTTGAGAAAAGTATAATTTAAAGAAAAATACCAAGTAGATGTAGGCAATCTCTTTGTAGAGCAAACTAGAAATAAATTATTTTGAATCTCAGATAGTCCAATGAAAGGGGCTATTACTTTATATTGTCTGCCTCATAAACAAACAGTGTTACTCTTTATATGCCTATCAGTATATTCATTTATTTATTTTTCAATTTAATACCCGCTCCTCCTGCCATCAGGCAGCCTGGGGCGACTTACAATATAAAAACACAAATAAAATCCAATATAAAACATTTTAAAAACTGCTAAAAGGAGGATGACATTTCACACCACCCCGTCTCCCCCTCCCCCCTTTCATCCCTCTCCCCCACCTGGCTGTTCCGTTAGGCTTTTGACGAGGGGTAGGGATGGGGTGGGGGTGGGGTTTTCCCCCTCATATTGTAATTTTAAATTGTTTTAAAATGGTTTATATTTTGATTGAATGTTGTTCGCCGCCCCGGGCTGCCCTGAGGGCAGGAGGGGCGGAATATAAATTTTAAATTAATAAATAAAAAATAAACAAACGCCTGGCGAAACAGCCAGGTCTTACAACTTTTCAGAAAAGAGGAGAGATCCGGGGCCAGCCGCACCCCCACTGGAAGGGAGTTCCACAGTTGCAGCGTGGCCACTGAGAATGTCCTCTAGATTTTGACTACAATCCAGCAGGCTGTGTATTCAGCCTGCTGGCACAATGCCCAACCAGGCGGCGTGCACACATTTGCATATGCGTTCTCCATGCGTGGCACAACGGGATACCCCAGCCGATACTACTCCCCCAAGCCACACAGCCCAGGGGGATGGAGCAGGAGTTGGCAGGGGTGACCTGTTGCGCCGAGGGGCTTGCTGCGTAGGGGGGTGCGCATACGCAAATGTGCACCCACCAGCTGGCCGGGCATTGCGTTGGCGGGCCACATACGCGGCCTGTTGAATTGCACCCACAATCTATACTGATAGGCATATAAAGAGTACAACTGTTTGGCTATGAGGCAGACAATATAAAGTAATAGCCCCTTTCATTGGACTATCTGAGATTCAAAATAATTTGTTTCTAGTTTGCTCAACAAAGAGATTGCCTACATCTACTTGGTATTTTTCGTTAAATTATACTTTTCTCAAACGACCAATAGACAAACAGTGTTACTCTTTATATGCCTATCAGTATAGACTTTGGGTGCAATTCAACAGGTTGCATCTGTGGCCCGCCGACGCAATGCCAGCCAGACAGTGGGTGAACATTTGCGCATGCACACACCCTGCACACCAAGCCACTTGGTGCAACGGGGTGCCCTGCCAATATGACTTCCCCGAGCCCACACACCATGCAGCCCGGGGGATGGAGCACTCCTGCGAGCAAATATTTGTGCATGTGAACCCCTTGCACAACTAGGCGCAACGGGACGCCCCTGCCAATATGACACACACACACCCATGCTCTCACACCCCGCAGCCCGGGGGATGGAGTGCTCCTGCTCCATCCCCCAGGCTGTGGGGTGTGTGGGCTCAGGAAGATTGTATAGGCAGAGGCACCCCGTTTTGCCGAGTGGCTTGCTGTGTGGGGGGAGCACATGCACAAATGTGTACCAGCGTATGTTAACTGCACCCAACGTAGTTATGGGGTGTTGGATTGCACCCTTTAAATGGGAAGGCTCGGTAAATTAGGTTTCCATAATGTTTTCATTTTGAATTTGAAATAGAAGTTGTACAATTTAAGCAGAAAATTCCACAAAGAAGAGTGCAGTCCTGAGTCTGTTGTAGTCAATGGCAAAACTCCAATTGATTTCAATGGAAAGAGGCTCACGCCCATTAATACTTGGTACTTATCATACAGCAGGGGTGGGAAGCCCTTTCCCTCCCAGATGCCACTTTGAAAATTAGTACAAGCTCCAAGGGCTGCATAGAAGTTTGGGGTTGGGAGTTTTTAAGAGATGTGCTCAGGAAGAGGAAGGTCTAGATTCTAGACCATGGATCTGTGCCATGGATCCATACCCTCTCCTTGTGTGCCTGCCCACATTTCTGCTTCCATCCCCAGAGCTCAGTCTTACGCTCATTGAGGGTAGGAACCAGGGGTGGGACACCGGGGAGAATACCAGATACTGGATTTACCGGTATCGGATCTCCCCGGTATCGGATTTACCGGTATTGGCATACTGTTTTTTTGAAACATTGGCCGCTTTACTGTTTTTTTTACATTGCGGCCATTTATTTCAGTGGCCGCGATGTAAAAAAAACGGTAAAGCAGCCAATGTTAAAAAAAACGGTATGCCGATACCAGTGATTATGAGATTAATCCGATACACCCAGTTATATTCCCATACAGGAATATTCCCATACAGGGAATATACACATACTCTTTGCATTGTTGACAAAAGAAACGATAGCTCACAAGAGTACCCCGACCTTCTGCCAAAGCCCAGAGATGCTGCGTCAGAGCCCAGAGTTTCCAGGCAAAACCCAGAGGCAGCCCTTTTGGGCCACGTAGAGCCCTTACTCAATCACGTAGTCTAGCATTACCTTTTGAACCAACATGGCAGCCACACTTCCTGTTCACAAGAGAGAGTACCCTGCACTAGACTTGTACATTAGGACATTATGTGCTCCCTGACAAGATGGTGAAGTTGTGGCACATACTCTGCCTACTCCCCTCTCTTTCCCATCCGCTATTGTGTGGTGGGACATGGTGACTCTTTGTATGGGAAGCTGTGTTGTGGCATCACAGCACCTTACCACCATCTGCTTGCCTGTAGGACAGGTTGCAGTCTGTTTTTTAGTGTATTAAAAAAATTCCACTCTTTGGCAAATACGCTGTGTGATGTGATGTAGTAGCAACATAATCCCTACACCCTTCAGCCGTGGTTACCCAGTAATGGGAAAAAGCACAAGTGATGGGGTAGAAAATCCCAGGTGAAACGGTGTGGGTCATGTTGGGGCACCGGACACACGTGACTGTGGCCAGGGAGTCGTCCCGACAGGTACACGGCCCAGGTATGGCCGGGAAACACAACAAACATGCAACCAACTGGCCCCACCCACGCTATGCTCTCAGCACCCCACCATGACAGGCAGTCATGGTGGCCAGTGACAGCCAGCGCCAGGTCATGGGGTGCCACAACAAATGTGATAGCCTGCTATGGCCCACTTTGGCAAGGGCAGGAAGGACCTAGCCGAGGCTTTCCGAGGTCTTAGCTTAGTCTTGCTGCCGACAAGACCTGGTGCAATCCTGGGCCAACGTTCAGCGGTGCTTCGACAGATGTGCCATGGCAGGCCACCAGCACATCTGTTTTTATCCAAGGTCTTCACTCGTGGTGGACAATCTTTTCCTTGCCACCGACCACTTTGAAAATTAGTACAACATCTGTGGGCTGTATTGGACTTGGGAGTGGGAGTACTTATGGTGTGTGCTTGTAATGGGGGAAGGAAGAGGAGGGTCCAGATCCTAGATCTATGCCATAGATCCATATTCCATTCTTGAGTGCATGCCCTCATCTCTGCTTTCTTCCCCCAGGCTTGTGGTTAGGGACTTGGTCCACAGGCCAGATTCAAGTACTGGAAGGGGACCAAATAAAAACATTCATGGGCCAGATTTGGCCCACGGCAACAGTTTCCCCATCCCTATTTTGTGAAGGCTTAATTATTATATAGCATATATATTATATAACATAAATCTAATATGCAAGCATATTATATTATGGCATGTGCTTATAATGGGGGAAGGAAGAGGAAGGTCCAGATCTTAGATCTATTATATAGCATATTATATATATTATATATTTTTCATTTTTATAAGTTAGGTTGCACAAATACACTAGAGAAACATGTATTCAGTATCTGGGGGGCGGGGGAGACACAATCCTACAAACATTTATTGCAAAGCATGTTTACATTTATCATGGGAATGGAGTTTTTTCCTAAACAAAACAAAATTCTTCCCTTAGGTATAAACACATAACTCTTTCCGAAGTCATCAGGATGTGCACATCTTAAGAGGTGAATGGTCTAATAGTGTATACGATTCAGAGATGTGTGCTTGGGCTGTATGCATGATCTGATGAATACAGGAATTTCAGTAGCTTGCCAGATATCTTAGCAGATAGCCTCAGCTAAATTGTATTAAAAGGAAATTAGAATCAAAATTGAATCAATAATGTATTCATTTAAATTCTTATTCTATAGAAGCTTCTTTCAGGTTAAAATGTCATTAGATCAAAACAAGTTCTTCCTGCAAAATACTGCTTTTTGAAAGATAAAGTAAACTGATTGGATCTTTAAAGAGGGTGGGAGGCAAATTATTATGGAAATTAAAGGCTTTGGATGTACAATCTGAGTCAGAAATAACTAAATTGGGTGGAATTCATACTTTTAGGGGAGGTTGGTGGAAGTCTTACGTGGACACTTATTTCAGAACAAGAATTCTCTATTTTGATGCAACTCGACTTAAGGATATTCTTATTCTGAAATGTATGTCTAAACACAGACTCACATCCGAATTACAAAATAGGTGTAGTAATTTCACTTCTTGCTGCCATAGGCAGGCATTTAAATTCCACCAGTATGCAGACATTTGGCATTAAAGGGATTCAAATGTTTTGTCTACCCATTTCAAATGTTTGTTTATACCTCCAGTTTATGGCAAAATTGCTTAAACACTCCTTGGATTCTAGTTAGAAACTATATTGTTGCTGGTTTTTACTGCAAACAGTAATTTATCAGTAAAAATTTTGTAGTTCTTCTTCCACACCAAATTATTTGTAAAACCACTCCACTTTCAATCCAGGATTGATTTCAGTCCGTGAAGTGGAATTTTGCTTTTTCACTCCCTCTACACCCACTTCTCACCCCCACCACCATTCACACCACAACTGCCCCTTGACTCTTGGCTCCTACAACGAACTGTCACCATCTCTTTGCTGTAAAGTACTGTTTAAGATGAAGTATTTCTTACAGCAAAGTTAGATGGCTGCCTGTTTAACACTGCAAAGGATGGTCTATAGTTTTTCTTCTGCAAGCCTGTTTGCAAATATGGATCATGATTTGCAAGGCAAATCTGAAGTAGCTCCAGTGAAGTCAGTGGATTGATATATGTGTAAGATTGAATGAGGCTCATTGTCTTTCTTCAACACATAAAAGTGTGCTCACTTGTTTATTCAAGCCAGACTGAGCCTCCAAACTTTTTTGAGGTTTCTGTGTCACAAAAGCTCTCTCTACTTTTCTTTCTCTACATACCCTGGGAAGTAGTGTCTTGTTATTTCATTCTGCAGTTTTATTGCAAATTATTGGATTCAGAGAAGCAATCAAGTCCCCAAATATTCTACTGACCCATGTTTAAATGATGGAATGAGTCAAAAACCTTGAACCAAACACAGCTAAATTGTGAACATTAAAAATCTGGGTCCAGATTTTCCAACTCCAGTCAGCCTTTCAATTTCATTGACAAGACTTTGTATTTCAGCATTCTATTTGACCACCCAAAGGTATAAGAAATATCTATGTATTGTATTATCTCTCACTAAGTAGACAAAACACTCCATGCAACGGGTATGATATCATTAAGAGTTCTGGAATTCTGCAGTGATCCAGTAAGATAGCAAAATTCTATATTGACGAAACAGCCCATACCACCTGTCCTATTGTGGATTGGCAACTGGTTAAAAGATAGGAAGCAAAGAGTAGGACTAAATGGTCAGTATTCACAGTAGGGATTATTATTATTTTAGTATTATAAACATTTATATAGCGCCAGTCATGAGCTTGGTGCTGTACAGAAACATACAATAGATGCGGTCCCTGCCTGTGGCTTACAATCTAAAAGACAAGGAGGGGGGACAGTGAGAGAGACAGGGGGGAAGACAAACAAACATTCAAGCGAATGCGAAGTCTCAGGTGCGTGTGCTTGGCTTGGTTACAATCAGGAAGGTTGCAGCAGTCTGCAGAGGAAGTCAGACAGTAAGTATACGGGGAACAACTAGCAGGCATTGGGAAAGGCGGCGAGGAAAAGGTGGGTCTTGAGGAGGAATTTGAAGGAGCGGAGGGAGGGGGCAAGGCGGATGTGGGCAGGGAGAGTTCCAGGCATGACGGGCAGCGAGGGAGAAGGGTCGAAGGCGGTTAGGTGAGCAGGAGAAACGAGGGAGAGTGAGGGAGGGGACAGCGGAAGAGCAGAGGGCGCGTGCAGGAGTGCGTAGGGAGATTAGGTCCAAGAGGTAAGGGGGAGCTTGGTTGAGCAGTGTTTTGAATGTGAAAACCAGGAGTTTAAACAGGATACATTCAGGAATGGGGAGCCAGTGGAGAGAGAAGAGGAGAGGGCGAACGCGGTTTGGCAGTTTGGAGTTTGGACTGAACTCAGCCAGTTCGGTTGACCGAACCGAACTTCCGAACCGAACTCGATTTTCCAACCGAATTTCCGAACTCAGTTCTGTTCGCCCATGCCTATAAGATAATATTCCATTTAGTTCAATAGGGTTTGAATTTCTGAACTCTGTTCGGAAGTTCGGACCGAACTCGAATAGTTCGGTCGACGGAACTGAACTTCTGAACCGAACCGAATTTCCGAACTCATTTCTGTTCATCCATGCCTAATTCACAGTGGAGAGACGTAACTAGTGAAGTGCCCCTGGGATCTGTACTGGGATTGCTGTTGTTTAATATATTCATTAATGAGCTAAAGAAAGGAGTAAAAAGTGAGGTGATCAAATTTTCAGATGACACAAAAGTTATTAAAGGTAGTTAAAACCCTAGCAGACTGAAGAATTGCAGGAGCATCTAAGTGGCAGATGAAATTTAATGTGGACAAGTGCAAAGTAATGCACATAGGGAGAAATAAGCAAAACTATATGTATACATTGCTGGGATCCAAATTAGGAATTACCCCTCAGGAAAAGGATCTTGGAGTCGTGGACAATACCTTGAAATCCTCAGCTCAGTGCGTGGCAGCAGCCAAAAAAGCAAACATAATGTTCGGAATCATTCAGAAAGGGATAGAGAATAAAAACTAAAAATATCGTAATGCAAGGGCGTAGCTACCTTGGAATGGGCCCAGGGACAAGAAATGTCTGTGGGCCCCTCCTCCCTCAAGCCAGCCCGGACTGGATCGGGTCCGGACTGGTGGGGAGGACTACTCCTCCGTGACACGATGCCAGGGGGGCAAGCCAAGCTGGGAGGCTTGTGAGTGTGACCTGACCTGATGCTAGGGTGGCCATACCTCCCCTTTAAAAGAGGATGCTTATGAAAAATACATGTTACAGGGCTGCATTGCTTCCAGTGGAGCTCTGCACCATGTATTTTCATAAGCGTCCTCTTTTAAAGGGGAGGTATGGCCACCCTACCCGATTCAGACTGCTGCATGGGGCCCCTACCTCTTTCTGCCCGTGGTTGCAACATTGTCGCAATCACGGGCAGGGAGGGGGCCCATGCAGCAGCGGGAAGGTCCCCCAGCCAGCTCAGGTGGCAATTTTAAAAAAAGAGAAAAAAGATGGGGGGGTAGGGTGGCTTAGCTAGCTACCTTGGATATTGGGCCCCCAGCTAATTGGGCCCGGGACAAATGTCCCTGTTTGTCCAATGGTAGCTACGCCCCTGTCGTAATGCCTCTATATAAATCTATGGTAAGACTACGCCTGGAGTATTGCGTGCAGTTCTGGTCGCTCCATCTTAAAAAAAGACATTGTAGAACTAGAAAAGGCACAGAGAAGAGTAATGAAAATGATCAAGGCTATGGAACAGCTCCCGTATGAAGAGAGTCTTGATAGTTTGGGGCTTTTCAGCTTGGAGAAGAGGTGGGTATTTCTCTCAAAAGACAGATTGGCCAGATTGGTGGAGACAGGATGCTGGGCTTGATGGACCATTGATCTGACCCAGTATGGCACTTCTTATGTTCTTATGCAGATTATTCTTAGGCCCTGCACTGTTTGCAATGGTCTTTGCCCTTTCATCCATTTATTGTTTATTAAGCAATTATGGTCTATAGAATGAAGTCATCTAAAAGTTTGTTCTGAGAGGAAAAGACAGTCCATTTATTTTCCTTTACTTAGGAATGGATACAGGAATACTCATCTGTCTCCCTGTTGTCTACACTAGGCTTCAAGGTGTGCTTTAAAACCAAGATGACTAACTGGAGTTAGTTGTGTGAGTTTAAGAACTTTGGATAGAGATGGCAACTTGATTTGAACCTTATCTAAATCAAGGTCGACACTGTGTGCTCTGCTGTGTTTGACAGTTCTTGCTAAATGGTGTTTAAAGTCATGTTGCTCTGTCCACACCCATCTATCACAATTCTAAATTTAACTCAAGTTAGCTACTGTGATTTTTACCAAGACACCTTTTCTCTAACACAAACTGCCCTTTGTGGAACCAGTAATTGAATTGAGAGAGAGAGCTGCCGTGTTGGTCCCAAATGGAAAAGATAGAAACAAAGTAGTTCAAGTGATATATTTTACTGGACACACTTCTGTTGAACAGAATATCCACACAGTACCATTCCTCAAGCATTATGAGGAGCAGACCCCACCACCACCTAGGACATCCCAGCCTTGACAGGAAGAAGACCCCGCCAGAACCTAAGTGGCAGGGTATTTGCTCCTGATAATGCCTGAGGAAGGGGCTTCTCTCACCCAAACACTTGCATACTCTCACCAACAGAAATTGGTTCAATAAACGATGACATCTGAACTACACGGGATGATCCTACTCATGCCCATGCTGATCCACTGTGTGGGCATGAGTGGGTGCCGCCCATGTGAATGCCACAGCCGGTGAATGGAGATGCGTGCACGCTCCCGTGACACACGCATCCCCACTCACCCCCATGCATCCCCACACATGGAGCAACCGGCGAAAACAGAGGTTGCTCCGTGAGTGGGGATTTATTTTATTTATTTATTTTTACAAATTTCTAACCCCCCCATCCATCCACAGGCGGCTCTAGGCGGCGCACAACATCCAATATTAAAAAAACCTTCAAAACAACAACAAAGGGAGGAGTAAAAATCCCTAACCACCCACCACCCTAACCCATTCCCCCCACCCTACCCATCCTCCCCGCCAAAAGCCAGGTGAAACAGCCATGTCTTACAACAGCATCGAAATGAGGGGAGATCCGGGACAAAACGGTCCTCCACCAGCAGGGAGTTCCACGGCTGTGGGGTGGCCACTGAGAAGGCCCTCTCCATCATGGCCCCCCAACAGACTCAGGGGACCTCCAAGAGAGCACCCCCCGATGACCGCAGGGGCCGATCCATAACCCGTGTGTGTGAGGCGGTCCCTCAGATAGGTTGGGCCGAAGCCATTTAGGGCTTTATAGGTGAGCACGAACAGCTTGAATCGGGCACGGAAGACTACAGGCAGCCAGTGCAGAGACCGAAAAACAGGTGTAATATGTTCATGGTGTAATATGTTCCAGGAGATGGGCCGCCGCGTTCTGCACCAGCTTCAGTCCCATGTAGACCGAGTTACAGTAGTCAAGCCTAGAGGTGATGAAGGCATGGATGACAGTGGCCAGGTCAGAATCCGAAACATACGGCCGAAGCTGATGCACCAAATGTAATTGGCGGAAGGCACTCTTGCCACAGCCTCCACCTGAGCATCCAAGCGGAGTTGCGAGTCAAGGAGCACCCCCAGACTCCGTACTTGGGGAACCAGCAGAGGGCAGACCCCGTCAGTGATGGGGGCTGTCACCCCCGCTGTCTTACCCACCAACATCACCTCCATGTTGTTGGGATTCAGCTTCAGTTGGTTTGCCCTCATCCAATCCCCCACAGCTTCAAGGCACCCGTTAAGCACTGAGACTGCTGGACCTGGGTCTTATGAAAAAGAGAGGTAGAGCTGGGTGTAGTCAGCATATTGATGATACCGCACACCAAACCTCCTGACCACCTCGCCAAGCGGCTGCATATACACGTTGAACAGGAGAGGGGACAAAACAACCCTGCAGGACTCCACACAAGAGGTCTCGGTGTGATGAAAAATAATCATCGAGTACCACTCGCTGAGTTCTTCCAGCCAGGAAGGAGCGGAACCAGTCAAGAACCATACCGCCGGCATGTCACCAACATCTCATGATCAATAGCATCAGAAGCCACCAACAGATATAATACAATCAACAGGGCCGAACGGCCCTGGTCTTATTCTCGGTGAGCATCGTCAACCAACGCCACAAGCGCAGTCTCGGTGCCATATCCCGGGTGAAACCCCGACTGCGAGGGATCAAGAAAACCGACACGATCCAGATGTTCCTGCAACTGACGGGCCACCACCCACTCAATAATCTTCCCTAAAAAGGGAAGGTTAGAGACCGGCCGATAACTGACAAAGGAGTCAACATCAAATGATGGTTTCTTGAACAGGGGTCGCACTACCGCCTCTTTAAGGCAGCCTAGCACCCTGCCTTCTCTAAGGGAGGCACTGACCACCCCCACCAGCAATGCCCCCATTGTCTCCCAGCAGGGCTTAACCAGTGAGGATGGGCAAGGGTCCAGTTCACAACAGGTGGCCCTGAAAGCCCCAAGAACATCCTCCGCAAAGTCACAGCGGGCACTACGCACTAGATAGTTTCACTCCAAGGTGGAGGGAGGCCGGACTGACCAGCCCCTGCACCGCCTGGAACAGCTCCGCTGGATGGGATTTAGCGGATGCTATAAGGACAGCAAAGAACTCTTTCTTTGTTGTTCGCATAGCAACGTCATAGGCTTGTAGACTAGTTCTGCTGCAACCTGTCGGCTTCAGCACGTGAACGATGCCACCGTTGATCCAACCGCCTTCCCTCCTGCTTCAGCACCTGCAGCCCCTGCAAACCAGGGAGGCCTGCGGTGCTGCCGCCTGGGAAGCAGACGCCTTGGAGCTATCCAATCAATGGCCCCTGTTAGCAAGACGTTTCACAGCTCGATGAGGCCATCGATGGGACAGCTGTCCAGGTCAGAGGGTATATCCCCCAAAGCCGCCTGGAACCGTTCCGGTTCCAACAGTCTACGAGGGCGGACCATTCAAATAGGTTTCAGGCCCCTCCTGGGGCAAACGTGCAACAGGAGAGGGGCCTGCAGGAGGTAATGGTCGGTCCATGACAAGGGCATAGCTGATATCTCCCCCACCAATGGGGACCCCCTGCCTCAAGGCCAGTGCAAAACACAAGGTCTAAGGTATGTCCCCCCTGATGTGTCGGGCCGCTGACCCTCTGGGACAGGCCTATTGTTGTGATGGCGGCCATGAACTCACGCTCCGCACCCCGAAGATTGGTGTCAATGTGGATGTTGAAGTTCCCCAAGACTATCGTCATCGGGGATCGCAACACGACTCCCAACACCAGATCCGCTAGAGCATGCAGGGAGGCCGCTGTACAGTTGGGCGCACGGTATACAAGCAGCACTCCCAAACTGTCCCCTGCCACATCAAACACCAGATGGAGACCCTCAGTCCCCATTATGGATTGCACTGGATACCTCCGAACGGCCCAAGCCTCCCTAAAAATCATGGCTTACACCACCACCACCCCGCCGTCCCTTGATGCTGCAGGAATACCCAGCTGGAACAAGGTCAGCCAAAATAGGCCCCGACTCATGTCCAGCCAGGTTTCCGTGATGCACATGAGGTCGACTGTATGGTCCAGGATCAATTCCTGGACCATTGTTGCTTTATTTGCTACTGACCTCGCATTCACCAGCATCAGCACATGGTCAGGGGCCCTCTGATCCAGAACCACCTGCCCCATTGCTAGAGGGGTGGTGTGGGGAACAGATATTAAGCACCTGTTCCGCTGCCCAGCTCGAGTATACCCCCCCATATGGACCCTACCTCCCACGTCCCATCATGACCCCAGTGGCTGTGTTCTCCCCCCTCCCCAAACCTGGCCCCAGCCCTGGCTCCCCTCTGGCTGTTCTGCCCTAATCGAGGGGAGGATTCCCACCCACCCATAATTGAACCTTAATCCCCAAATGTGTGGGGTATCAGTGTGTGCCCATGTGCACAGCCACCCACATTCTGCCCACGCTGCGGCATGCCCACGCTGCGACACGCACACCCTCCCACCACAGTCCCACAGCTTGTATAAAAACGGCCTTTGTCTCCAGTAAATGAATGACAGACATCTCCATAATCTTCTTTTTGCCTTCCTGGAGCTGAATTTTGGTATTGCTTATCCATAATTGTTTGTAAGAGGGTTTGTTAACAAAACAAAGCCTGATGTTAAATTTCAGTCAAGAAAGCTCCACAGTCAAGTTCAACAGCAACTGTCTAAATATTTTTCAAAAGGAACAAAATGGTTGAATGTACCTGTTTGCACTGTTGGCTGTGTATTGTCGGTGCATCCAGAATGAGACAAGGACAACTGTTGTTGGATTTAAATGGCTGCACACTTTATTCAGTTGGAATTAGCCTGGTGGGGGTAATTGCCTTCAGCAATTTGGGTCTAGTACTCACGAATGTTAACTGCTTAACCATCAATGCCAGGGGTCTTGGTCTGGATGTGCCCTCCAATGCCATCCCCCATGTTGTCAATCTTCTCCCCTTTGGCCCTTGGCTTGCAGCCTTGGCCGAAAGGGGACAGTGTCCTTGTAGGACAGGAGTAATGATTCTGGGTGCTGCCAGCTTGGGAACCATGCTTGTCCCTGCCCGCCATTGTGGACCACCCCTCCCTGGGATGCTAACCCTGGCGCTGGCCATGCCCTGCCTTTGTGCCCACTGTTGCTTTCCCATCTCTTAGGGAGATGACTCCACTACTAATGATTTCCTATTAAAACTTCCTAACAGTACTGGACCCCTGCCACTAAGGGGCCGCCGATGTTTTACTTCGGACGGGCCAGACCCCCACCCATTCTCCACTTAGTTTCCAAAACCCTTATTAACTCCGCCTTCAACGTGGCTAGATAACTATCATTCCCTGTCGGGGAGAAGTGCACCCCGTCAACTCTAAAAGACTCAGGATTCTGCTACATGATTCCATAGTGGATCACCCTGTATCCCCTCTTTTGGGTAACCCACTTCCCAAGATCCCTGTTGATGTTGCGTCGGCCTTTATTCACTTTCCTAGGTTGTATGGCCTTAGCCCATTTCACCCGGCCAACAAGGTTGGTTCAAATTATTACCACCCCGGGAAAAGGCTTCTCAATTTCCAGCATGTGTCAAGTTCCGGCGGCTGGAGCCGAGGAAGAGAGGAAGGAAGGTAGGCGGGGAAAGGGGGAAGGAAGCAAGGGGAGTAACAAGGAAACCTCTCAGCTGCTCTCTGATACCAGGGAGACGAAGTGCTCAGCATAAGGACCAGACAAACTGGCCTAAGAAGGCATATGGTTCATCATTGAGGTCAAGGGACGGGGAGCTAGGGAGAGGGAAACCAGAGGCAGGGAGCGGGGAACCAGAGGCAGGGAGGGGAGCAACACAGAACTAGGGAACCAGCAACAGGGAGCAGGGGAGACCAAGACGGGGGAAGTGTGGATCTGAGGAACCAGCAACAGGGAGTTGGGGAATCCAAGAGAAGGAAACTGGGGAGCCAAGGCTCAGAGGACAACAAGGGGCTGGAAGACCAGCGAGGGGGAACGGGAGGCTCCAAGACAGAAGAGCGACATGGAGCTGTGGTTTTGGAGAAAAGGGCCTTGTGGAACCAAGGCCAGAAGGGGGGTTGCAGCTAGGTTACAGGGGGAGACAAGAGGCGGCCACAGGGCTGGGCCTCCCCTGCTGACAGAAGAACAGACAAACAGGGAACAAGACACACTGGGAGGGATTCAGGGCATGAGGGAAACAAACTAACATGGAGACAGGACAAGGTGTGAGTAGGAGACAAACAGCATACACCCCGTGTAGACCGATGGAGGGGTAGGGGAGCTGGGCAAGAAATGCCCCAACACACACAGGAGGGGCAAGTACTGGCCCTAGGGGAGTGGGAGGGCTTCACGCACTAGGAACACGGAGGGGGAACAACACACTGAGACTTACCAACACAAAGACACAGACGTAAACAGAAGTGCGAGCAGAGTACAAGCGAGAGAAGTGTGAGAAGGAAAGTGGGCCGAGCTAGAGTCAAGGAGAGATGACTAGACGCTCTGCACCTGCCACAGGTCTCAGCAGCCTTAAATAATACAGAGAGCCAATCAGGCTGTGGCAGGTGGGTCCACACCCTCTACCAGGTGTGAGTGGGGTACAGAGCGGGAGGAAAGGGGGAGAATACCAAGGTTGGGAAGGAAGCATCTGCCAGTGGCACAGGAGGCAGTGAGGCAGTCAAGCCCCGAGGCCGGGGGTTTGAGGCCCAGCCCTGACAGCATGTCAGATTTGATGTTGACTATTAATCTGACCCCTTTTGTTGTAGTCAGATCGTTCTCACCCAGGTGAATGACCTGGGTGAGAGGGAGGGTACCCTGACTCCCTTTCCCGGGAGGTCCCTGACCACATTTTCCCTTACCAAAAAGTTGCCGCCCTTTGTTGCATGCTGATGTGGCATGGTTTCCGCCACAGATAGCACACATATGCCGGAATCTGCAACCTATGCGCCCGCACCTGCCTGAGAGGGCAAATTCCCAGCAAAGGATCCCACCAGAGGTTTGGGCCTTACGGCCCTCGCTCCAAAAGGGGTCGTTGGATGGTGCCACCCCACCCCGGGTTAAAATGTGGCCACTGTCTGTTGTGGGAGCATTGGCCGCATAATTCATGGCATCCAACCACAAATCAGGGGCATGCATGTCCCATCTTAGCTCCGGAGTGTAAGAAGTCCTATGGCGGAATGCCTCGTCGTACCTGAGCCAGGCCCCCGAGGGGCTCTTACCATAGGCACAACGAACAATGTCCACGTACTTCATGAGCGCATAGGTGCGGTCTGGGTATGCCTGGACCATCACCTCCTGGTAGATGGAATAAGCCAACGTCCAGTTTGCCCTGTTGCGGTCGGCTTTCGGGCGCCTAAAGCGCTCCTTCTCCTTACTGTCGTCCTTATCACTTGGATCTGGTATAGGATCAGTGAATAGGAGCTTGAAAATGTCCAGGTATTCCCCTTTCCAGATCTTCTCCCTGGTGGGCCGCAGGAGGTGGGCCCCGATGGGGGCCGAAACATCTGCATAGCCGCTGCCTAAGGGGATGGGTGACCTTTGGATCCCTGTAGGGGGGGGCAAGGGTATTCTGGGGCGGGGTCCACACCTGAGTGGCCTGGGTCCCGTATGGCCCGTATCTACCAGTTGTAGCGGGGGATGGGCCATGCTGGCCCGGGGCAGGTACCCACACCCCATTCCACCACAGGCGGGGTGTGTCCATGTCCCCCCCGCCCCCGTGGGCCAATTAGGCCCTGCAAAGGGGGGCACCGGTCCAGGAACCATAGCAGTTGCCAGGCTCCGGGGGTCAGTGTAATACGGCAGTTCACCCTGACTATTCCCCTGCAGGGCCCACCTCACTACGCCCCCATGCGACTGACCTGTGACTGTGTACGGCGGGGTCTGACTGGACCCCGCCACGTGGCCACCCACCCGCGGGTCCCTCGTACCTCCATAATCCAGTGCTTGACTTCCTGGGTCTGACTCGAGTGCAGGTGGGGGGTGGTATTCCTGGGCCATAGCTTGCAGTTCCCTCTCCAAGGCAGCTATCCATTGGAGAGCCTCAAATACACCTGGTGCCATCCCTTTGTCCTCCCCCGCCTGCGCCCCTTGCTGGTGCTCTAATTCCCTGTGGGGAGAAAGAGAGGCCCCACTGTGGCCAGCCCCCCCCCACTTGGGGGGGGTAAGGCCTGCCCCGGGACATTTCCCTCCATACCCCATGCATGGGTGGGGGCCGGGGGGCCATCTTGAGTGTCATAAGCCCTAGCCTGGGCCTGGGCCTGGGCCTGAGCCCTTGCCCACCGGTGTGGGGGGGGAGCAGTTACCTGGGCCGTGGCCGGCGCCATCCCCTCCCCCGCTGTTCTATATCTGCTGTTCTATACCACCCTACACCCCCCCCTTATCGATTCAGGCATGGCTACCACGCCAGGGGCGGGTTCCTTGCCCGTGTGTGGGTGGGTGCCCCGGCAGTGATCCTGGGTGCCCTGTGTGACTGGCCTCTTGGGGAAACCCCATTGCAAATGGCACCTGTGGAACCACTACATGTGTGGGGCTTGTGATTCTTCCCGCCACCAGTCCGTGCAACCCTGAAGGCCCCACGCCTATCGGCGGTACCTGGGGAAGGGGGACCTGCATTAGGGGCAACTCCACCAGGCCAGGCCAGGCAGCAGTGTGGGGAAATTCTTCCAGGCCCTGCTGGGCCATCCTCCTTGCCCCATCCCTTTCTAGGGGAGCGCGACAATGAGCCCTAGTGACCGCCAATACTGGCAAGCCAAGGGCCCTTCTTGGTGGATTGTGGTGGTGAAGATGGAAAGATTTTGTTCCTTTTCTAGGTTGCAGAAACAACTTTTTCTTCCTTTTTGTGTGTGTCCTGAAGCAGGGATGATACTTAATTCTTCTGATGAGGGAATGTGTGCTCCCACATGAGTTTTTGTTCATCTGTGAGTTCTCTTGATCTTTCAATCCATATTTTTCCTTTTCTCTCTTTTGCCTTCCTATACTGCTCCTACATTTGTTCAGCTGAACCACTGCTTAACATTCACTAAATGGTATTGATATCCATTAAGAAACCTCTTCAGTGTGAAGTTGTAAAAGGTCCACACTGAAAATTTAATAAAAATAGCATGGGTTAAGATGCACTAAGACATCAATTCAGTATAGAATAATACTGTGATTCCTGCCAGATGAGAGTCTTCATTAGAACCTTGCTTGGTCTGAAAGTTTTAGCCTGTGCCTGTGCATTGGAATGGGCCTGATGCAGCTGGGCTCTTCTGAACCCTGGCCTGACATAAGCATAGGTAGCCTCGGCTCTACAGACCACCATGACATCACAATTATCCTTGTGAGTGGGGTCTCACACTGATGGGAAGACTCCCCATGCCGCTTGGGTAGAGAGTGTGCTCTCCCCTACCAATTAAGTTCAGGTTGAGGCTCAGGCATATATCATCGGACTTCATGCTTTCATCCCAGCTGTCCTCCATGCTTTCATCACCTCGAGGCTGTATTACTGCAATGTCCTCTATGTGGTGCTGCCCTTGATGACTGTTCAGAAACTGCAGCTGGTGCAGAATGTGGCGGCCTGCCTCCTTTCAGGGACAGGTCGCCGTGAGCACATTACACAGGTGCTCCAAAGTCTGCACTGGCTCCCAATGGCTTTCTGGGCACAATTCAAGATGCTGGTTTTGACCTTTAAAGCCCTAAACAGCCTGGGACCCATATATCCTACTATGCTCCATCGCGGTCCCTGCAGTCAGCTGGGGTTTGCCCTCCTGTGGGTTCCCCCGTACCTCTTGTTTAAGGATGGGCGAATGCTGTTCGGAAGTTCGGAGTTCAGACTGAACTCGACCAGTTCGGTCGACTGAACCGAACTTCCGAACCAAACTCGATTTTCAGACCCAACCGAATTTCCAAACTCGGTTCTGTTCGCCCATCCCTATAAGATAATGTTCCATTTACTTCAATGGGGTTTGAATTTCCGAACTCTATTCGGAAGTTCGGAGTTTGGACCGAACTCAAATAGTTCGGTTGACCGAACCGAACCCGATTTACGAACCGAACCGAATTTCCAAACTTGGTTCTGTTCGCCCATCCCTACTCTTGTTTGTTTGACCGGGGGTGTGTGTGTGTAAGAGGGCATTCTCGGTTGCTGCCCCAATTTGGTGGAACTCCCTCCCCCTGGAGATCCGTCTAAGTCTGGGCCTGAGCGTCTTTGGGAGGTGGTGTACAACTTTTCTTTTTGGTAAGGCATTTGGCGGGCAGGGTTAGGGATAGGAATTAGGTGAGGGAGGTTGGATTTGGAGGGGTGGGATTGTATTTTAATAGTATTTTGTAAGCTGCCCTTAGCCTTCAGGGAAGGGCAGGGTATAAATGTCAATAAATTTTAAAAGTTTTAAAAATTGTCTTTATGTCCTTCCTGCTAAGCATGGGCTATCTACTCATCTAATTTAATTTCCTCTTCCATTCCTTTAAAACTCTTATCAGTGACCCTTTTTACATGAGCAGCACCCACGTATGAACAGCCAGAAATCTGGGTGTTCATGTGTGGGTTCTGCCTATGTAAATCCCACGGGGGTGGGGGGGTGCGCTCACATGCACACACATCCCAAATTGCAGAGGCACCAGCAAAAGCGGAGGTGCCTCCATGGGTGGGTGTAGATGGGTGCTCCCCCCATGCAGCACACATGGACCGTGGCACACATGGATCCCTCTGCGCCGCGCCCCAAGGGCCACAGGTACACTGAACCCACTATCATCTGACTAATAATATCATTGGACACATGTGCGACAAAAGTAGCACATACTAAATATAAACGATACCATTGTCTAAAATGAGAGAGGAAGAAAATATCCAAAAGTGATTTTCAGAAAACTGTTTATTTATCTGTCTCTTCTTTCACTCATATTTATCAGCATGTTATGTGCTAGCTAAATACCTCCCTCATCAGCCCACTAATTCAATTATCTGTGTACTTAATATGTACATTTTACATATATATTTTGGAAGACTCTTTTGGAAAATGACCCTATGTATATGGAAAATGCTTATCCTTGCTTTCTTTCTTTTAAATGGGAAATTGCAGGTTTTCATAGACTCAATAACAGTCTAACAATAAACTTAATTTTTATATAGCCCCCCCCGTCCGCATGGTTCCCCGCCCCCCCCCCCCAACAACCCCTCAATAGAGTTGTGGTCAACTCTAACAAGTGATGATCTAAGCTGGTGCCCGTAACGCTACGGTATTGCCACGGCAAGACTGACTGAGAAGGAGCTGCAGTGTGAGTCCTCTGAACAGATGGAGAGCCGTTTCACTCCAGGCTGGTGCGCCCGGGCTTGGCCGGCCTGCTCTGCTGGCACCAGTCCAGGATGTTTCAGAGCGCCACCAGCAGGAATGCTCCACCTGCTCTGCCTCATCATCTGGCAGGCCACCTTCAGACGGACTGGTTAAGCCACCCCCAGAGCTGCCATCCATTTGTTTATACCCATTGAGGCAGGAGCCATAGGGTACTTGCAGACATGACGCTAACCACCCTTTAACCACCTTTGGTGGTTATTTATGCATGTTGCAGGGCTGCATAGGACACCAATACAGCCCTGCAACATGCATAAATAACCACCAAGGGTGGTTAATGTCATGTCTGAAAGTACCCATAGTTTCTTTGTTTTCTGAACCTCCAAACATGCTATTGACACTTAACAGGTAATATATTAGCCATAACAAAGGACTGTTGGTTTCCACAGTTTTACTCTTTCCCTTCAATATTTTTGCTTCTCCTGGATTTTCACATTTCTCTGTGTATTTGACTGTAGAACAGTATTGTGAAACATTAGCATCCAGTTCTAATGATAATTGAAAGCAGATTTTTTTTTATGGCTAAAAATTACTGATAGGATATGAAGTTTTTATTACTAAGGGGTCCAATCCGAAACTTATGCGCGCACAGTTGCACGTGTTGTGCGTATGTTTATGCTTACACATGGGTTGTGTGCACATCACACATGCACTTTTTTGTCCAGTGTGCAGGGTTTAGGATCAGGTTGATAGTTTACAATTGTTACCTTTTTATATATAGCAAAGAGAGTTTCTCTCCCTCCCTTAGCACATATACTAGGACAAATAGTGCAAATTAAATATCACTTTGCGATTGACTTCAGTTTAATCACAACCTAGCCTCAGCCTTTCCCTAGTGTAAAAGCAGGTTAACACCTCATCCTTGATACAGCTACTTGCATCAGCCCTTCCATAAAGAGTGAGGTTGGGCCAAGGAAGGTAAGCTACCATGTAATGTTGGGGATTTTTACCAGGGTAGACAAATGCCTAAATGTTCCCTGTGTTTCGCTTAGTCTGTCATTGTTGAGTGTCTAGCTCTGCCATGTCTCAAGCAGGTTTTTCCTAAAAGCCTCTGTTTCAGGAGGAAATCCTGTGGAAAGAGTTCCCTTTGCTTTGATGTAAAGGGAATCGCTGCCCCACTGCATTAACGATTTTGGTATGTCAACATTCTTCTCTAAACGCCGTAAATCTGTTAATTTCTTAATTCTTCCTGGTACAAAGCTGTTAAACCTGAACAGCATTTCCTGGTAAATCTGATTGTTAGTTCTCATGTGAAACTGATTTTCTTTGTTAAATTCTTATCTCTTCCCATTAGTTGTTTACAAGAACATGGATGAGCATTTTCAAAACCAAAACCAAAACCCTACTGAAGAGTGTAGCTTTGAAGGGTGTGACCAGAGTGTTGTCTAAGAAGTTTGCTTAGCTCTTCTCGGCACACAAAATTATACCACTTTAACTAGAGGCTTGGGGATTTCAAACCAATTCATTTAATCCACTGTAATGATTGTGCCAGGGATGCTAAATAATATTTTTAATGGGATAATCTGTGATGTAAATCGATCTATCTTTCTACCATCAGCTGTACTTCCTAACTGTAAGAGTAGTTGGGCAATGGAAGAAATTAAGGAGGTTAAGGAATCTCCTTTAGTGGAAATTTCTAAGAAGGCTGGAAAAATCTTTATTGGGAATGGATATATCTAGTTATTCCTCTTCTTTATTGGGAGCGGGTTGGACTAGATATTCCCTGAAGTCACTTCCATTCTTGTCATTCAGTTATTGTGGATTTAGCTTGAAATAATACATTTTCATGTGCAAATAAAGTTGACAGAATTGGTTTTAAAATGATAGAAATGTGTCCCCAGAGAGGTTTTCACTGATTTCACACACAGCAGTTTTTAAAGCAAAGTAACTTAAGCCAGTGTAACTCCTATGAGTAGAAGAATCCTTATTCTTCCTACCCGTGTCATTTCTGAATTGAGTCCCTTTGACTTCAGCACGCTTTTAATCAGATTCTGCAAGAAAATAATATGAGCATTTCCTGTTTTAGCTGTTTAGGGTTTGTGGTATAACCCATTAGCATTTAATCTCTTCTGGATGGCTCCCTTCTCTTTTTTTTGGGGCCTTGTCTTCACTTGGATTTTAGCCAATGGCCAGTTCAGCCTTCTACTACGGATGAGTTACGCCCTTAACCTGTTGGCTACAAAGGAGGACTTAAGTTGACGATGTTAGTATTAGGGCATCACTAATTACATTGTTTGCAAGGTTCCCGAAAGTTCCAGCCGATAGCCCTTTGAGGCACTTACAAATAAATAAATAAATAATAGCTGCACATTCTTTGCCAGACAAAACCTTGGCCAAGATGGATTTTAATAAAATGGCCGTGTGCAATTTGAGTTGCAAACAACACGGATTAATTGTGCCTTAAAAGGATTCAGCTGAAATGAGTTATAGTTAAAAGGATTTGGTGGACTGTTGGTTACAGATAGGTAACATTTTGTGGTTTCCAAGGTTCCCTTTAATGTGGCTGCATGCAGGCTGTCTATCAGACAGTGACAGGCTATTAAATTACACCCTCTGCCCCACAGCACTCTTCCTAGACTCCAGAATATTATTATTTTTGTTTGTTTATTAAACACCACCTTTCCCATTTAAATACCAAAGTGATCCTCTCTCCAAAAATGCTTTCAATAGGCGAAAAACCTGTGATATGTCACAAAAACTTTGATGGGCTTTCCCACTTTAGTCATTTTGTCAGGGTGGGCTACTGTAGACTCTCCGAGTTCATTGTGCAGCACCAGAAAGTCACTGCTCCAGTGTGCACAGAGGCCCCTATTTTCATGTGTTCGATTTCGTACTGCAGGAATCTTCTTGGTTTAATCCAACTTGACTGCATGGCAAGGACAGAGAGAGCGAGAAGCAGGTGAGCAGTTTGCCTTGGGCCTCAGAGCAGGCCCCTCCATCACTGCATAAAAATTATGATCATATTAAGAAATAATTTCTATAGCTGCACCCCTCCCACCAAATGGCACTTGGGGAGCTTCACAAAGTAAAATACAATAAAACTATATCTAAACCATTTTAAAGAGGAAGATAAAAGGGGGGGGGGATATATTAAGGGGAACCAACAGTAGGTCCTAAAAACACCTGGAGAATAAATATGTCTTTGGGTGTTTTTTAAAGTTGAGGAGGGAGGAAATGAGATCAGCATTTGGAGGGAGTAAGTTCCACAGTGAGGAACCCACCACAGCAAAGATCCATTTCCCCTGCTGACTCAAGGCACGATGTCAGGATCCCCAAACAGTGGGTGGTTTCTGAGCACAGATAACCTTTGAGGCATGGTTCCAGGTGTAGGTCTCGAGCATGGCCAGAGCCTATCCCATTCAGTGCCCTGAAAACCAGCAGCGCAATCTTAAATTCAATATATGAATGAGACTGGAACAAGGTGCAGTTCTTCTGGGGTAAGTCCCTGCAAGACCAGAACCCCCTAATTCACATTTTGTGGGAATTTCACTCTTTTTCAGCCACTTGGTTAAGAAATTTGCTCTTTCTCTCTTTATTCTCCACACAGGTATTGTGTCACAGTTTCTGTGTTATATAAAGTTCGACACCATTCATATCCTATACCCATAGTCCATAGCAATATACAGTCTCTAGCCAGGCAGTCACCCTCTGGCTCTCTCAGACATTTTAGGCCAGGCCCCATCTCAGCTGCCCTTAGCAAGCCTGGCACTTGACTGGGCTGCCGGCTCATACGCCTACACCCTGCAGCTCCAGCAGTCTTTACATTCGACAGAGCCAGGCCCCTTCGTTCTGGATCCCCGCAGAACCCTTTGGCCCAGGCAATCCCCACTAAGCCACCCCAACTCGTGGCTCAGGCATAGTTCTCTTTAGGAGTTCCTTCTCCTGTGGCTACCCCCAGACAACTGACCTGTCTGGCTTTTATAGGACTGGGCATGCCCAGATCAGACCATTCCTCTGGACTTATTCTCTCCACCAATTGTAGTTCCTCCTGAGCATGCTCAGTGACTTAGGCTGCTTTTGCGCTCGTTTAAATTGGGAAAGCAGATTTAAGCCAGCTCTTCCCCGCGTCAGACCGGGCAGGAGATCCTGCCCCGTCCAACGCAGATCGCCGCTGTGCCGGCTTCACGGCACACTTTGACGAGTGCGCATGCGCAGAAGGGCGCGCATGCTCACTGAGTCTCTACGCCGGGTCTGATGCTCTTCTGAGCATCAGACCCGGCGTAGAGAGAAAGGCGGGTGCCCGATCCCGCCTCTGAACGATCCCGCTTGTTAGCGGGATCGTCTAAAAGCACCCTCAGTCTCTCACAACCCTTCTATTCTTTAGGGAACATGGCCAGGGACTTAGTTTCGGGGGGGGGGACCCTAGGGCTGGCTCAGCCACGCTCTAATCCAGCTGCCTTTCACTTAGGCACTGTCCTTTGGCCGGTGCAGCATCTGCAGCTCTATTAGCCCAGTTCTCTACCTGGCGCTAGCATCTTCTTAAAGAGCCAGTGTCTCTCTCAAGCTGCACCCTGCCACAGAGACCGTAAACACAGGCCCTGGAAGAAAAGTTTATTATATAGCACTTTTGCACCAGGCATCCAAAAAACCTCTCAACAGTCTTACTTGACAGTTCAGATACAAGGACACACCCATTGGCACTTTAAACAGCAGTCTTACCAAAGTTGAAAAATTAAATAGACACCTTTAAAGGAGGGCACTTCAAGTCCTGTCTAAAGCATCCTGGTGAGGCAGTGTGGGACAACCCCATTGCCACTGCCCCTTATTGCCATGATTCTCAGGACAGAGACCTTCAATTCTCCTGGTATCTCTTTAAAACTGAACTATATTTGTTTCATTTTTTAAAATAAAAAAACCACTTAAGATACTGCTCTGGCTAGTACATAGATTTGAATGCAGCTTAATGAGGATTGTCATCCATCCAGAAATTTTCTGGACACTTCAGATTTTCCACAAATCTGTTCCATGGCTCGTAAGCACCGGACAAGCAACAGAGCACTGTACTTCCATGGAAGTGCTGTTTCTTCAAGATGTGACATTAACTCAATTCAGGATGCCACTGCGTCATAACGCAGAGGGCCTCAATGTACTCTGGCACTGAGATAATATTTCACTATTATGATTCACTATTTCTGCTCGCAATAGAATCACTAGATAAGGATGGATTATCTATCTCAAATGCAGTTCTTCGGATGTCCATATGACAATCTAAGTCTATTTTAAGGAAGTTCTCTTCCACTATAAGACAATCTTTTTTAAATTTTACCAAGATGAGACAAGTGTAGGTAAAAGCAATATGTGAATAACCTTTAGGAAAAAACCCTTCCAAAATGGCAGTATTCTTGACAAATTAATCACAGTGCAAACATTATTCTAGAATACTATAGTTTGGGGGGATTTTAACACTTCCACCTTTTGAGACCTGGCCTGTTAGATCAGACTAATGGTCTATCTCATTGGTGGCCATCACCAAATGCTTCAGAGGAAATGTACAAAATCAAGGCATTTGTGGACTGATCCAGCCTCTGTCGTTTAATATCACCTTTTTGGATCTCAGAGCTGCAGTCCAGTCTGTCTTGACTGAAAACCAATGATGAACCTTTTCTTTAGAAGCTTATCTAATCCTTTATTATTATTATTATTTTTATTTTTGAGCCTAGGTATATTTTTGACCTTCACAGCATCCCATAGCAATGAGTGACACAGGTTACTTTTGGGCTGTGTGGAGAAAGTACTTGCCTTTGATTTGTTTTAGACCTGATGCCAGATAATTTCATAGGTGTCCCCTGGTTCTATGAGAAAGGGAAACAACATCCACGTATGATTTATTTATTTTTTGGTCAAAAGGTTAGCACTGATAAACACTTCGAAGATTATTAATAGGGCTCGAATTGTAAAAGCAAATGCTCCTAGTTACCATGATCCTTTCCCTTCTCTGCCCGCTAATATTCAGAGCAATGTGACCTTTTCCCATACTGCTCCATGCTGAAAAGAAGCTCCGAAGTTACTGGTTCAGCCCCTGCTCCGTTTGATTCCTGTTTATTATTTTAGAATGCTTTAGCCATGATTTTAGACACATTATGCCATGCACAGCACATTACAGCTTACAATCTAAGGCTCCGATCCACACAACGCAGAGACCAAACTTGTTCCAGCATGAGCCGCTTTTAGACGAGTGGGTTGCAATTGTGCAACCCACTCATGTAACTTTTGAAAATCCTGCGGGCCGGGATTAGATGAGACATTTCGCACATTAAAGCCGGTCACACGTTCTTTTAAAACTGAACTAAATACCTCGAATTTGAGGTATTTAGTTTGTGGTTTTAAAAGAACACGTGACCGACTTTAAAGCACGAAAAGTCTAATCCTGGCCTGCCAGATTTTCAAAATTCACGTGATGACCCGCTCGTCTAAAAGCGGATAGACCAACCTTGAACCATGTGTTTTGCACACACTGTGCATGCACAAGGTGCCACTGATGGAATTTCCACTGTCAAACTGCGTTGCCACCGACCTGGGTGGCATATGAGAGAGGGAGGCAGGGTTGTGATCGTGGACTTGGATGGTGGCACAGTAGGGCAGCAGCAGCCTCACGTGCAGTGTAAAGTTTGGTTTGCGTACACGCAGTATAAGTTCATTTTCTGAGTTGGGCGTGTGCTAACTATGGATCGGGGCCTAATTAAACAGGAAGAGAAACAGAGGCAAGGAAAGGAGCAGCAACTTCCCCAGGGTCAAAGAACTGGTTTGGTTATTGACAGAGAAGAGGATTCCATCAGGTCTCCTGAAACCCAATTCTTGGCCTGTAGATCTCTCTGCCTCACAGTATTTAATGAGCTTCCATAATGTACAAAATTGAAACATCCCCAAATTTCAAGGACATTTGGATCTACGTTCAGGCTTGGCATCTCGGGCCCATTTCTAATTAAGATCTTAATGTGGCAGAGTGAATTATTGTGTGGGTGTATATTGTCACATGTATACTAGGGGCATCACTCAATGCTACACTAATTAACCAAGTTTTTGTGAGAGGTGACAAAAAAAACTGTTCTGGTATTTTTATCTTTGCTGGAACTGTATTATAAATAAGAAGAGTGAGAAATTGTGGCACATTAATTATTTTAAAAGCAAATTCTCTTCTAACCGTAAACTGCATTCTACCCATCATTTTCAAGTCTTCTCCATAAAAATTGGCTCAGGGAACAAGAGTCAAATATGCCCTCTGCAGTGTGAACAGCCTGCATCCAGTTTTGTCCTCGGTTGTGTTGTTGGTGCAGCCACATTGAAATCAATACCAACTGCATTGATACAACTTAGAACAGGACAAGCTCCAGCTACTATGGCTAGTAATAGGCTATTAACCCTGTGAATGGGATTTTTTAATTGCTGTCTTTTTGTTTTTGCTCCTGTAAACTGTAATGTACCTTTATAAAAAGGATGCATAACATTTTAAACTCTAACATTTTTTTTTTAAAAATCATACTTGATAAATATATCGCATTTTTCATAGTGTTGCTTGTCACACCACCCCGGAGTAATTCAGCTTGGATCAGTGTTTCCATTTTAAACTCTCATTTCAGGGCTTGATCATAACTCGGCCATAAAAATTCACTTCAGGCTGGAGGCTGGCATATGAGATTTTATCCCTAAGAGTAAATTTGTTCTATTTTTATTTATTTACTTATTTTATTTATATAATTTTTTTTATCCTGCCCCTCCTGCCCACAGGGCAGCCTGGGATAGCGAACAACAAATATAAAAACAATAAAACGATTAAAACAGTTAAAAATTCCACATATATGCAGGGGGGAAAAACCTCCCTCCCCCTGAACCCCACCCACCCTACCCCTCGCCAAAGGCCTGGCGGAACAGCTAGGTCTTACATAAACGTCAAAATAACAGGAGAGTGGGGGCCAACCGAGCTTCCTCTGGGAGCAAATTCCACAGCACAAGTGCAGCCACCAAAAAAGATCTAAAAAGATCCCCACCTCGCCTGGGGAACCTCCAAAAAGGATCCCACGGACGATCTCAAAGGTTGCACAGGCACATAGGGAGTAAGGCAGCCCCGCAGATAAGTATGGCCCAGGTCGTAAAGGGCGTTAAAGGTTAAAACCAGCACCTTGAACCTGGCCTGGTGCTTTATAGGCAGCAAGTGCAGAGCCCGGAGCACTGGTGTCATGTGCTCCATGCAGCCAGCCCCCGTAAGGGAATGGACCGCAGCATTCTGCACCAGCTACAGCCTCTGGACCAGCTTTTCAGGCAGCCCCATGTAGAGCTCGTTGCAGTAATCCAACCTTGAAGTGATGAATGCATGGATGACAGTGGCGAGGTCGGAGTCTGAGAGATACGACCAAAGCCGCTGGAGAAGATGTAACTGCCGAAATGCACTCCCCGCCACAGCCACAACCTGAGATTCCAAGCTGAGCCATGAATCGAGGAGCACACCCAGACTCCGCACTTGAGAGACCATAGGAGGGCGAACCCCCCCACAAGAGGAGATTTAATGACCCCCAGACCCCCCAAGCCCTCGCCCACCAACATCACCTCCGTCTTGTCAGAATTCAATTGCAGATGGCTCAACCTCATCCAAGCCCCCACAGCTGACAAGCACTGGGAAAATAAAGGGACTGCATGACCTGGGTCGGTAGAAAAAGAGAAGTAGAGCTGAGTGTCATCAGCATGCCCTGAAACCTTCTCACGATCTCCCCTAACGGCTGCATATAGATGTTAAACAAGAGGGGGGGCAGGGGGTATTTTCAGACATGACGGGACGGCATTCGTCCCATCACGGAAACAACCCTTAGATTCCCCGCCGGGATCACTCCAGCACGGCCAACAGACATGCCGGGGGATCCCGCCGGGGAATCGGGGAGGGGGTGGGGCCGCACAGCACAAGGTGCGGCCCCCCGCCCCCCCTACACTCCCCCACCGCCCGCCCTCTGAGGAGATGGGTGGGCACCACAGCTAATGTGGCCGCAGCGCCCGCCCGAAATGACCACGGCCCGGAATCCCGGTAGGGATTCCAGGCTGTGATCGCCTTCCAGACATGACGGGCCCCTTCATCCCCGCTGGGAATCTCATTCACCACGCGATCGGCACCGGCCCCGCGGGTTCCTCCGATCGCGTGGTGAATGAGATTCCCAGCGGGGACTGAGCATGCTAACATCTGGGGGGGAACTTCCGGTTCCCCAACAGACGTCACGAGGACATTCCCCACCACAGGGAATTGACTGTGGTTGAGCATGATCTCGTAACGTCTGAAAATACCCAGAATGGTACCCTGCGGGACTCCACACATAAGGTCCCGGGGGGAAGATGTACACTCCCCCAGGACCACCCAGTGAGTTCTCCCAGCCAGGAATGAATGAAACCATCCAAGACCGCCCCGCCAATCCCGGCACAGTCCCGCAGGCGGGTCACCAACACCTCATGGTCAACAGTGTCAAATGCAGTCAAAAGGTCTAGCAGGACCAACAGGGTCTAATGCCAGACGGAGATCCTTGACCAAGGCCACGAATGCAGTCTCCATGCCATAACCAGGCCGAAAACCAGACTGAGAGGGATCAAGGAAACTGGTGCAGTCCAAATGTTCCTGGAGCTGCTGTGCCACAGCCCGTTCAATAACCTTCCCTAGAAAGGGAAGGTTAGAGACTGGCTGATAACTGGTGGGAGCATGAGCGTCAAGAGATTTTGACTTAGTGTTATTCTTTATCCATAAATTAAGGTTTAGATGTTTAAAATGCATTTTTAAAAATATAAAAGAAAGGTTAACAAAAAAACAACAACTAAAAAAAAAAGAAGCCATGATTAAGAAAAGCATTTCTGTTCCAGATTGCACTTAAGCATACTCTCATAATAACCCATGATAGCATAATCTCGTAAGAATCTCATCATAAGTAAATGTTCTTAAAAAATGAACATATGCTTAACTACTTCCTCAGTTGGATTCTTAGGTTCTTAATGCTTAAATCTATCATTTATTTGTTCACGGGGAATCTCAAAGGAACGTAAGTTTCTTGCATAGCTAGATGGATCGGTTTGTAGTTAGGTGCTGAAGATGTCCTATCTCGATGTCTAGTCTTCAGTGGTTCTTTTGTGCCAGTGGAGCTTTTGACAGCAATTCAGTTGCTGATCAGGTACTGGCTTTCCTCGCTTATACATGCTTTGGAATCCATCCATTACCTACTCATACAATAATTGTGCAGTATGGGTCCAAGGGTTCCAAACTATAGGCACCCAAGGTTTATCAGCAAATGTAGAAACAAGACATGGACACAAATGTTCAGAGGTGGAAAATGAAAAATAAATAAATGCTGTTGTCATTTTTAGCGTACATGTAAAACACGGATGTTTTGACCTGCAATAAAATTTTGGACACAAATACTTTCAAAATGTCTATCTTCTCTGGTAAAGAATTCCAGTCAACACTATGTTCAGGGCTTCCAAAATCCTTTCGACATCTCTGAAAATGTCAACAGAACTGAGCTAGTGCTGATGGGAGATGATTTTCGGGTTTAGTGGCCAATTTTCTTATTGCTGATCTTGTCCTACCACTTAACGCGCAGCAGCTGGTAAAGATGATAACCAAAAACAGCCTGTTGCTATTCATCCTTCTTCAGAACCCCTGTTTCATTGCCAGATGATAGCTTGGTATATACTTCTGTCAATCTGGAGCTTTAATGGTGAGTTCAATATCATTGTGACTCCAGCGAGGCCACTAGATGCTTCTGAATGTAGTGGGTACTGCTGATTGTGCCTTAAATTTATGCATGTGAATTAAAGTTAAACATGTGCTTAGCTTTGCAGAATTGGAGCCACTTGAAAGCTTTAGATTTTAAAACTGGAATTATGGAACAATTAAATATTGTTATATTTTTGTGGAAGTGGCCCAGATGTCGACTGTGATCACGTGAACATCTGTTTGACCCCCACCAGATGTTCACCACAGTGAATCTCTGGTGGGGATCAGAGCTAACCACGGTTCTGGCTCTGAGGCGGCAGCACCTCACATCGCTCGGCCCCGCCCTCTTCCAGATCCCGTAGAGTGATGGGGCCAGCATGTCTAAAGGACATGTCCAGGGTTTAGCGTGGTGGGCCTCCGGGCCCAGCACATCTGAAAATACCCATACTGTCCTCTATTTTGCTCTTTGTGTTTATCAAACAGATTAAGGTCTGGATGTCAAGTTTAACTTTGAATTTGCTCACTTCTGGCAGTTTGTTTGTGAGCACCAAAGTAAGGCTAACATTGCTTTAAACATAGTGTTGCGTGCTTTGCTATCCCATAAATTTTGCTGTGACAATGAAATGTAAGGTTGAGTGTGATGAAGATAGAGGGTAATATCTCATTCAGCCGCTTTTTTTTTTTTATCGTTCAAAACTATGGTAATGTATTTGATGATTTTTATCTGTACTTCTGTGTATGTGGTTATCTTTCCTATTTTCATTCTCATACATATCTATAGTGCTGTCTAGATCTGGAAGATTTGATTTGTTGGATGCGTTCAAAGAATAGAAAAACTGATTTTGTGTTTTATTATATTTTTCTGCAATCTTCTTGTAGACCTTGAAATTGAAGCTGGCATATTTGTAAATATGATTTTCTTCCCTGGATCTTTTGAAAGTTGTTTTTCTCTGTAGGTAAATTAACCTGTGATTCCAACGGTGACTTTAGCAAAATCAACACAGTAGGGTATTGATACAAGAATCCTTCAGAGCTCTTGGTTAATAATAATTCCATTGTACGCCTGTATGTTGATCTATCAGGCGGCTAATTGTGTTTAATATAATTAGCCACAAACAAGTCTTGCATAGGAGTACCAGAAGCCCTAATGGAAGGTTAGATACTGAGGAAGTTGAACGGGATGAGTAAAATGAATTTCACCCAAGCCCTGATATTTAGAATAAGTTTTTCAGCTCTGTCTTTTGAGCAATTCACACTTGGAAATGCCAAAACATCATCATGAAGCTGGACTGCATAACACCAAAATGCACTGACGTTGATATTTTAATAAATGACTTTTTACAGCAAATTTTCCTTATTAAAGGTCTGCCTGCTCTGTGTGGATGGAAAATATGACAATTTGTTAGGCTTCTTCTGTACCCACTTCTCCCATGGTAACTTCCCCCACCTGCTAAGTTTACCAATTCCTCAATAAAGATGTTCTTGTTTGACGTCATGCTGAAGGTCTATGAACCCAGCAGTAGCACGACGTTTGGGCTGCCTTTGAGTGGAATTTTTTGTAATGTCAGAAGGGATTTACTTTTACCAGACGGCTAACCCTGGGGCCATCTGCGCCAGAAGTTACTATGTGGTAGATCACTTCAGATGTCACAAAAAAATCCTCCACCCTGTGGAAACCGTCAAGTAATCCTGAGCTGTTGCCACTGAGATCCGCAGACTTTCAATTCGATGTCTGAAAGCAAGCCACAGGCAGGGACCGCGTCTATTTCTATGTTCTGTACAGCGCCAGGCACATGGCTGGCACTATATAAATGTTTATTATTATAATAATAATAATAATAACAACAACTTTGGAGCCCAAGGGCCCAATCCAAGGTCCACGTGTGCATCAACGGCACATTGTATTTGGTGCACATACTGACCTTGGATTGGCCCCTATTTATCTTCTTCCTGAATCCCACTTGTCAAATTCTAACTCTTCTTCCCATGACAAGCTCCCAGCTCCTACCTATTCTTCAACGCAAATATCTGGTTCAGGCATACCTCCATCCTCTAGGCATTCCTCTTTCTCACCACTCAGCATCTCTCCAGACTTTTTTTTTAAAAAAAGTTGCATTTTTGGGGAACAGAACTGTATCTTCATCTGTACTCAGAAAAACGCCTTATACTTTGAGAGTACTACTGTAAACAGTTGTTTTTACGCAAGCAATTAAAAACAAAATTTCTTCCTCAAATGTAGCAAATTAGATATGCATGAAATTGTTTTCAAAGTTAAATATCTCAATCCTTTTAATTTTCAAGGCTCTCCAAAATTGCATTGGGCTGCCAAATGCCAGACATCATCATTACCAACACTTAACCTAGAACTAGTGTTCTCTAGATTAAACCTTTCACCTGGAAATAAACATTTTCCTGAAGTCTCATGAATGGTTTACAGCCATTTGAAATCTAGATATGGCTTTGTTGAATTACTAAGGCCACTTTTAAATGAGGCGCTTAAAAGCGACTCCGGAACCCCGCATTCAAGAAGAAAGCCATGCGGGGGGGTATTTACATGCTCCCCGCGCTACCGGAAGTGGCGTGTCCCCCGTTCTCTTCAGTGGTGGCAGCTGCAGATGCAGGGCTTTCAAGAGGCACATTCTGTACGCCTGAAAATAGAGGTTTACAGAACATGCCTCTTGAAAGTCCCACGTCTCCAGCTGCCACCGCCGAAACAAATGGGTGGCACATCACTTCCGGTAGTTTGTGGAGCGTATAAACACTCCCCGCGCGGCTTCCTCTTGAATGTGGGGCTCTGGAGGCGCTTCTAAGTGCCTCGTTTAAAAGTGGCCTAAATAGCAGCCAATGAGCCTTGTTTCTCAAGGAAATAAATAAATAAAATAAGCCATGCATTTTATTACAAGGCACAGTGTTCCCTTTATGAATGGCTTTAAATTGCTTTGCTAGCTTTAGGAGTTACCAGTAAAAGGAAATGGGGTTTGCCATGTTGGTCCCAAATATAGGCAATAGAGACAAAGTAGTAAAGTGATATCTTATATTGGACCAACTACCGTTGGCGTGCATGCCTCCACCAACTGTAGTTCATCCAATAAAAGATATCACTTTAGTACTTTGTCTCTGTTGCCCAGTGAAAGGTACAGAGATGAGTATGATTATCCTACTTTGAACTAGCCATATTTATAAGGGGGGCAGAATGTGCATCAAAAGAAAAATAGGACAATTTCCGCCTTTGGATTTATACATGAAACTCTCGCCAGACCAAATTCACCCCTGGTGTAACGCCAGAGATGGATTCAGCATTCAACTTCAGTCTACCTGATCCCAAACCCTGTCGATCCTGTGCATGGGATCTGCGGGGCCCCGTTTGCCCACAATACTGATCTGTGTGACTTGCGCGTGACTCCACATGCTCTGCAGTGTTTGTGATCAAGTTTACCATCTAAATCTGAGAACCAAATTTTCAGGCAGCCATAGCTGCCTGAACCTTAAATGCACAGCCACTCTCCATTATAAACAGGGGGCTGCTGAAGCCTCGATTTTGAGGAAACCACTTGAGCTACATTGCTGAAAATTTATCCATGGCTATAAGTTGTGAGGACCATTGGATACACACACTTTGAAGAAGATCCATCAGGAAAATAAAATGTTATGACTGTTTAAACGTTAATTGGTTATGGTCAAAGTTCACAGCGTCATCACGATATTGAATCATCAATATCTCCTCCCCCTGGATGAGTTGAGCCCCCAAACTTCACAGGCTTTGAGAATGAGATCAATAACAACCGCTTCTGAAATATGATAGTAATTGGTGCAGCCAAAACTGAGTTATTATTAAATATAAAATCGGTTCTGCAGGCTCATACCTGCGCACTTGAGGGCAAGAAACACAGCTCGATTCTGCAGCCTCGCACATGCTCAGTTGAGCCAGCTGCTGACCTGAAAGGTACGTGACTCAGCTTTTAAAAATCACGCAACTTTATGAGAAGGCAGCTCCGTCACAAAGACTTTACTCTTCAGTCAGTTTTGTTTCCGTTACACAGCGCCCCGCTTCCCCGGCTCATGGAGAGGCAGAGGAGCGGAGCCAAGAAGCGGGGCACTGTGTAATGGACATGAAACTGACTGGAGTGTAAAGTGTGTGTGACGGAGCTGGCTTCTGAAAGCTACATGATTTTCAGTAGTAGGGTTTAAAATCTACTTTTTACAATCACGTATCTTCCAGAAGCCACGTATCTTTCAGAATCATGTATCTTTCAAAAGAAAAGTGGTTCTTTGCAGAATAGCTGCCTAGGTTTTTGCAAGAGGAGAACATGAACTTTTCTTAGGGCGCTCTTTCTTTCCAGGGTGCACACAGGGTGCAGTAGCCCCCAGAAGGTAGGAACCGGAATGCCTGGCAAGGGCAGCAGCAGCTGCCTGCCCCTGGCGGATTACGGATTGGGGGGGGGCGGGATTGGTGCGGAGCCAGTCTGTGCCCGGCCGACGCTGTGCCTGCTGTTTCCCCTGATTTTCAATTACCCGGCTGTCTAGCTCTGTCACACAGACTTTGCTGATGCTCCTCTGCAAAATTGCTCCACAGCTCGGTGCGGCGAGTAAGAGGAGGAGACCTGGAGGGGCAGTCATTCTCCTGCTACTCCTCCCCGAGTGCCCCCCCCCAGCTCCTAGGACATTTATGTGATTTTAAAAAGTACAGTCACTTAGCTTTCCTTAACACACAGCATAAGGAAGAGATGTAGCTAATTAATGACTGTGAACTTTTATGCCATCCCTCTCCTGCCTCTCCCTCCTAGTAGTGCTGCAGGAGCAGCAGCAGCACCACCACCCGATCCGGCTGGGAGATAAAGCTGTTTGTTTACAAACAACTCCTCCCCATGTGCTGATCAGAAGGTTGTAGCCTTGTAACAAAGGTTCTTCGAGATGGCTCCCAACATTCTCACAACTGGGTTCTGCATGCTCACCCTATTCAAATAATAGACCACATGATGGTCTCGACCTCCTCTATTATAAAAAGCGCTCTCCCCCTCAGAATGACTGATCGGGGCTGGCGGGGTGCATTAAGTCTGTGCTTTAATGTATACAAATTTAATACACTTAATACAATAAAGTGTTAACAATGTGAGTGTACATAACATTATACAATTCGTTCTACACAATGCAGTTGTGTACAAACAGACTTAATGCACTGTGAAAAAATTGTATGTTGTTGAATTATGAAAAGAAATTCATGTTTAATAATGGGAAAATGGGAAAGTTTAGTTATTGATGAAAATGTATATAAATAAGTATGTATGGTAAGGAATTAAGTACATATATTACATGTATATGTTGATGATGGTAAAATATTAAATATTGGTCAAATTTTGAAATAATTTCAATGTTTTTTGGCATTTATATTTTGTTGCAATGTATGGAGTTTAAGGTTTTTTTAATTGTAATTGTCCAGATTTTTTTTTTTTATTTGAAGAAAACTTTTGTGCATTTAAGGTTTTTTTAATTGTAATTGTCCAGATTTTTTTTTTTTATTTGAAGAAAACTTTTGTGCATTTAAGGTTTTTTTAATTGTAATTGTCCAGATTTTTTTTTTTTATTTGAAGAAAACTTTTGTGCATTTAAGGTTTTTTTAAACTGTTAACTTTTTTGTTTTAGTTAATTTAGTCCTTAGATTTCAGTTGTAATCGTTGATGCTGAAGTAGGCATTGATAGCTATCTTCAAAAGCTCATTTGTGTTGTATGTTTCTGTTTACAAGTGCAGCCTCAGGACTGGTGATCTGTGAGAGTTACTCTAAGTGAAGACCCACAACTGCCTTATTTTGTAATAGCAGGTACCAAATGCTAGTGTCCTCCTTATTGTGTCTTGCTAAAATCCCAGTGCTGGTGCTTGGTTCAGACATTCATTGCAGTGAAGAAAAAGTTTAGACGTTGGAATTATACACATGTAGGACTTAGGGTAATCATCTTCCTCTGGGCCTTCATCTTGAGAGGGCGGGCTAAAGCGACACATGTGATGTCAAAATGCTCCTCCGGGGGCTGGCCATGTTGGAAGAAGGGCGCAAAGGGGCAGTCATGACACCATGATGTGATAGGGATACGGCCACATTGAAAAAGGGACAGAAAAATTTCAGTGTCCCATCCCTTCTGATGTATTTGCCATCTGCTACCGCCGAAAGGCCCAGTTTCTCAAGGTTATTGGGGTCACCCCTGGCTGACCTGGAGAAATCAAGGCTTCTCTCAGAACCTGGAGGTTCTTGGTCAAAAGCTAGAGTCTCCAGACAAGAACCAGATGACCCTTAGGTGACCCTAAGTGGATAGCAGGGCCTAAACTGGTTGTACTATGATGGTGCAACACTGAACGAGAGAAGGAGATGGGTTTTATATCGGTTTACTAATGCTGTAGACCAGGGATGGGGAACGTCAGGCCCGAGGGCCAAATGCGACCCACAGCTAGTTTTTATGTGGATCTTTTCCAGGTCCTGGATCTGATCACTGTAACCAGCTCCTACCCCGAAGAACTGAAAAACTGAGCTCTGAATAAGGGAGCTGAGAGGAGGGCATGCACACGAAGGACAGAGGACAAGTCATGGCACATATCCATGTTCTGTACCATCCTCTGCCTGAATGCTCCCCTCCTGCAACTTCTGTGTGGCCCCTGGAGCTTTGAGAGTAGCCACCGGGAGGGGAAAGGTTCCCCACTCCTGCTGTAGACATTAGTTTTTCTTATGTTCACAGTAAGATGTTTTTATGGTATACCTTCAGTAATATACAGTCCCATAGGTTCATGAGATAGGAATTTACAATGATCCTATAATGTATGAAAAGAGAGTAGCGTATTGTACAATATAACTATCTATATGCAATAGCCTATGATAGTATTGCGACAGATCTTAGTGTAGAAAAGTAGGATTCTGCTTATTTTGTGTCTGCTCTGGGGCAAAACACTGGAATTAGATCAGCAATTTATTTTATTTTTGAAGCTACATTCACACAGCACTAGCTATATGGCGTCTAGTTTGGCAGGATTTGCATATATGCCATCCATACAGGGCACTTTAGTATATAAGGACACTAGTGGCCAGGCAAAATTTTTAGTCATCTGGTATCCTTATTTTATTTTTTTCATGAACCTTTGTAGTTTGGCATTAGGTCTAGCTATGTACACAGAGTGCACTAGTCTTATGGGTTGATGATCCTTTTTCTTATTGTAGACAATTAAAATTTGACTTCTGTCTTCGATAAAGTTGCCAAGAAGCTTGTTGAATCATCCATTGTCTGTATAAGGTAATCACGGTCATCCATGCCTTCATCACCTCAAGACTAGATTACTGCAATGCACTCTACATGGGGCTGCCTTGATGACTGTTTGGAAGCTGCAGTTGGTACAGAATGCGGTGGCTCGACTTCTTTTGGGAACAAGTCAACAGGAGCACATTACACCAGTGCTTCGAAGTCTGCACTGGCTACCTGTACTTTTCCAGGCACAATTCAAGGTGCTGATTTTGACCTTTTAAAGCCCTAAATGGTCTGGGTCCCATCTTGAATGGTTCCGCTCTTTCCTGTCTGGAAGAACTCAGCATGTGATACTGGGGGAGTGTATATAATCCCCCCGGAATCTCATGAGTGGAGTTCCACGGGAATCCATTTTGTCACCTCTCCTGTTCATTGTGTACATGTAGGCTTCGGGTTAGATTGTGAGAGGGTTCAAAGTTGGATGCCATCAATATGCTGATGACACCCAGCTTTACCTCTTGTTTCCATCTGACCCAGGCCCCACAGTCTCGGTGTTTACCTGGTGTTTGGCTGCAGTGGGGGATTGGATGAGGTTAAGCCATCTGAAGCTGAATTCCCAATAAGATGGAGGTGATGTTGGTGGGAAGGGTCAAGGGAGTGGAGGTCCCTGCTTTGTCCCTCAGGTTCAGAGTCTGGGAGTGCTCCTCGACTCTCAGCTCTGCCTGGATGCCCAGGTGGTGGCTGTGGTGAGGCGTGCATTTTGTAAGTTACTCTGTTCCATTTTCTTCAGCCTTATATCTGGCCACCGTCATCCATGCATTCATCACTTTGAGATTGAACTACGGCAACACATTCTATGTGGGTCTACCCCTGGTGTTGACCTGGAGACTGTAGCTGGTGCAGAATGCAGTGGCCCGCTTCCTAATGAGGACGAGCCGCCGTGAGCGCATAACACCGGTGCTCCGTTGATTGCACTGGCTGCCTATAGTCTTCTGGACCCAATTCAAGATGTTGGTTATTACTTTTAAAGCCCTATATGACCTGTGTACCTGAGGGACTGCCTCACCCCTCATGTCCTGGATTGGCCCCTGCGGTTGGCATGGCGTGCCATCTTGGGTATCCCGGGTGGCAACATTTAAAAGGGCATTCTTGGTGGCCATGCCTTGGCTGTGGAACTCGCTCCCAGTGGAGGTTCGCCTTTCTCCAGATCTCCCCTTCTTCCGCAGACAATGTAAGACCTGGCTGTGTCACCAGGCGTTCGGTGAGGGGGATGGGTAGTGGGGGGGTGTCTTATGGGGGCGGTAATCGGGCCTCATTTGTTTATAATTTTTAATTTTTTTATGGTTTCACATTGTATTTTTGTATTTTTTATATTCTGTTTTTATTATTCATTGTATGCCTCCCTGAGCTGCCATTGAGCAGGAGGAAGCGGGTTATAAACGATGCAATAAATTAAATAAATAAATATATCCGAAAAACCACCAGTCATACCATGTCCCACTGTGGCCTTTACAGTCGGCTGGGAGCGCCCTCTTGTAGGTTCCATCTGTTACCCTTGTCCGTGGGACGGAGGTGCGCAGGAGGCCGGTGTAAAACTTTTTTATTTGTAAAGGCATTTGGCGGGCAGGGATAGGGGCTGGATGGGCTTGTGAGTAGGGATGTGGGGATGGTGGGAGATCTGAGGGGAGGGTGGGAAGTAAGTATTCCTCAATTTCTTATTGGTTCTGCATGCATTTGGAAAGGACGTTAGGAGGTGGTATAGGGAGAGGGCAATTGCCATTATTGTGAGCACTTCAACATCCTTTGTCAAAGAAGTTTATAATTACTTGAGATGCCTTTTATTTCTTATCTGTTTGAGTCTTATGTGGTCCCATTGGCCAAAATCAGCATATCCACCTGCATCTGGTTGGATGTTTGCAATATTTTCTCTTAGAGCTGGTCCTATGAAGCACTATGAGCACTTCCATAGTGATTTGCAGACTAGAATTTTGCTATTCCACTGGCATTAAACTTCCATACATGCATCTGTTCTTTGTTTTCAATCCTAGAGTGTGGTCCTCTGTATGGCGGTGGAGCCAGTCCCAAACCCCACCTAATATGATCACATTTGACATAATTTCTGTATGGAGAAAGATAAACAAAAGTACAGCAGTAGCATTTAACTTTAAAAAGGGAGACTATGACAAAATGAGGAAACTAGTTCAAAAGAAACTAAAAAGCCCAGTTGCAAGGGCTACAAGTTTGCAAGAGGCATGGATACTGTTTAAGAGCACCCTTCTGGAAGCCGAGATTAAATGTATCCTGCAAGTTAAAAAAGGAAGCAGGAAGACCAAACGTCTTCCACTGTGGTTAAATGGGGAGGTGAAGGAAGCTATTAGAGCAAAAAAGGCATCCTTTAAGAAATGGAAGGCTATTCCCAATGAAAATAATACGAAAGAGCATAAACACTGGCAACGTAAATTTAAAGTGTTAATAAGGCAGGCCAAGAGAGACTTGCTAAAGAGGCAAAAACAAGCAACAAGAACTTTTTCAAATACATCAGAAGCAAGAAGCCTGCTAGGGAGTCAGTTGGGCCATTAGATGACAAGGGGGTAAAACGGGCGCTCACGGAGGAGAAGGACATTGCAGAGAAGCTGAATGAGTTCTTTGCGTCGGTCTTCACTGCGGAAGATTTTGAAGAGGTACCCACACTGGATCCTTACTTTGTGGGTGAGGAATTGGAAGAGCTGTTACAAATCAATGTAACATTGGAGGATGTTCCAGGGCAAATTGACAAACTGAATACTAACAAGTCACCAGGGCCAGATGGCATTCACCCCAGAGTTCTGAAGGGACTTCTGGGCTTCCAGAAGGGTGCTTTTAAACAGTCTCCATGCCTCAGTTCCCAATTTCAGCTCCTTCTCCCTCCCCCTTACAGTTGGTGTTCCCCAAGGCTCTGTCCTTGGCCCTCTCCTCTTCTCTATCTACACCCTTTCCCTTGGCCATCAGCTCTACCTCTCTACCCCCTCTCTCTCCCCTTCTGTCCACTCACTCCTCGTCAACTGTCTCGCTGGCATCTCCGCCTAGATGTCCCAATGCCAGCTCAAGTTCAACATGGCCAAGACTGAACTCCTTATTTTTCCTCCCTCCTCTTCCTCTCCCGCTTCCTTGTCCATCCGCATCGCTGGAGCCACCATCCATCCTGTTCCCCACGCTCGTAGCTTGGGCTTCATCTTTGACACTCATCTTTCCTTTAAGCCTTACGTTGACTCTGTTGCCAAGTCCTGCCACTTTGCCCTCCATAACATTGCTCGGATCCGCCCCTTTCTCTCTATCTCCTCTGCCAAAACCCTTGTTCATGACATGGTCATTTCTCGCCTCGACTACTGCAACCTTCTGCTCGCTGGCCTCCCTCGCTCTCACCTGTCCCCATTTATCGCCATCCAAAACTCCACTGCCAAGGTCATCCACTCAGCCCGTCGCTTTGACCATGTGCAGCCTCCCCTCTCTCCACTGGCTCCCCCTTCTCGAACGCATTCGGTTTATACTCCTGGTATTCACCTATAAAACACTTCACAGCCAAGCTCCCCCCTATCTCTCAGCCCTAATCTCCTTACGCACTCCTACACGCTCCCTCCGCTCCTCCTCTGTCCCCTCCCTCACTCTCTCCTGTCTCCTATGCTCCCCTAACCGCCTTCGTCCCTTCTCCCTCACTGCCCCCCATGCCTGGAACTCCCTCCCTACCCACATCCGCCTCGCCTCTTCCCTTCGCCCCTTCAAATCCCTCCTCAAGACACACTTCTTCCGTGCCGCCTTTCCCAATGCCTGCTAGTTGCTTTCCCCCTAATACTTACGGTCTGCCCTCCTCCGCAGACTCCTGCCTAACTGTAACCAAGCCAAGCATGCGCACCTGAGACTTCGCAGTCACTTGCATGTTTGTTTGCTTCTCCCTTCTCTTCCCTTTGTCCCCTCTCCTTGTCGTCCCCTCCTTCTCTTTTTAGATTGTAAGCTGTAGCAGGGACCGCGTCTTTATCTTTGTTCTGTAAAGCACCAGGTACACAGCTGGTGCTATACAAAAATTTATAATAATAATAATAATAAATATGAAATCGTGGACCTACTGTTAGTAATTTGTAATGTTTAAAACCAGGTCAGCAGATGTTGTTCTGAAGTCAGAAAGAGTGGCACTAGCTGAACAAAAAATTGCTATCTGGTACCCTATTTTTAAGTTAAGACCTGAATTTGAACCATATCTTACCAATATATTTAACTTTAGAGCCAGGAGAGCACTAACAACATTAAGATTTAACATGATGGCTACTAAAGTATTGGAAGGACGGTACCAGGGAATCCCCTTAGTACAGAGGTTTTGTCTTTGTGGACAACTTCTGGTGGAAGACCTTCAACATTACCTTCTTTCCTGCCCTTTGTATAGCAGTTTACGGGAAGGGGTTTTGCGCCAGTGGTTTGAGGGAAAGGAGCATTGGGACCCTTACCTTCGAATTTCATTCTTGCTGGCTAATACCAACAAAGACATTACTAGTAAAGTTGCCATTATGGGGCTAAGGATGGAAATAGCAAAGAGGAAGTTTATAGGGGGAAATTTTCCTCATGCCTAGTAGGGGAATTTCAGTTACTAACTTGCTTTACCTCGATCTGTTGGGGTATGATGCTTTATGGCAAGTTAGCAAATTAAAAGGTCTGTAACATTATTCAGGAGGCGGATGAAGGTACTGGACTTTATAATTAAAACATTATTTTGGTATGCTAAGTTCATTATTTGTTATTTGCTACGAGTTTATTGTTATGCTACTGATGTTTGGACTGTATGGAATGGTTGAGGAAAATAAGCTGTTAATTTATTATTTATATTATTCGAACCATTTTGTAGCTTTGGGGGCAATATTGTTAACATATTTGATGATGAGTATGACGTTAAACTGCTTGATTTTGCCGAGATAGGTTTTTAGATATGGTATAACAATTTGAGAGGTAATGAAGTCTGATGAAGAGTTAGAATGGATTATATACAGTTCTGTTGATATTTTAATATGTATAATTTTGTTGATATGTTTATGTTTGAAGTGTATGGCTAATGGTATGATGTTTTTATTATTTTATCTCTTCTATTATAAATTTTGATTGGTTATTATTTATTTTGTTGTTATAACCATTGGTTAAGACAATAAACTACCATTATTATTATTTTAAAAAATAATAATTTGTAACTTGTCACTAAAATCTGCCACTGTACCGGAGGACTGGAGGGTGGCAAATGTAACCCCGATATTTAAAAAGGGAACCAGAGGCGATCCTGGAAACTACAGACCAGTAAGCTTGACGTCTGTGCCGGGCAAAATAGTGGAAACCATCATTAAGGACAGAATTACAGGGCGTGTTGACAAACATGGCTTAATGGGGAAGAGTCAACACAGATGTAGTAAAGGTAAGTCATGCCTCACTAACCTGTTGGAATTATTTGAGGGTGTAAATAAACATGTGGACAAGGGAGACCCAGTAGATATAGTGTACCTGGATTTCCAGAAAGCATTTGATAAGGTCCCTCATGAGAGACTCTTGAGAAAATTAAAAAGTCATGGATAGGAGGTAGTGTCTTACTATGGATCAGAAACTGGTTGAAAGATAGAAAGCAAAGGGTAGGACTAAATGGTCAGTTTTCACAATGGAGAGATGTAAAAAGTGGTGTGCCTCAGAGATCTGTATTCGACCAGTGCTGTTTAATGTATTTATTAATGATCTGGAAAAGGGCGTTAAGAGTGAGGTGATCAAATTTGCAGACGACACCAAGTTATTCAAGGTAGTTAAAACACGAGCAGACTGTGAGGAACTGCAACAGGATCTTACGACACTGGGTGCCTGGGCATCTAAATGGCAAATGAGATTTAATGTGGACAAGTGCAAAGTGATGCACGTAGGGAAAAATAATCCAAACTATGCGTACACAATGCTGGGTACTAAGCTAGGAGTTACCACTCAGGAAAAGGATCTGGGGGTGGTTGTGGACAATACAATGAAATCCACAGCGCAGTGCGCAGCAGCAGTCAAAAAAGCAAACAGAATGTTAGGAATTATTCGGAAGGGGATAGAGAATAAAACTGAGGATGTCATAATGCCTCTATACAAATCAATGGTGCGACCGCACCTCGAATATTGTGTGCAGTTCTGGTCGCCCCATCTCAAAAAAGACATAGCTGAACTAGAAAAGGTACAGAGAATGGCAACAAAAATGATCAAGGGCATGGAAGGGCTCCCGTATGAGTAGAGGCTTGGTAGGTTGGGGCTTTTCAGTTAATCACCTCCACCTCCAACTTCTATACAGCCCTTGGAACCTGTACGTCAAACCTCAACTTGAACTTCAGAGTTGTTCCTGGGAGGGAAAAGGTTTTCCGCCCCTGGCATAGAGGCTGTCACTGGGCATTCTCTGAGTTGTACCTTCATGTATGGAGTTCACATATCCAACTGTTCCAACACATTTGTTTATGGTGCAAGCCCTATTCTTTTTCCAAGGCTGTCAACTGAGGGTGGCAAGGTTTCTGGTATTAAATTTATGTTGTGTCTAGTGATGTGTTTTAAAGATTGGACCATATCCTTAGCAAATACAAATCAGTGACCCCAATCCTATGGTCCGCAGATCCTGTGCACAGCTGCATGCATCTCCATGCTGGCACATTGTGCTGCGTGGAAACCATGTGCATGCACGTGGGGGATCTGTGGCCAGGGGACTGAGCACATTGAAACTCTGTGTATTTGAATGGAGCTATACCAATTTGTACCCTCTGAGGAAGTGGCCCATTATAGTGTGTGTGTGTGTGTGTTTAATTATGCACATACACCTTGAAGCATATAATTAAACATATTATAATAAACCCTTAAATAGATCCCAGACATGTAGCGGATAAATCATGTGTCACTAACATGATTCTTATAATCTTTGAGAGCCACAAATAAACCCCAAATTATGTGCTGCACCTTTCTTGCAAAATCTCCAATCTCTTAATATAACTTGATCCATAGGAATCAAGGATTTTGATTTTTTGGTATTTCTTTAGACGTCCCCATTTCCTCTTCCTATTTTCCAAGTGTTTCAGGAGAAGATGACACTGAAGGCAAAAGGCCTTATCCAAAGCTTACTAAAATCAATAGAAACATTCTTGGGCTTTGAATAAAGCTCTATATGATTGCTAACAAAACCTTCCAGCTATACCATCTCAAATAATATTTATTCAGTTTATTTTAAAATTATCAACATTTTTAATAAATCATGTTACTTCGGGGTTTGGGGGGGACAGGGCTTTAAGCTATATTAAAATGTTGCTTTACATGGATCTTTGTGAGGGAGTGGTTCTTGTTTGGTTTGGTAATCAATCAGTACAGAATACACAGTGTTCAAAAAGAAAGGTTTGTCAAATTATATCTACCATTCTTGGGTTGGAATTTAATATTTCAGTTGTGGAGCTGTAAAAAAAATAATGCCAATCCACTTTTTCTATTAATGGAGATAGGCCAAGTGCTGCAAAAGAAGAGACACAACTTACTAAAACTCTCTCTTTATGCTGATCAATAGGAAGCCCCCTCCCCCAAATTCAAATGGATTTGGGAGGTTCTGGGTTGCACATTTTGGAACCAGAATTAAATTAGCTCGTGTAGGAGACGGGAAACCACTTTTTGTTCTCCCAGGTAGAAGCCGGCGCAGCAGTTTTTAACAGTCAGCTCTTGTGCATTTGTGTGTTTTCCTTCCTTCCATGTTGTTTCACAGTTATCTGTTAGTAACAGCAGTATTATTACACACAGATTAGAAGACAGGCGGCTTTTAGGCTCCCTGACAGTTGGCCAGAGCAGAGATTAGAGATAAAAGTTAATCCCGTGAGGTAATAGCAAAAAAAGAGTACAAAGACATGAGATGAGCTGATAATGGTTTGTTTAGGTAAGAAGGCTTCCCTTCACATGGTGATTGGCTCTTGCACTGAGTGATAACTTCCCAAATCCTTTCTAAGGTTTATAACATTTTGGTAAGAACTAGGGGGGGAAATGTGGCAGCCAACCATGATAAAAATTATAAAACCGTTATAAGCATAAACACAAGGTGCTTGACCACCGGGGGAAAATTGGGGAGGTTTCCGTAAAGTTAGGGATGCCAGTTAACACTTGACTCAAGGAAGGATAATACAGTTCCCCTACTGAGGGTTGAATGTTTCAAAATGCATGCATGCGCATTAATTATTTTAAAAGAACAATAGCTCAGAAAGAGTTTCTGATTTTAGATTACTCTATTTTTGGCTGAGAGTTGTCTGAAATGTTTGCAAAATTTTAAAAGCATAGTAGACAAAATTTTGGAGCTGTGTTGTGGGCATTTGTAAATGTTTTGTTCCTTTTCATTTTCTGAAAAGCTGTTTCAGAAACTTCTTTGAAATTCATAAATCTAGAAATGCATCTAAATAAGAGATCACATGTGGTGTTCCTATAAAACATATCTTTACAATCAAGTTACAAGGCAATTAGGAGTGTGAGATAAACAGGTCATTACAGCAATACAGACTGATCAGTTAGAAATTAAAACAGCAAAGTTGTAGATTTGGACTAGAAACTGGCTGGCTGACAATTCAGCAGTGTCAGAATCACAGAGTGGGAAACATGAATCTCTCAAGCTGGCTTTTAAAACAGTGACGAATGAAACGTTTATGTTCCAGCTCCTTGTGCTTAAGACGGAGATAGTCTTGAAATAACTGATAACGGCTAGCATTGTTGAACCTGCCTCGAGCTGACCACTGTTTAATGCAGGGCTTTAAAAACAATCTGCAAGAGGGGCATAGAGCGGATAATATTAAGGCACTTGGCCATCACAAATGGGAGAGGAAATGTCTCCATTGCAGCTGATCTTTTTTCCTTATCTTTTCCTGAGAAACTTTTGATCTAAGCAGAAAAAAGAATGAATGCCCAAATGTACAGCTATGAATGGTACTTTCCTCGAGTGACCATAAGGATTTGATTCATTCAGCCACATCTTTCTTTAATCTCACAATCCCTTTAATCCTAAGGAAGCATGGCAAGAATCCATTTCAGGTGCTCACAGAAATACAGCCTTTCTTTTCTCTGTCGAGGATAAATAGTTAACGATTTGGTAATAACTAATTCACTTGGAATGTTCCTGAAATATATTTGCTTATTCTGGATATGGCGAAAGGATAGAGATGGGCTTATTGGAAGTGTAAACAATTCATTTCAGTTCAAAGATACTTTTTCGCCATAATAAACGATATGAATATTGCAAAATATTAGGCAAGGACAGATCCCCAAGGTATCTCTCAAGGAAAGGATAGTGGTGGAGAGCTAATGTCTCCCACCCACAGGGTCCAGATTTCTCGAGTGGGATCCAGAAATACCTGTATCCTTTCGTCGTCTCTGTCTATTTGTTTTATTTCTTTTATTTTCATTTTCTGAAAAGCTGTTTCAAAAACTTTTAAGCCTCGGTTTATGAGGCTTATGTACATCTTGATTCTGGCTCAAAGTGCCAAAATGCTGTTGGTCTGCCGGTGACTATATTTTCATCCCAACCAGATGAGAGAACTCAAAAGATCCTGCCCTCCTGAGTTTACTAGTAAGTTTTCCAACTTGAGGCTTAAGTAATTTGAATAGGCTTAAAATGAGCCACATCAACAAGTTAAGCCGTCTAACAAATTTGGGTGCACCGCACAAGTAGACATATATTCTTTCCGTTCGACTGCTTCCAGTCTGGTTTCCAACATTACCAGTTACCTTGAGATGCAGTAGAGTAAACAATAAGCCACTCCTCCATTTCATGCCAGTGTTACTTCACGAACTGGTCTGTGTGAGTAGCCTGTGGCTAGAGGAGACCCGCACATTGAGATGCCCCTGTCATGCAAGTTAGAGCTTGCTTCAAGGAAAGCTCCAGAGAACTCAGTTTTCTTGTCATTATTGCATCCCGATTGTTTCAATTGCTTTGGTGGTATTGCTGTGTCACACAACGCTGTTTGAGGAAAGCTAGTGATCCCTTTTGGGGAGTGCCGTTTTTAAAGGATTATGTTTTCAAAGGGTCCCCCCCCCCCCAGGAGATGTAAGATGATCTCACTTCAGGTATTTGAGATTCTCATTTGCAGCCAACAGGTCTGATAAATTTGCTGCACGTTTATCCGTACTTCAGAAGCTATGATCTTCTCAAGGGGTTGGGTTTGTTTGTTTTTTGCTTTGTTTTTTTTAGGATTGGAAAGCATTTCAAGGGTCTTCTAATCCAATCCCCTTCTTCTTTTGACGAGAACCATTCCATTCCTCTGTATTACTGTACTCTGTACTACTTCCCCTGTACTACTGTACTTGTACTACTGTACTACTTCCCCTGTACTACTGTACTTGTACTACTGTACTACTTCCCCTGTACTACTGTACTTGTACTACTGTACTACTTCCCCTATACTACTGTACTACTTTACTCTGTACTGCCCTTCCTCTGTGCTATATTTGTAGACCTGATTCACTGGAGTTTGCCCTGGAAAAGGAGTTTATTGGCATTCATTCCTTAATCTCCCCATCTTTAAGCACCACTTCTTTCTTGGACTGTGTGAAACAGACCCATCATTCTTAGGATCAGTCAGACCAGTGCAAAAGCTGGCCTATTTATTTATTATTTCATTTATTTAATAAAATGAATAAATTCAGGCAGCTAGCGGCTCACGGCAATATCAGAAAAATACAATGTAAAAATATAAAAAGCAACAATATCAACATCCATATAAATAATCAATATAAAACAGTAAAAATGCAAATAGCGTGAAGCCAGGAAAAATATTACCAACAACCTACCCCTTAACCCTCCCCCCGGAAAAGCCAGGTCTTACACTGATGGTGGAACGCAAGATGACTTGGGCTGAGGCAGACCTCATGTAGCAGCAAGAGACTGTTGGCCTCCTTATTACTTTGCACTGGTGACCCATGTTAGTGATTTAAAATGTTTAAAGAACAGAAAAGGAATTGAAAGGGAAAACATCAATCTTTCCCACTTCTCTCTCTCTCTCTCTCCCTCTCTAGTTCAGCAGCTTTTGCATTTTTGAGAAACAACTTAACCATAAATTTAATAGACAGTGAAAATATAATTTGTCTCCTGTAGAATTTCATGGTACATGTAGCATTCAGCTAATTGGCTTATGAGTAAATTGAGGGGAGGGTTTCTCTCTGGTCTCTCTTTTTTATCATTTGCTGCTGCTATGTGTCATTCAGAAACCAACTCAATCAAGAGTCTATTGCAGATAGCAGGGACAATGTGGCTCCCAAAGAAGCAAAAGTGGGCAGTTGAACTGTGCATGTTTCAAAAGGGAATGGCACACTTAAAAAAAGAACAAAAGAAAGAAAGAACTTTCTCTAAATACAAGCTTTTCGATGGGGAGGTGCAGGTAAATCCTGAAAAGACATACACGTTCAAATATTTTTCTGCTGTAATAACTTAGGAACTCAAGTAAAAATAATGGGAATTATTATCCTTAAGAAACAATGACTAAACAAGCTGGCCACTGAATTCGTCAGTCTTGTAGTATGTTGCAGTCAGAAAATCAAATATTTTTCATGTTCTTTATACTTTCTCCCCTCACTGTTCTTATTCATCCACCGTTCCCCTTTATAATATTTTCAGAGCATAAAAGAAAGTAAATGTTTCCTAAATTATATTTGTAATGCTGGCTTTTTTTCCATTTCTAAGGAACACCATAAAATCCTAATATTATAAGAGAGAGTGATGCAGTTTATCCATGTGGACTTTGTTTCTTAGTTGAAGGGAAAAGGGGATAGAAGGAAGGGCTAAATGATGATGTAAGAGGGAACAGAAATAATTCTGGAATGTGAAGGTCTATGCCTCTATTATGGGTATAGGAAACATTCCACAGCAGATTGGGAGAAAAAGTGAAATATTAAATTCAGTGCATCCGTCTTTCATATCAGTTACTCCACCAGTTGCTGAGGGATGGAAGTAGTTGTATTTCCAATTTCTCTCTTTGTATGTGTGTGTGTGTGTGTGTGTGTGTGCGCGCACACACGCTCAAGTGTAGCTTGGGTTCTTCTAGGATTTTCTTTTCATTTTGTCCTTTGTCCATCTACTGCCACCCTCACTCACTTTCAATTCTTTGTTGGAGAAGTTCTCCTATTTCTGGAGCTAGACATTTAAATTATTTTATTATGTGGTCCCCTAAATGGAGAGTGCCAGCTCTAGCACTTAGTACAAACACAAATCTCATTCATCTGAACTAGACTCCTGCCCAAGCAAAGTGCTGGTACTCTCTGCTCAGAGGATCCCACCCTCAGTGTTGTTCTAACTGAGGCTGCTTGTCCATGTTACACAATTTCACGTTGCTTTCTGTATCTTGTGTGATATTTTGTAACTTATCCATGTGCCTTTACTCATTTGGCAGGGAAATTAATGTGAGTTTCATCACGGATGTCAGGGCAGGGAAATCCAGCTCTGACACTTATGTGAGTTCTGCATTACGTGAGATTTGTATGTGTGCATGGGGGTGAGTTCTATATTATGGAAGATTGGTATGTGTGCATGGGGTGAATTAAATGTGAATGTAGCTGACGTGAAAATTACAACATATGCATAAAATATGCATGGGATCCTCTAATGGATCCCTTAAGGTCACGTCACTTCGCGAGGGGAAAAACACTGGAAAGAAAACAACATGGACATGCAGCCCAGAAGGAATCTTACGTTATTGCTGAGTTTGCATGGGATAGGGGACAGCCAGAAATTAGATCAGAAGGAATTAGATCAATGTGTGGAGGAGGACCAGCCCTCAGAGATCGTCTCTGGGGAGGACAGTGGAACTGGCACCACAGGGAGCCTCTCTGCGGAAGAGAGGGGCTAAGAGAGTACCTCCAGTGCTGAAGGGAACGCTATCTCCAAGGGGAGTGTTCCTTTCCACACCTGAGGCCAGTTGCTGAGGTGCCCAGGAGCCAGGAGGCCACAGCAGAGGTTCCAGCCTGGAGCAGTGAATCCAGCGAGAGGGGTCTTGGTAGACGCCTGAGGTTGTTGCCTGGAATCAAGTGGATTGTGTGGACCCTAAGTCTCTATGGTCTAAGTGTTACCAGGGCATGCTGTGATCACATTTGGCCTGAGCAGCCTTGGAACCCCAGCCTACTAGGATGACTAGAGGGGCAGCTGGAGTGAAACATTAAACTAGAGGTCTACACTACAGTAGAATCCACAGCCACCAGGGAGACCAACAACTGACTCTTTGGGTATTTTCAGATGTTACGGGCCTCCCTCTTACCACAGTCAATCCCCTCCCCGCGCCGAATCAGGCCGGCACGTCTAAAGGACGGACGGCCTGATTCCGGACCAGGATCCAAAACAGATCCCAGACAGGGTAAAAGGGAGGCCCGTCACGTCAAAAATACCCTTTGTTTTACTACTTATATCTCACGCACCACCACAGTGTCCAAGCTTCTCCATGGTCATTGTAAAGAAGTGACATTAAAATAGATGCACATTCGTTTATATTTTAAAAAGGCAACCTCAAGACCTCTGAACGACTGTGAGGTTTTCTTGAAAATAGGCAAACGGATACTGCTGGGATACACATTATAGAACAGAATAGAATCCCAGTTCTACAAAGTCTTACACAGGGCCCAGTTAAAGGATGTGGGGACATCACTTTACCATCCTTTGGGACTTGCCACTACATGCCTACTGTGCCAAAGCAGAAAACAGCAGCAGTAACCCTGTCTGCTGTGCCAGTGTGCAAGTTCCTGCCCCACCCAACATCGGTGCACAGTTCTTATTCCCTGACTAATGGGACAAGGAGTAACAAGAGGAAGAAGTTGGGAGATGGGCAAGTGCCTGTGCTGAACTTGCACGGCAGCTGCATGCAAACTCGTGTGTCCCACGGTGGTCACGTCTCTACTGGGCAGATGCAACATCGTATCCACACGCTGACCGATTCTGTGTCCAGGGACCCACTTTGTTACAGCATAGCCAGCATAATGGTTATTCCAGACCCACTCTTACGTGACTCCTGTGCATGTATGGCGGACGTCAGACTGGGCCCTTCCCATCAGGAAAGTGAGAATTACTCAAGTTGACTTGATTGAAATTTTTACACTTTTTCAGAAGCTGGTCAAAAATATTTCACAGAAAATAATTCCCCATTTTTATTCCAAGAGTATTAGGCTCCAAGAAGGAAAGTGTATGTCACCAACACTCACAAATGTCACATGTCAGGCCTCACATACCGATGGAGCTGTCTCAAGAAGCTCAACTGGTATTCAGACAATACTTTATCCTAATCATGTTCTGGAAATGAGACTGGAAATACAAAAAGAATAGGCTTTCTCAGGAGATTTCCTCTGTGTCCTGTGTCTGGCATGGTCAGCAGTGCCACAAGAATAGCCCTTTCTTTGCATTATAGTACTCTGGTCTTGGCCAAAATTACAAAGTTCCAAGCCACAGGAGAATGAGGGAGAATAAAAAGTGAACTTGGGGAAAAAAAAATTTAAACAAATCTTGCAATTTTGCCGAGGTTTATATTCTATCAGGACCATGAAACATCCATCTCTGACTACAAAAGTGCTTTCTGTCAAATGTGCCTGAATTTTGTGATCAAGAATTGAATCCACATCCTGCATAATTCAAGCACTAGTGGCAGTTTCTTCATGTCCGTGACATACATAGCACTCGCATATTGTCGATCCATAAGAATATTCTGGTAGCAACATTGCAGATACCCAGGAGGAAGTTGGCTTTATGTTAAATTGCCCTTCATAGCAAAGTGTGCACGCATCTGAAGGAAAAAAAGAAGTCGTGTTCTTGCACTGAATTTAAGGAGCTTTTTCAGACTTCATAATAACTAAGTAACAAAGGAAAAACCACCTTGGTTTCTGAAAGCATTTTGCATGAATAGCAATGGAAAAGGAAAAGCACAGGAAACAAAATTTCGACAGCAAAATGCAGTGTGAGAGAATGGACTTAAGTAGACTCCACAGTCGTGTCTCTTCTTTATAATTTTGTATTCTCCTAAAAATAATACATAGGAGGCGTAAACTTGACCAGAGACACAACCATCAAGAGCTTTCCTCCAAAACGCTGATAAAAAGTTTTTGAAGGGGACAAACCAACCCTGGGTTCTCTGTTTTTCAGCATTTTCCATATCCTCCCGCATCTAGGTTCAGAGGTGGAAGTACTACAGTAGCACACTAAAAATTCTCACTGTACTAAAGGTTCACGAGGAAGCACGAAGGACAATTTGCAAGCCTCGTATAGTGATATTTCCGAAGTCGTGTAAAAGATCGAAGTGACCAAGAGCACTGGAATAAGCATCCAGAATTAGGGCTAATTATTTGAATCTCCAAACTTTAACAAAGTGTTCAGCGTGGCTCTTAGCTTTTGGGAGCATGCTGTTTTGACACTGTTGACTCTTGGCTACTGTTTTGTTCATACACTACTCTGTATTCTTGACAGAATGTTGATGTAGGTTGCAGCGAGAAAAAGTGTGTGTGTGTTTGTGTTTGTGTTTGTGTGTGTGTGTGATAGAAAGAAAGGTGCTTGTATGAAATTCTCCAGAGAGGGTCAAGGATACTGAATTGCAACATTTAGGCATTGACTGTGACATTGTATTAACCTTTTTAATGAAAGTATGTAATAAAGTGACATGTAAATGGAGCACAAGGGGAGATATGACACTATATCTGGAAAAGGATAAAACAGTCAGTTGAATACTGGGCTATTATAGCAGTTTGCAAACCTTGGATAAACTCAGTCAGCGGTTGTATAATTGGTTATTCAATCCCGACCCTTGTTCACAGCTCAAAGCCAGGAACACTGAGACCTGTTGCCAATTTGAGTGAATGCAGTGACTGTGCTCGGCTGGGGCCATACACTGGAGCCAGGCCTTTTCCTGTGGGCTGGTTTCCACCATGTCTGGGACTGGCGCAGTGACAGTAGCCCTTTTGTTGTGAAAGGCTGGCTGGTGCTCCCCTCCTTTGCAAAATGTCTAACAGCTACACAAATATAAGAAAATAGGAAAAGGGACTTACTGTAACGCTTCTCTTACATGGAGGGCTTGAAAGGGAGGTAGAGACCAAGCAATAAGGGAAGCGTGAGCAAAGTCGGCAGCTAGAGGAGGAAACCGCCATGCTGTCCCAGGACGTGGTATAAGCGGCATGGCATGACCTACACTCTCTTGGCATCACATATACTGTTTCCCGATTAAGATGTTGTTTTAGATCCCCCTCCTTCTCAAATCACAGTGCGGAAGGGATTCTGAATCTATGCGAAAAGGATGCTAACGTGTACTCGAGAGAATGTCTCAGCCTAAAGAGATGGCATTTTAGAAACCTGTTGCAGACGGAACCCATGTCACAAATACCTGACTTTTTATATTTCCTTTACAGCCATAACTTCCCAGCAGAGGCCAGGAGATATTTATGGAATGGCTTGACTTCAAGCTGGCTGTTTCTCTTCTAGTAAAACGATAGAGGAGGGGTTTCGGTTCTGGTTCATAATATGTAATTAATATTACAGGGCACTGCTCATTTAAAAAAAAAAAAAAAAGTATAAAAAGCTCTCAACGCAATTGTAGTGCTCCACAGTTCGATCCTGCTCAGTCATAGGAAGACGTTTTTTAGCTGCAATCTGTTACACTTTCATTATTTTTGTCATTTCACCATACGCAGAGAACATCACTTCAGAGGGAAAGGGGGAGTTATTGACATAGATAGTGCATAATCTTTGCTAGTTATCAAATAAGACAAAGACAAATGATTTAAAAACTGAGCACTTCAGATCACACATGTAACGGGCTGAGGGCTGGGAGGGGCAATCTCTTTCCCATCCTGATTTACCCTACTGCATAGAAAATAATACAGAGTGGCTGATTTAATGAATGGCTGCAATTCAATCAAGAGGTTCTGCTGAGGTCATATCATATAAATGGCTACAGCACCTCTTGACTGAGTTACAGCATTGATAATTCACTGCTTTGTTGTTATTTATGAGGGTAACTCTTCAAAGTAATCTGCGTATCTCCCGCTAAAACCCCACTTTGAAAATTTTACATCATGATGTCATTGAAAAGGATTCTTTCTCTGCCCTTACCCCCTTTTTTCTAAGAAAGAAGGGGGAGGGAGGGGAGAATGCATTGTTTTAGAATAGAAAATTAATCACTTGGAAATGACTGGTTATTGTGAAGCAAATGCAAAAAGAGTATTGAACTTGTGATACATGAGAAGAGCTACAAAAACTCCAGCAGAGGCCTTTAATGGAAAATACACCCCGCAATCTCATTATAAGTACAGCCCTGGGAGCCAAGTGTTACAAGCAGTAGAAAGAAGCTGAAACTATGAGAAAAAACATTATAATCAGGGTTAATGTAGCTGAGCCTCGGAGTATTGTTTAGAAGTGAGTATGATATTATAGCAGAGGTTCTTAGAATTTGGGCATGGGTTGTTAATGATTTGGATGTTTATCTGAACAGAGACACTCTGTTACTTCCTAGGAACATTTAGTGGCCAGGAGACGTACACAGAACCCATTGAAGGCTGCCCCTTTTAATTCTAGAAAATACCACTCAACATATTTCATCATCCTAATCCCCCAAATATTCTCTCTGCTTTACATTACAATACAATATTGTATGTGGGGATAATGTGCTGATATCTCCCTTAGGTCAACGATTCCTGTGTTAGTGAATTGTAGGTGTCCAACTGGAGAGAGTGCCTTGGTTGTACTAGAATGAATGTTTGAGATGCCTCATTAATGTAGCTAAGAGGCTAGTGGGCTTAAGGGATTTTGTACTAGCCAAATGTGATTCAAATAAGCTGGAGGAAACTTTTTTTTTCTTTTCCAAGCTTTGAAAGCTCACGGAGTTCCCAGGTCATTGGTTAGAGGCAACTTTCTGTCTGCGGGCAAACAAAAGCATAACTGAAATTACATGGAAACAAGCGTTTCAATTAAACTCAAATCAAGGCTTTCATTCATATACCGGTCTATAGTTTTTGTCCATTTTACTTCATGGGCACTCATGTAGCTTTGATTGGCTCCCCCTCTTCCTCCATAGGAGAAGATGTATGGTAAAGGAGTGGAAGGAGAAAACACACCTTGTTTATGTCTGAAGCATTAACTTTAAGCGACACCTAATGTAGAGTATCTTTCATCACCAGAATCTTCTGTGAAACAGAATATCTGTTCCTCTCTTTTGTTATCATTGCAGTCTTTCAGAAACCATTGCTTTCACCTCTGAACAGTGTCATTTTACAGGTAGAAGAATTTGTGATGCCAAATTTAAAACCCAGTAAGTAAACATAGTCTCCTGGTTTAAAACAAAACTTAAAAGCGTTGATGTTCAGGATCTGGCAAACTTGGGCAGTCTGCAAAATGTGGATTGTCTTTATTTCCGTTCGTTCATCTCTCAGGCTAACCTAAAATCAGGGGAAGAATTTCTTTTAAAGAGACCCTGATGTGTGTGCATTGCATCCATCTCCATTTCTGTTGAGAATATACGTATTTCTTTGTTTTCATCTGAAGTGAAACAATGGGTGCTTTCCCACGTTACTGTTAATGCAGGATTTGGCTCCGGGAAAGAATCTGGGAGACAAAAGTATGCTCTGAGTTTGTAATGTGGGCCACCCTCCATCCCACGCATTTTTACCAGCAATCCTGTGGGGGATTGCAAAGTAGGGAAATCCAACTGTGCAAAACTTTGTAGGATCGCTGGCAGAAATGTGCAGTGGGGGGGAGGAGGGAAGGTTCCCACGTTATAAACTCCACACATGCTTTGCCTTCTGGATTCTTTCCTGGAGGCAAATTGTGCACCAACAGTAACATGGGAAAGAGCCCAATGTTTCAGGAATCACAAAACGTTAAAATTTGTAGGCATTTGGTAATATGGAAAGTTGGGTTTGACTTTTCCATTTGTAACAACTACCCACATGCCTTCATCTCTTGGTATGGATGTGAGTTCACTTGCATTTCTTTTTATGTGGTAGCATTTCATAAGTACTGTACTCGTATTTTCAGTATCTCACAGGAATGGTCCCTTCCTCTGAGACTTAGAGCTCTGTCTTCTGCACCTTCCTCTGTAATCTTTGGCAAGTCATTTTATCCCTCTGAGATTTAGCTTCTCCATCTGTGAAATGGGATTCTGATTTGTCCCTAATGCACAGGAAAGTATTGGGAGGATATATTCATTCATTCTTCTGAGGAGTTCTGCTGAACTGCTGAAAACCATAAGAAAGCCAATAAAATAGTGAAGCAGGTAGGAAGAGAAGATAAACTAACATGCTGCTCTTCCTTCCTTGTTTCAGTGGGCAGAAGAAAAGCACTGTAGTGCTTCACGTAGGTGTGGCAGAGAAGTTAAAATCCTTTTCTTCCTGTGACTACAAAGGATGAAAAGACAAAGTTGGGGGTTCCATATGACATTCCTAGTATCCTGTACTTTCCCTGCAGCTGAGGGAGAATAAAGAGAAAAAAGTCAGTCTAAACAGATGGGCCCCGGGGGTAGCCACCCCCAGACTGCCCAGGGTGTGCATCTCTGCATCCGCCCGCATCCAGCCCTGTTTGCACTGTGTTCATATGGACCCGGCAGCTGGCACAGCCCACCCAAGTGGTGCCCCCTTCCCCCACACCATAAGATTGCAGGCGGATCGCCCAATTCTCTAGGCTGCTTCCCGCAGCTCCCCTGGATGGGAGTGGAGTTGTAGCGACCGTCTGCTGAGTAGACAGACCAGCCTCCAGCTGCTGCCTCTCGTTTGGGCGGCCCGTTCTGTGACGGTGCTCCGATATGTTCCGGAGCACCACTTGCAGGACTGGAGTGGAGCAAGCAGTACCTGCTCTGCTTCTGCTCCACCTGCACATCTCACCTTTACGTGGACAGGCCACCCGGGTGTGAGGCAGCGCAGTGACATAGGTGCCGTCTGTGTAAAAGCACCCAGTGATTCCATGGTTGTTCCCGAGACGTCTACTTGATGGACATAACCTTGGCGCTTCCGGTGTTGCCAGAATGCTGCAACAACATAGGTTTTACTGGCATTGGTTCAACTTCCAGTGTGGGCAGGGTATTATTAGTTATGAATGAGCCATTACGCGACTGCTATTTTTTTATAGGGATCCCTCTATCTGGACCTGATCCAACTGCCATTGAAGTCAATGGAAATATTCCTGTTGACTTTAATGGAATTTGAGCAGACCCTCTGTCTCCATAACCCCACCCTACAAACTCAAGAAAGGCATGAACAAGGGAAGCTGTGTAAAAGTTTTCCAGCAACATGCCATGCCACATAAATGCTAGAGAGGGAATTCTCTGCACTGTACCCATCTCCTCTTCATGGACACCTATTTCTTTATAAGGGAAGGAGGAGGGAGCGAGAGTTGATGCTGTACTCTTTAATGTCTCTGTTCATGTAATCAAGAGGCTCCAAGTTTAGCCCAATGGTTAGAGAAGAAACCAGCATGAAATAATGCTTCCTTTCTCTTTCATGTAACCATTATATTTTACGTGGTATTTAACCATCTCCTTTGACGTTGGTGGCTTGTTTTTCTCCTGAGCCCATTGGAATGTGGGGTAGGATGGAGGTTGCTTGTGTGGTTTCTACCTCTTAAGACTTTGCTGAGAGCCGCAGTGTGCAGTTACGTGACATAGAAATTCATGCCACTGACTTTGAAGGTATAGACTGCTTTCTTTTATGCTGTAGCATCTCTCTTAGGATTAAGCCATTTGTTGTCCTGGCATTCCCTTAAAGTCTTCTCACAAAGCAGAACTTTCTGAATAATGGACCTTTTATCCTACTCAACCTTTCCTGATGTATTAAATTCCTTGTAACACCACTACACAATTCCGTCCTTCCTGCAACCCCTTGGCTCCCCTCTCCTCAGGCAATCCAGGAGTTTACCATAGTCATTTTCTAAGCAAGTCAGGGATCCTTCATATCTTTGTCCCATCCCTCACTTTTGAGACTTGATTCTTTCCCTCTGTCTGAGTGGTGTTTGTATATCCACTTTGTCTCTCTCTCACTTACACACACACGCACACACACACTGAACAAGAAGTTTGTGTGTGTGTATGTATATATGTTCATTTTCTCTTGCATATCATAGAATTTTAGGACCCAAAACGTCATCCTATCCATTCTTCCTGGCGTCAAACAGGAAGTATACCTAAACCATCCCTGAGACATAACGTTTATCTAACCAATTTTTCACTGATGAAGGGACTCCACAACATCCCTTGGTAATTTATTCCTTTGCCTAATTCTTGTTTTTCTATAATAATTGGATCTCAGTTTACTCCTACCATTCACAAATAAGAACGTCTGAATGGACCTCTTTCAGTATTACACACTAAAATGATCTCTAAAGAGAGAAATCTCTGTACAAGCATACTAGTACAAAATTTTGTACAAGGTGTTTATGATAGAGATATGCTGCCTTTAGATTTATGGCCGTTAAAACCAAAGAGAGAGGTCTGTATCCTCACCAGAATTGAATGATAAATATTCCTGTTGTTTCTATATTTCAAGTATAGTGTTTAAAAGAGAAAAAATAAAATTAGGGGAAATGTGATTTCAGTATTGAAATCACTGCCATTGGTCATTTATTAAAGTGTTTGAAATGTTCACAGTAAAATCACTAAGTCCATGGAAACTCATTTAGTTTTGGGTTTCATTACAATACAAAACTCACTCAAAAACCATTCAAGACCGTTTAACTGTTATTTGCGGAACTTAGAAACAAACCTAAATTTGTTTTCCAGAAAACGTCAGTTGATTCATGCTCTCACATCCAAACTGTGAGGCACTCCTTATTTTGTATGTTTTCACTGCAAAACCAGTCCAGTATGGTAGCCTTAGCTGAGCTTCATTGGGTGTTTTTTCAAACGAGATGCTACCACGCATGGCCACCCAATAACCACTCATCTAAACACCCATCTGAAGGAGGAGTTGGAGGGGATGCACGCTTTCATGAGTCACACGGATATTCATTTAGGTAGCCAGAGACAATCTCGTTAGATATCAGGACAAAGCCTTTGAACTGGACTCAATGTGGAGACAACATAGAGAGTGGAGCACCACACTAACATGCTCATTGTGAACGATGTGTTTAGGCATCTGAGCTGCTGTATTTTTATATCAACTGGAGTTTTTCTTAGGGTGCTTGGCTTCATTTGAAAATATAATGAGAAGCCTAGAAGTTACAAATGCATGTACCACTGTAGCCATGGGTACATTCTGAGCCTGAGCATATTCCAGAGGCAGTGTAAAACCTTTCTTTTTGGCAAAGCATTTGGCAGATGGGGATAGGGCTTGTGGTGGGTAAGTTTAGGGATAGCAGTGGGATTTTAAAAAATGTTTAAAATGTATTTTGTGCTTTTAATGCTGCAATCCACCCTGAGTCTTTGGGATAGAAATTTAAATAAAGGAATAAATAATTCTTCTGGCCAGTTCTTGCCACCAAGGCTGTTTGGATAGCTAGTATCAGCCAGTAGCTCATGGCTCTGGGCTGTCTTAGGGCCTTTTCAAACGGACCAGGGGTCCTGCGGGTGCGTGGGGGGAGGCGTCTTGTGTGAAAAGGTGCGGCATAGAGCTGAAACAAGTACCCACAAAAATGGGTCTGTCTGCTGAAATTGTGGTACCCGAGCTGTCTCAGACAGACCAGGCAGTGAAAAGAGTACCCATTTACTGCCCAATGAGATACTGTCATTACTGATTTCTGTTAGTAGGTTTCCATTACTATTTTCTGCCATTTTACCAAATTGCCAATATACTGTTTTTGTCTATTTCCATTCATCCATAGATGGTTCCATGTGCCCATCTTGTGCACATGCCCAATGACAAAAATGATGAAAAATGGGAGTTCAGGAGGATGCTAAAATTGGAATGGGTCAGTAAAATGGAAAGTTGGTTACTTGGTAGCGGTAAAATCGGATATTCCTGGTCGTTGGCTACCTGTCTCAGGATGCAGAACCAGTTGGCTACTCAAAATTGCAGGCTTTACCCACTGGTACAAAATTTGCTATCCATTTCTGCTGTTGTCTGACACTCTTGAAAATAGGAGATTTGGCAGAAGAAGCAAGTGCTTTCCTATTTGTTCTGGCCTCATCACAGACTTGCCCAACTTCATTTGTTTTTCATTTCCTCCTGCATTACTGATTACACTTTGTCTTTGAAAATAGTGGAAGATGGTGTGATTTTGTCTGATGTAAAGATAGTGTATTAAGTAGGCATTGGAAGCACCCCAGGCAATGCTGTCTCCCAGCAGTATCATAGAGACGTTGGCTGGTATGTGTAAGATAATAGAGACCCTAGAACTCCATAGGGGAAGCACTTGAGGTGGAGGAGCTGTTTTAGTCTGTAGAAGAACCTAACCCTTTCTTGGGTGTTCTTCAACTCTCCAGTTTCCTAAATGCAGTTCCAATACATTTAGCGATCAGTGCTATCGAATGGTCCAGCAAGATGAGTATGTATGTACTTTCTTTGTCTACAGTCCAAAATAGGTTTAGAACAGGAAGTAATACGGTACCATATCCTTTCCTGTACCTTGACTGAGAGGGGTCCAGGATATTAGTAGCATACAGTTGACATTGGAAGCTGCTTCTCCACTAGATTCGTAAATGGATTACCAAGAAAAAAGAGGTTAGTCACCAGATGGTACTTTGAATGATGGATAATATCAAAGTGTAGTTTTTGGTTTCAAATTGGATGTTACTTTCCCCTCATTGGAGAAGGTGCTGATGACTTCTGTGATCCATGCTGTTGTCTATTCTCTCCTACTATTTAGGAAGTGAAGGACTCTTAGTCAAAATTAGTGTTCCTGATTTGCCACCAATGCTTCCAGAATGGCTTTTTTTCTTTTTAAACAAATGGAATGCATTTTTGAAGGAAGTGTTGTGTTCCTGTCCTCTGTTATACCTTTGGTTTCTGACTCCCCAGGAGGCACCCTGGGGATGCAGGCATTCATCGGTATGAAATTAGGGAATTACTTGCAGTTGGGATGTTGGCTTCTGGGGCAAAGTGGAAGCAGTTTGTGTTCTCAAAAGGTTTATTCTCCTTGAAGAGTTCTTCAAAGCATTCTGAAGCTGCCTATTTAGAACAGGAGGAATATGATCACTGCCTTCTTGGAATTATGGACATTGGCATGTAGAAACCCCTTGATTTTCAGTCTCTGCCAGTAGTTTTCAGTTATTCTGTATTTTCTCTTATAGGTTTCCATAGAAGGTGGTGAATTGTGCAGAAAGTGGGATCAGTAACGTGCTGCTAGTAGCAGCCAGGGAATGGTAGCAGCACTCTGCTAAGTCTTCCACTCTAAAGCAAGCAACTGTCCCTATTTTCTTAGAACAGTCGTTTTTCCTGGTGGGTTGTTCTGGTATCAGAGATGTCCTGGGTGTTTGAGCCAACACTAGGGTTGTCCATGCTTGGAGGAGCCTCATCTAGTCTTAATGTACCAACACAATGAGGTTTTATGAGGAGGGGTTCCTCATGGCACCTGGAAGTGCATCAACCTGCTAAGCTTTTCCTAGGTGTGGCCACACCAGTAAGCTAGTTGGTGTTAAACTTTTCCAACAAGATGGACACATCCTGGAGGTAGGCTTAGGAAAATTGGTGCCCGCCTTCTACTCCTGAGCCTCTTTGGGGGAAAGGTTTACGGGAGTATATTTTGGAGTTTGGCAAATGGATTCTACTCCTTCTCTCTCCCTCAGTCTTCTCCCCCATTCTCACCTTCTTCCCAGTACAGTATTATTATGCTACAGAGCCATACCTAATAGACTCCCATTGGTTTCTTGTTGCTTACTCGGGAATAACTTGTCACAACTCTTATGTGGCTGTACCAGTCATGCATATCCATGTCACTCCCAAACTCATGAAGATAAATGCTTTATCAAAAGGAAAACCTAGCGTACTGTATTACCTCTCCCGATTTACTCTGAAAATAACAACCATCCAAAAAAGTCATGAACGGCGACAAGTGAGAACAAATAGAACAAGTTGTCAAGGCAGATGGAATGCTGTGCTTCATGGAGAAGCCCGTGTGCAAATCTTGGAAGATAATTCTAAGCAAATCCAAAGATGACATTTGCTTTAATAATTTCTGTTTAATTTGACATTATGATTTCATGCAAATACCATTTGTATTAGAACAACCATTCTGATTTACTGTGAAACTACCTGCACTTCAGAAGCTCTGGTGTATAGTATAAATCTTGTATTATTATTTTTTTAATGTTCTTATCTTTTCTGACATCTGGCACAATGAAGACTGCGATTTTATTTTCACATATGTTGTGCAAGAGGAGTTCAGGATGTGTAGTTGCTTAGCATCAGGCGTATGTGCTTTAATTCTCACTTCCAGTGGTAAAACATTCTGTCATATTTTTAAAAGAGGCTGGAAATCTTACCCTAGCGTGTGTTTTCTTGATTATGTTTTTAGTTTTCTGTACTTGATTATTTTTAATCTTTTTTACTTGTTTTTATTATTTTCTTAACATCTCAAAAAGAATATTGTTTCAGTAATATTATTAACTTCTACTGCCAACAGAGTGTTACATGATTAACTCTTATTTTGAGTACAATCCATCTCACTGCAGGATTATTACAATTAATAATAATTTAAATTAACACGGACAGATTCTCACCCCATGTAAATTGGCATGACCTCTAAACAAATGCGGCAGTGTCGGTTTATACTAGCTGAGGATCCAATTCACAATTGTTTAATAGATTTAGGTCAGAAAGGATCCTGAGATCATCTTGTCGGTCCTCAAGTATATTCGAGGGCAAACTGGATTTCCTCCAGGTATTCCTGTATCAAGTGCATTAAAATATGTTTTGCTAAACTATACTAACCCCTAGGGACCCATGTTCACTGTGTTTTCTCCATTGCTTCTAGGGGAAAACACAGTGAACATGGGTCTCTGCTACTAGTTAGCAGAGCATCCATTCTTGATCTGAAGACTGTAAGGGGTGACTAATCCAACACCTTTCTAGGTGATGTTGTGATATAGAGAGTTAGATTTCTATATAATAATAATATTTATTTTTATATAGCGCCCCCCTGCCATGGCACTTGGAGCACTTTACATATAAGTAACACCTTTTTTTAATCCTCACAGCAACCCTCTGAGGTAGGCTAGGCTGTGAGAGAATAATGTGGAGTATATCGGGACATTGCCATGGGCAGACTAACCAGCAACATGCTCCCCTGGTGGAAACACCATTGAAATGGATGTTGCTTGCACTCATTAAACACTCCAAAAGTCGTAGCCCTAAACGGTGACATTTCGAAAACCCCTGTGTCTTGAGTGAACCATGGAAAAGGCCATATTTTTGTGTGCAGGTAGGTTAATTGCTCATTTATACACATGGGATTACTTCATTTATATGCCTAATTGCCTAATTTCTCCCTTCAAGTATAGAGCTTTGCCCACATGCTAGATGTAGTTACCTCTGACATGGGGTGTTTTCAGACGTGATGAGGCCAATTGGCCCCGTCACGAAATAAACGAATTCATCCCCCGCCGGAATGACCTGTCACGCCCTAACAGACGTGCCGGGGGATCCCATCGGGGAGGGGGCGGGGCCGCACGGCACAATGTGCGGCCGCACGGCCCCGCCCCCTCCACACTCCCTGCCGCCCGCCCTCTGGGGAGACGGGCGGCCGCTGCGGCCAATGCCGCCGCAGCGCTAGCCCGCTATGGCCACGGGCCGGAATCCCTGCGGGGATTCCGGGCCATGGCTGCCGTCCAGACATGATGGCGGGGGTCACCACGGCGGGGAATCGCCTTCACCACGCGACAGCCTCCGGTCCCGCCGATTCTGCCACTCGCGTGGTGAATGTGATTCCCCGCCGTGGTAACATCTGGGGGGGAACATCCGTTCCCCCCAACAGACATTACATGGTCCAAGCCACCACAGGGAATTGACTGTGGTTGACATTGATCATGTAACGTCTGAAAATACCCAAGGTTTAACCACTGTGCAGAGTTTTGCATCATGGCCAACCCCACAGCAGTAAGGACTAGGCCTGAAATGAGAAATCGCAATGAAGGCTGTTTCCATCAGAAACAGATCATTCGCCTTCACCCACGTGACAAGGCATCAGCCTTTTGCTGTTTTGTGCTATTTTGCACTAGTTCCCATTCAGGAATCGCAATTGTTCGATACTTCCGGTAGTTTTTCAGTAGTGTGTAGAAATGATGGTTCTGCACAATCTAGAAGTGCACTGTGCTAAAGCAAAATGAACTGCACTGCTAATACTGCAGTTTATATACTGGCAAAATGATGTAACATTGGCAGAAAGTGACAGAAACTGCCAAAAATGACAGAAAGTGCTGTAAATTGATGGAAATTGGCAGGTGCCTGTTTCAACAAGAGCAGAAGTGTGAAATCGATGAATAGCAAGGACATACCAACAAATAGTCACAAGCTCTCCTGAAAGTTTGGTATATCTGGATGGCCCGGGAACACTGGCGCTCACCTCTGCACTAGTCAGGACCGATCATCAGGTGGTCTAAAAATATAATTACAGTTTTAAAAAAATAAATAAATATGAGATTCCTGTCATTTGATTCCTGTTTTTTAGCTGTCCTAGGTTTTCTAGATTTCCCCCCAGCAACCTTGAGAACTAGAGATTTATATTTTAAAAAGAAAAGAAAAAAATCTAGGCTTATGCATAATTGTATGACTCTAGATGCTGAGGCTTTTAAAAAAAAAAAAAAAAAACCAGCAAATTATGCAAGACTTGTGGTACAATGAGAGCTGGCAAGACTTGCTTCAAAAATGTGGCCTGTAGCTAGTTAAGTCCAAATGCGTTTTATCTGTCTGGTATGACCTGACTCGTTCATCCCGTGATGGAGATCATCCTTTAATGTGTCATTTAAAACCTTGCTTGCTACTAACTTTAGTATTCTTTAAATGTGTTTATTTTGCTCTCACTTTAGGGAGCCATAGTTAATGCTGCTTGTTTTGCGTTCACTGTTGTTAACTGAAGAGGTTCATAATATGATGGGTAAGATGTTACAGATGGTTAAGAAAAATGGTGTTAATGACCTTAGCAGAAGGAATATCATCTTCATTGTCTAATCTTGCGATTATCTTATAAACACGCAATAACCTAAAAACCTTTCTCTCTCTTTCCCCCTTCCTCTTCCTCCCGGTGTCACTCCTCACAGTGTAACTAATGGATCTTGATTCCATTCTCCTCCCCACCCACACTTTGCTGACATCATAAATTATCCAGATCTAAATGGACAACATTCATTAGCTGTGCACTTTACAGAAAGAGCTAGCTCAGGAGCTAGGCGCTCTCCCATTTTTATTAAAAGTTAAAATGCTCCTGGCTGTCACGGAAAAGGGGAGGGTGGGGGAGGCAGCATAGAGGACAGTGCTGCAGAGCTAATAAATAAAAATAATAACTATTACCATTGGTTGAGTGACCCAGGGAGAAGAGCACTGCCGTGCCATTTGTTGTTCCCTTTCACTTGTCAACAGCAGTAGCTTAAAAGCCTTAGCTATTGTTCAGAGCCTAATAGCACCTGTTGAGATGATAGGAAGACAGCTGTCAAAAAAGAAGAAAAAGAAAGGAGAAAAAGAGACGGGAATGGGGGAGAGGGGAGGAACCAATGATTAGTCAAGTAATATGTACTGTGGTGCAGCTGCAGCGGGACGTTTCATGCCTTAAATAAAAAAAGGTGAAGCTTCTCCATCCTGCATGTCCCCCCACCCCCCACCCCACCCCCAATTTTTTCTTATTTTCCCAGAGCAATCGACTACTCTTCCTGGAGCTTGCTGACAAGAGCACATGCTGAACCAAAGCCAAAAACTTACAGGAATGTCAGACAAGGGAAACTGATCTTTGTGTGTCCTTCTACCGGAACAGAGATAGTAAAACCAGCAAACGCCCCCACCCCCACCCCCTCAGCACTAGGAACTGTAGTTGGGTTTTTTTTGCGACAAGACTAAAGATGTCTTGTTTTTATTTATTTATTTATTTATTTTAATTACTCTTTTGCTTTGACAGTTAAGGCAGGGATTTTTTCTTTGGCAGGGTGGCATGTTGGGAAAGGTATACATTTGCTTGACATGGAGTCTTCAGCTGCCTCTCTTGCAGCCGTGGAATCTATGTTAATGACATTAGCTTTGTCTTTTACGCAGTGTATCTGAGCGGATTAAAAGGGAGACTGGAAATTAGAATTCCCCAATACCTGACTTTGCCACTTATGGCACCTGAAGGGTAGCATTGGACATGACACCAGTATTCCCTGTAACTCAGTTTCCTCATTTAAAATGGAGATGGGATCATACTGAGGGGCCCGGCTAGGTTTGCGTGGGCCTACAGACAGAAGATTGAGTGGGACTCTCCACTGCAATAGTCTGGGCTCCTGGCATAGGGTATGTTTAGAAGTGACAGTACCACAGGTGGCCATGCTTTGATCCGCATGGCCACCCACAGTTCTGTCATGTCTGAAATGGCCCACCAGATGTATTCCTAAGCAAGACTCTAGGTTTCCCCCTGACTGTGGCAGGTTGTAGCCCAGGCTGTACCTCAGGCCCATCTCCGAGGCGTACAGCCTGGGCTAAGCAGTGCCGTGACCCAGGGAACACATCTCCGAGCCGGGGTAGAGTGGGATGTCATATGCGATGGCCCGCTCTACATGACCCTGGTCCTGGGCCAGGGCTTGTTCCAGGCGGGCACCCATTCACATATCTGTTTGGCAGCAAGACCAGCTCCTTCCCAGGGGGAGGGCCCTCAGCCCGGACAGGATCAAAGCGTGATGGTGTCATGCGGTGCCGTCACATTTGAAAATATCCATATCTGCAGTCGGGGTGATTTCAAACGTGCTGGGCCTCCCTTTGGCCACGGCATGGAATCACCTTTTCATCCTCCTCCGGAATCCGGCCTGTCAACAGACGTGCTGACTGATTCCGGAGAGGGATTGGGGGACGGGCTGTGTGGCACAACATGCGGCCGCACAGTTCCAACCCCCAACGCTCCCCCGGCCGCCCATCCCCTGGGGTCTTGGTCATGGCCCGGAATCGGCGGCGGTAATAGCCAGTACCATCCGCCGATTCTGGGTCGTGGGGCAGTAACAGACATTACGTTACCACGGTGAACCCCACCGTGGTGGCTGCGGTACCGTGATGTCTGTTGGGCCCAAAAGAGATTCCCGCGGGTGTTAACCCCCAGCAGGAATCTCTTTGACCACGCTTCCGGAGCTCCGGGCGGCTGGAGGGCTGGAAGCGTGGTCAAAGAGATTCCCGCCGGTGAACATCTGGCGGGAATCTCTTTTGGGCCCAACAGACATTACGGTACCACGGCCACCACGGAGGGTTGACCATGGTAAAGTAATGTCTGAATTACCCAGGGACTTGTTTTCACTGAATTTTCCCCATTACAGCCAATGGAGAAAATGGAATGCACATGGGACTGTGGCTTAGAATATGTGCGGGTGGTTCATGTGCCCCCCCCCCTCCAGTCTCATCTCTGCCAGCACATATGATAGCTACCACACCCTGATCATGCTTAATTTTCTAATTTCATGGACCTCCTGGTGGATATTGCCTGTGCCTGCAGTTTGCCTGGGCACAAATTCCACTGAAGTGAATGAGGCTTGCACCAACTAGCTGTTAGCACCATGTTATCCCTCTGTATGGTTACACTGCCGAAGTGTTTGAGATCCTAAGGCAAAATGTGCTACTTTATATACACGCAAAGTGTTATGATGATAAAGATGACAATTATTAGAGTGGATGAACATATTCTTGGATAAGTACTGGAAGAAAATATCAATCAGTGATGTGTATGAAATGCTATCAAAATACAATAATGCTATATATTTCCAAACATCTGTTACTATTCTTAGTCAATTTAATGATTTCTAAATTTGGAGACTCTCTTTTTTTTCTTGCTGTGCCTAAAAGTCATGGGGACCCCACCCCCCAATCTTTTGAGTTTGCATTTTCTTTCATTTTTAGTGCAAAAAGAAAGTGGCCATTTTAAATTTTCAGTGTATACACATCTCTACATGCTCTTTTTCTGTTTTATTTATTTATTTATTTTATTTATTTATAAAAGATTTCTATCCCGTCCCTCCAGCCCACAGAGCAGCTCGGGGCGGCGAACAACAACTCAAAACATTAAAACAATTCACAATTAAAAACCCCATATACATACAAAAATCAACCTCCCCCCAAAACTACCCCCCTCGCCAAAAGCCTGGCGGAACAGCCAGGTTTTACACAAACGTCAAAATGACAGGAGGATGGGGGCCAACCGAGCCTCCTCCGGGAGCAAGTTCCACAGCACGGGGGCAGCCACCGAAAAAGATCTAACATCAGTGGCCACCCATCTCGCCCGGGGAACCTCCCAAAAGGCCCCCCCTGGACAATCTCAAAGGTCGCACGGGCACATGGGGAGTGAGGCGATCTTGCAGATAAACAGGACCCAGGCTGTGAAGGGCTTTAAAGGTCAGAACCAGCACCTTGAACCTGGCCTCGTGCTTTATAGGTAGCCAGTGCAGAGCCCGGAGCACAGTGTCATGTACTCCGTGGCATTCTGCACCAGCTGCAGCCTCTGGACCAGCTCCTCAGGCAGTCCCACGTGGAGCTCGTTGCAGTAATCCAGCCTCAAGGTGATGAAGGCATGGATGACGGTGGCAAGGTCAGAGTCTGAGAGATACGGCCGAAGCCGCCAGTCAAGATGTAACTGCCGAAATGCACTCCCCGCCACGGCCACAATCCGAGATTCCAGGCTGAGCCGTGAATTGAGGAACACACCCAGACTCTGTACCTGCGAGACCATGGGTGGGCGAACCCCGCTACAAGAGGAGATTCAACCACTCCCAGGCACCCCCGGCCCTCACCCACCAACATCACCTCCGTCTTGTCAGGATTCAGTTGCAGATGGCTCAACCTCCTCCAAGCCCCCACAACCGACAGGCACTGGGAAAATAAAGAGACTGCATGGCCTGGGTCGATGGAAAAAGAGAGGTAGACACTGCATGCCCCGAAATCCTCTCATGATCTCCCCTAACGGCTGCATATAGATGTTAAACAAGAGGGGGGGACAGAATGGCACCCTGCGGGACTCCACACATGAGATCCTGGGGGGAAGACGTACACTCCCCCAAGACCACCCTGTGAGTTCTCCCGGCCAGGAATGAACTAAACCAGTCCAAGACTGTCCCACCAATCCTGGCATGGTCCCACAGGCGAGTCACCAACACCTCATGATCGACTGTGTCGAACGCAGCCGAAAGGTCTAGCAGGACCAGTAAGGTCTGACGACCCTGGTCCAATGCCAGACGGAGATCGTCAACCAAGGCCACTAATGCCATCTCCGTACCATACCCAGGCCGAAACCCAGACTGAGAGGGGTCAAGGAAACTGGTACGGTCCAGATGTTCCTAGAGCCGCCGTGCCACAGCCCGTTCAATAACCTTCCCTAAAAAGGGAAGGTTAGAGACCGGCCGATAACTGGCAGGAGCATCAACATCAAGAGATGATTTATTGAGCAGGGGCCCAACCACAGCCTTCTTCAAGCATTCAGGCACTCTGCCCTCCTGAAGGGAGGCACTAATCACCCCAGCCAGCAACTGCCGTAACATCTCCTGGCTGGCTTTCACCAGCCAAGACGGGCAAAGATCTTGTTCACAAGTGGTGGCACGAACAGATCCCAGCAAGGACTCCACATCGGCAGGCAACACCATCTGAAACCAATCCCACAAATTGGGCATCTCTTTGGAGTTAGCACACAGTCAACATCCTTCCTCCTCTTTTTTTTTTTTAATCCTTTCTGCATGTCAGTCCCTTCATAAAGGTGTCCTGAGCTAATCAGTCAAAGTCTATAACTGTACCTTGACATTAGCAAGCTGCTAAGAGTTTAGTGAGAAATGAGGTACAGTGTTTTGTGAGGCTTATCTGAAAATTATTTCAAGGTATTTATTGGCCTGGGTCTAACTGAGATAGAAGGACCAAGCTGACATGAAATGTAATGTTTCCAACTCCAAATGATTGTCACTTGTTACTTTAAGCTAGCATTTCAGAAATATTAGAAATATTTATTTATTTATTTATTTATTTATTTATTTTGATTTTTGCCCTGCTCTTCCCGGATGGCTCGGGGTGGCTGTCTCAGTGGCTACTGAGGGTGGGGTGGGGTGGGGGGGTTGAATAGTTTCAACTGCACTTGCTGTGGTGCCCTCTGTCTTTTAAAGGGTCAAATCTTGATAACATACACCTGTTCCCTCCCTCACAGATGTGCAGCTGAAACTGTCAGGGTCATAGAAAGCAGAGCTGAATGAGTATTCGTAGGAATGGGTAAACCGGTCGGCATCTTGGCAGTCGAACCAACCTGGTATTGTTGGATACTGCCTGACGTTTACTTCCCAATGAGTTACTTGAGTTATTGCATTACCGTGTTATCATTTCCAAGTTACCATTTGCTCATTCCCATGCATTTTGTGTACTCAAAAAGAGGGAAGGAGCTTGCTGTCCCTGTGCAGATTTTAAGTGATTGGCTAAAACTGAATAACCAATCAACAGACAATAAACAGCAAACAGTAAACTGGAAACAATATCCTGGTCACAGTAAATTGGAAAGTCTTAACCTACTAATGACATTACCCGGAATTTGGGATTTTTGGTTGCTCAGCTTGGTAATTGGCTACTAATCGGGCACATAAGCTGCTTGAAGTTGTGAGTACCACCCGTGAGTAGCAATTCTGTTATCCATTTCAGCTCTGCTAGAAAGTTGCCTCTTGGGAACAATTCTATGCTCCATTATGAAGATCTCCTCTTCACAGTCCAGCCTTTGCACTTACAGACTTCTGTTGATGCTATCATAGTACAGATTAGAGTGGGAAATTTGACCTTTAAAATGATGTGACAGTAAAAATGGGCTGTTTTGTCTTTACTAGAATTATGTATTCAGTAGGTCAGGGAGGAAATGGAAGCTTCTTATTATTAACTTCAGGTTGCTGATGAAATTGGGCATCCCTTTGAACACAGTCAACATCCTTCCTCCTCTTTTTAAAAAAATAAAAAATAAAATAATCTTTGCATCTAGGGAATTCCCTTTCTCAGAATGAAGCCATTTGTGTTAGAGGCAATGGAAAATACAAGTGTTGTTGGCACTGAAAATTCAACACCACCAAAAAAAAAACCAAAAAAAAAAAAGTTGGCCAAGAGGACGTTTTGTGAGTGTGGTTTTTCTAACGTGGTTTTCAAGCTATTTATTTTACACCCTTCTAATGGCTAAGCTCAACACACACGCGTGCATATACATATGTGTGTATATACACACCACACAGATCAGGTTACTTTGTTGAACTACTCCACTGGAGGGAGTGTGGCCAGATTCTTGGCATTGCAGATCTGTTTGCTGGCTTGAGTCTCTAGGTCTTATTGTTCCAGAAGAGGGAGATGGGTCTTGAGAGCATTTAGCACTGAAGTGAGGAGAGAAGGGAGGATTTGGGAGAATAAATGTGAGCTGAAGAGCCAGCATGCTGCTGGCTGAGTTGGAGGGCCATTCGCCACTGCGTATTGTCCGACTAATGTGAAGAAGCATAAACAAGAAAAAGAGACGAGAGTGAAAAATAAGGGTAAAACCACAGGAGGCAGGTCAGTCCAGATCCTCTGACTGCCCTGTGGGGGTTCCCCCCCCCCCAAACATGGCTGTCACCAGCCCATCTGCACCATGGATCCAGCCGAGGATCCAGCCACACGGGACTAGACTCCCAGACTCATGCTGCACTGCAGGATTGGTCCTGCTGTCTCTGGACAGGGCTAGAGAATAAAACTGAAAATATCGTAATGTCTCTATACGAATCAATGGTGCAATCACACCTTGACTATTGTGTGCGGTTCTGGTCACCCCATCTCAAAAAAGATATAGTAGAGCTAGAGAAGGTACAGAGAAGGGCAGCAAAAATAATAAAGGGTTTGGGACAGTTTCTGTATGAAGAGAGACTTGATAACTTAGAGCTTTTCAGCTTGGAGAAGAAACAACTTAGAGGGGATAGGATAGAAGTTTATAAAACCATGAGTGGTGTGGAACAAGTAAATATATTTATTTATTTCATCAATTTATATCCTGCCCCTCCTGAAAACAGCTCGGGGCGGCTAACAATTTCAAAAATACAATTATAAAAGTATTTTAAAAACACAATTAAAACATGGCTAGGGTGACACTAATTGATACAATAAATAAGGGTGGAGGGAGATAAAAAAAAACTAACCCACCTTCCCCCCCTCCCCAAAGGCCTGGGCGAACAGCCAGGTCTTGCAGATTCGTCGAAATGTTAAAAGGCTTGGGGCCAGGCGAGCTTCCTCCGGGAGGAAATTCCAAAGGCGCAGTCCAGCCACCGAGAATGCCCTCACCATTGTGGCCCCCCGCTTAACACGGGGGACCTCCAAGAAAGCACCCCCGGCTGACCGAAGGAGCCGCTCTGGGGTGCGGGGTGCGAGGCGGTCCCTGAGGTAAGAGGGGCCCAGACCGTGAAGGGCCTTATAGATTAACACCAATACCTTGAACCTGGCTCGGCATGCTATTGGCAGCCAGTGCAGAGTCCGGAGGTGTTATGTGCTCCCGACGGCCCGTCCCCAAAAGGAACTGAGCCGCCGCATTCTGCACTAGCTGCAGCCTCCGAACCAGGAACTAGGACAGCCCCATGTAGAGCTCATTTGCAGTAGTCCAGCCTCAAGGTGACAAAGGCATGGATGAGGGAGGCCAGATCCGGGCCAGAGACATACGGACGCAGCCTCCGCACCAGATATAACTGGCGGAAAGCGGCCTTTACCACTACCTCCACCAGCTGCTCCAGGCGGAGATCTCCGTCCACAATCACCCCCAGACTCTGAACCTGCTGAGCTATAGGAGGGCGACCCCCCCCCCCCGTTCAAGGGGGACTACACCTCCCTCGCCCTCCCCACCAACATCACCTCCGTCTTATCGAGGTTGAGCTTCAGTCTGTTCTGCCACATCCATTCTGCCATGACCTCCAGACACTGGGATAGCAACGAGACAGCAGGATCTGGGTCAGCTGAAAAAGAGCGGTACAGCTGAGTGTCATCAGCATATTGGTGACATCGCACCCTGAACCCTCTCACAACCTCCCCCAAGGGCTGCACATATACATTAAATAACAATGGAGACAGACTGGAACCCTGCGGAATGCCGCAGGATAAAGCGCGGGGGCAAGATGTTTCAGCTCCCAACACCACCCACTGGTTTCTCCCCTAGAGGAATGAGCGGAACCATTCAAGAACAGTCCCATCCAGACCCCCCAGGTCATGCAGCCGTTTCAACAGCAGCCCATGGTCCATGCTGTCAAAAGTGGCCGAGAGATCTAGCAGAATGAGAAATGTCAAATAGGGAATGGTTATTTACCCTCTCAAATAGTACTAGAACTAGGGGACATTCCATGAAACTAAATGTTAGTAGATTTAAAAACAAAATAATAACTTGTGCAACTTGTTGCCAGATGTGGTCAGGTCCAGTAGTATATCTGGGTTTAAAAAAGGATTGGAAGTTCTTGGAGGGTAGGTCCGTTAATACCTGTTAGCAAAGTAGGTTTAGGGGACGTAACTTTTTACTGTTCGAAGCTTGGAGTGGACAACAGGGAATTGATTGCCCTCTCTGACCTGATTGGGGACTTCTCCCAAGCGACTGAGATTAGCCACTGTCAGAGACAGGATGCTGGGCACGATGGACCATTGGTCTGACCCAATCTGGCACTACTTAGGCAGCTGATGGGGGAGGGGGTCTGGAGGAGCGTGGGTGTTCTCCCCACCCTCCAAACAGCTTATCAGGGGAGGAGGGCCCAGAGGAGCTGTTTAGTGGACAGAGAAGAGTACACATACTCCTCCTGCCTCCCTCCCCCAATACACTATCTAGTGGGTGGGGTTGTACAGGCTGGCCAGATGGGAGGCAGCCCGTTACCCCACATTGGCCCGGGTGGGGCAACAGTAGCCTGCAATGCCTCACTGCCCTTCTCAAGCAGTAGCAGCCTGCCACCCACCTCAGGGTGGGAGTGGGCAAATGTGAACATCTGGCAGTGCCAGCCTGATGGTCAGCTGAATCACTGGCCAATGTGAATTAACATCTTGTGTGGCCTTACCCAAAAGTAAAACAAATTTAAATATAGTTATATCACAAAGGACCCAAGGACTCGGAGATATTTAAACACTGTGGAAAGCCACCCACCCACATCTATAACGTGTATTCATCTGACCATGAGGTACAAAGCGCACTTGTGTTCCACCATATTCTTCTGTTTGTTACTAGGGCTGAAGCGAGAGCATGGGAAAGAATGACCTTTCTGGAGCACTTTTTGGCCATTCATCAGTATTTCCCACTTCCACATTTCCGATCATTTTCCATTTCCGATTTCCCATCATTGTTAGGTAATTTCCGGTAATTTTTAGTAATTTCCAGTTGGAAATTGCCAAAAATGACCAGGAATTACCAAAGTGGCGAAAATAGTGGAAAATCAAGGAAAATGCCGGTGGATATCCTCATGCGAATGAAGGTGAAAGAGCTGTTTCTGTTGGAAACAACATTCACAGAGATTTTTCATTTCAGCTCTATAAAATTGTCACTCCTGGTTTTGCTGTGTCTTTTATCCATTTTGCATTCTCCCTTTCTCTGTCTTCTACCCCTAATTCCCCTTTTCTAATAATATAACTTCATGTAGTGCTTTGAGTCTCTGTGAAAAAGCACCCCTGCCCTCAATTTCTATCCGGGCCATGGAGATTTCACTAATTTTCAATATGGCCCACAGGGGGTGGGGGTGGGATGGTTCCCCATCCCTGCCCCACGCTCTCCAGAAGACTCCTTGTCCCACCTCCCAGATGGTCCTAGCCACAGCACCCCTGCACATCAAGCACTTCAGCCCTGCCACCCAGAAACCATGGCTGCTCCCAACCTCTCTCTCCTGCCTCACTGTCACTAGACTCCTCAGGATGCTCTCTGTCTCTGCTCCCCTTCCTCCTCCTTGTTTTATGAAGCCACCCTGTGTCATGCTGTGAGGAGTTACCACAACCCCAACTACTTTCCAGTCGGACAGCCTATGGGAGAGGAATGGGCAGGGAGAAGAAGAAAGAGGGGGAGTCTCTAGCCAATGAGAGGAGAAAAGTGCTAGAGAAAGAGAGAGGGGCTAGTTCACACATTATGGTCGGAGTGAAAGAAACCAATGGGTATTTACCTTATGACACCACTGATCATGTAAACAATCAAAGTAATGTCGACAGTTTTAAAAAAACAAATACAACCTATCTCTCTGTCTGAACAACTGTTACCCCTTCTGAGTGCTCTTATGTTATGTTGGCTTACAGTCAGGCAGTTCTTTTTATTCCAAGTGGAACATGATATTTTATTTTACCTCAAGTGGTACATACTGCTTACCGTTTGTCAATCAGGTAATGGTCACAAACGTTACTGTTTGTCTATAACGAAGATACCACAGGGTTTCTCCTGTGATACTCATGGTTACCTCTACTATTAACATAATATGTGAAAAGGGCTAGAGACTGACATGGCAGGGCTGGTATAGACAAGGTATGGCCGTTTTTACATAGACGGAGGTGGGTGGGGGGATGGGTGTTTGGCTGCAGTGGGTGGAGGTGGGTGTGTGACTGTTTACACTGCACACTTCTCCACCCACGGAGCCTCCTCCGGTTTTCTGGAGGGCCCCGTGGGGCTGTGTCAGGAGCACGCATGTACAACACCCACTGCCCGTGGTGTTTACACAGGCGCACACCAATCCCCCCATCCACCGTCAGCCATTTATAAGGACTCCCCCCCCCCCCCCCCGGCCCAACACCCGCTGGAACACTGAGCAGGGGGGAGGGGCGCGTCCGTATAAAAACGGCCGTAGTAATCTACAGGGTGCACAAATGTTTTAATGTGCCATTCATTATGGGCCCGTTACTCAGAAGAGAGCAGCTCCATGGCCACGGGGAGTGCAAAAGGTTCATTTGCAACTCCCGAACTTTGCATGGTCCCAAACTTGGTGGTCATGGTATCATGATGCTCCAGAAGCCATGTCAGAAATAGGCATAGCCATGTTGGAAGGGGGCAGGGCAAAGACGCTATGGACCCTTTCTGATGTGACTACATTATTTTTGAAGCATCATGGCATTGGGTAAAAACAGATGTGCAGTTGGCGGGACTATTCCCCGGGTTGCCCCATCGTGAAACTTGCGGACAACGCAGCCCGGAGCAGCTCACAGCACAGAACTGGCATGACCATGGCCGAGGAGCCATCCTGCTGCCCACACGGGCTGGGTAGGGCCAGGAGCACGACATATGACACATATAATTGATTTTTAAAAAGAAAAGTATGGTATGCTTTTCTCAAAGAATGTTCAAAATTTACAACAAAATACTTTGTATTGATACAAAACAAACAATAGAATCAAACAATCTTTTGATGTGGTCTTTTTAGTTATTCCTTTTTGAATGGGGAATATTCAAGTAAAGGCATAAGTTGTCTTAAAATTCATAGGAATTTTTAAAGAAAAAATTATTGAGGAAAGTTATTTATAGACTAAATTATGCCAAAATTTTGTTGAAGGACGTCAGCTAGCAATTGCAGTTCAAGCTATGAGAGATTTCAAGGTATTCTTAGTTTTATGTTAACTAAACATGGGGTATTTTCAGACGTTACGAGATCACGCTCAACCACAGTCAATACCCTGTGGTGGGGAATGGTCCCATAACGTCTGTTGGGGAACCGGAAGTTCCCCCCCCAGATGTTTGCCACGCTCAATCCCCGCCGGGAATCACATTCACCACGCGATCGGCTGAATCCGCGGGGCCGGCGCCGATCGCGTGGTGAAGGAGTTTCCCGGCGGGGATGAAGGGGCCCGTCACGTCTGGGCGGCGATCACGGCTCGGAATCCCCACTGGGATTCCGACTCGTTGTCATTTTGGGCGGCCGCTGCGGCCGCATTGGCCATGGCGTCCACCCGTCTCCCCAGAGGGCGGGTGGCGAGGGAGCGTGGAGGAGGTGGGGCCGTGCGGCTGCACATTGCACCGTGCGACCCCCTCCCCGATTCCCCGCCGGGATCCCCTGGCATGTCTGTTGGCCGTGCCGGAGAGATCCCGGCGGGGAATCTGCGGGTTGTTTCCGTGACGGGGCGAACTCGCCCCATCACGTCTGAAAACATCCATGATTGTATGTATTTTATTTTTATTTTTAAAATCCTGATATTAGTTCAAACTTCTAATGTCCAGTATTTTGACAAAGGAACCACTTATTAGATCACCCAAACCTATTTTGCACCATCAGCATTGCAGAGGGGCTTATAATTGTGTAAATGTTCATAGTGCTCAGATTCACACATTAATTAACAGATGCATTGTTCCTATTGGGATTATTCCATTTGGCCTTTCACATCTCTAATCATGAATTTCCTATTGCGATCTTACTGTTGTAGCAGAAATCTAGTCATTGATACATGGCTGTCCACTGCCTTCATTATTCTTAGCTTCTTTGATGCAGCTCTCCCTGAGTAAGCAGCCGAGTAGGGGTGTAAGGACAGTAATTTGTAACATGAGTTGTTTCGTTGTAGGCATTGGTGTGCAGTCAATAAGGTTCTATTGACAAAACCTAAGAAGAGTAACATTCAACTTAATCACAGGCGCGTCTCTCTGGGTTTATTCATCAATGGTTTACTATGATTTTTGATCCAGTACCTTCCAATAACATGGTGTTGAAGGAGCCATTCATTTGACCGGAGTATTTGTTACAAGGAGGGTAATTGTACTGTGCGGCTCTGTAGCTGAGCCATGTATCCATGTGGTAGTTAATACAGAGGCCTGCAGTGAACCTGGAGTGTTCTGTAGACTTCAGAAACCAGGCTACTGTTGCTTTAACTCTGCAAGTTAGACAGAAGACTTCTGTTTCTTTATGAGCACACTATGGCGAATATTTTGTCTAGCTGCAGGGGAAAAGCTTTGTCATGGACTTTGCTGACAATAGACTTAAAAGTAAAACGGTCTGCTTTTGGTGCCTGAAGGTTCTGTAGTCTATTGTTAGCTCACAATGGATTTCTATTGCTGCATTCCTGCTTTGCAAAGGTTTGTTAGCTTTTAATGACTGACAGTCCTCTATTGCAAATACCATATTGGCTCAGGCCTGTTTACATGCTATTCAAGAATATTTTTTTTAAAAGCACAGAGAAAAAAAAGAAAAGAAAACAGCAGTGTTTATTTGACCTATTCAGAAATGTTTTTTAAAAATGGTTTCCTTCATGAAATGTTTACTGGGAAAGTACAAACTTCAGAAGTATTTGTAGAAGTGTCTAAAACAGAGTGCAGTCATCTTATCACAACGACCTCTGGGGCCCAGCAGTGTTAAAAATTATACTCAAACTTCTCATAGCTGTTTCATTGTCATCTATCTGTAATTTTCTAGTTTATAAGTATAGTTTATAAGTATGTCAGTCTTATATTAATGGAGTTCTGTGTTATGAAAACATAAAAAGCCTCAATTTAGCTGACTATTCAAAGACCCCAAACTTCTAAGTCTTACGTAAACTATTAAAAAACAACAATAACAACAACAACAAAATAAACAACAGTTTGAGGTTGAATATTGCAACATAAGATATGCATGTGACTTTTGTGAAGCAGGTTTGTCAGCATCAAGTAGATCCTTCAAGGTGAAGAGCTCTCCTCTGAGAAACAAGGGTGCTCACCTAAGTATTATGCAGGATTGGGTCATGCTTGTGTATGTGTGTTTGTGTTGTCCATGGTGTGCGTACATAGATTTTTGATATGTGTTTTTTTAATCTAGGTAGATAGTTTATTGACTATAATTTTATGTTGTTCACTCCATCCCCCTCCTCAGCACATGCTTTGAAAAGAGAGTATGGAATTTTATAGCGTTTGTGTTTTTTGAAGGAAACAGTTTCTTTGCTCCCAAAAACTGTGATATGGTTTCAGCAGCACACAGATTTTTGTGGTTCTGATTTCAGAGAGCATTTTAGTTGTGGGCTCAAGAAAGTTGGCAGAATTAGCCAAACAAGATAATGAAGGTTTCTCATAATGCTTTTGCTGTGGGGAAAATTAACCAGTTGCTAATAATTGTATGGTCTCTAGGCCAGACGGTCCCTTTGATAAGTTAACATGTACTCCCTTTATGCTCCTAGTAGGGGGTAAACAAAATGCCTGAGCAAATACAAATACGTATAAACACAAATGCGGAGAATAGCAGTATATGTCTTAGATCCAGATAATAAGTGTGGGCATTGTTATTTAGATGGCACATACTGGGACACTTATCTTTTACTACACTCCATTTTCTAACTGAATGCAGTGCTAATCGTGGGATTGAAAGCCATTGTAATTGTGTACCCATCTAAATGCTGACAAGAATATACAATTACATTGTTTGGAATTGAGTTTAATGTTCTCTGAATTTTATTAGCATTTATATTTACTTATGCATTAAAATTCTGCACAAAACAGGTCAGAATGCTAGAGTTATAGACGTAAATATCAGGCCCATCCACACCCTCGCTATATTTCCCCCCCAGAAAATACTGAACAAATATATTTTATTTTAAAAAGGAAAGTGATATAAATCTGAAATGAGCAAATAATGGGTTTCCCTTCTGGGCAGGACTTGTTCCCTCCCTGGATTTTGCAATCTTTTAAAAGCATTTTTATACCTAACTTTAAAAATAATTTTGAAAAATAATAAAATTAGTGCGTGTGTGTGCGTGTGTGTATTACTGAAAAATCTTTCCACAGTGTGCTTACCACCACATGATGTTTAAACACACATTATAAAGTGGATGTAATTGTAAACACACAGAGGGATATAATTACATGTAACAGATTTAGGAGTTAATTCTTTTGCCTTTTTTTGTTTTACTCTGCATTTTATCAACATAATTATTTTTTGACTGCAGACTAACACCCTGAAATTGACAAGCATCCATTATAAGCAGGAACTTATTTACTAAATTGAAAAACAATGAACTGCAGGTTTGTATGTGCCCATTGTCATACAGAATTACTATGGCTTTGTTCCGTAAGAGGAAAAAGCTAATGATTTTGGAACAGCAGGTGACAAAACACATTCTTTCTCCCTCCCCTCTTATCAGTTTGTTGATGAAGTCATTATGAACTGAGGCCCAGGATAGGGTTGGCCTTATTTTAGTAGATAGACTTTTAATGAGTTCTATTGTGCAGACAGTCTTGCTGATTTGCTTACATTTTTTTCCCCCTTCACTCAGAAACTCCCAGTATTGAAAAGCTACTATCAAAGGATTGGAAAGACAAGCTTCTTGCCATGGGATCAGGGAACTTTGGAGAAATAAAAGGTAATGTCTCTGTGATCCTATAGATTCAATGTAGCACCAAAATTATATATATGTAATATTAATTAACATTATGGAACTTTTACTTTTCTCTTTCTTTCTCATTTGGAACTTCTTCACTTGGGAGATTAATGAAATCTCCCCTTTTCTCTGAATGGTTTAAAATAAACAGAGGAATACTGACTAAAATGAGGAAGTCACCTTCATTTTTGTAGGGGTGCCGTCATTAATCTCTGCAGCAACATTTGAGAGTCTCTGTATTTGAAAGGCTTAAATGAAGCTCAATGGAGACTTTGTGCAGTTCATGTATCCAATATAGGCATGTGTAGGACCATCTACACCTGTAGATAAGAATCTGCTGCCTGATAATTTGAAGAGCATTAGAAAACATTTGGAGACAAATGATGACAAAATGAGGCACAGACGAATGGAAAATGTATTTTTCTTTAATTTTTTTAAGAGATATGTTGAAATTAGCCAGCAGATTTTTTGGGGAAAACAGTGCACAACATGTATGCACTACTGTATTTCCTTTAAAAGCCCCTGATCCAGGTGGAAAACAATAAAGATTGACCATGTGTAGTGTTGTCTGGTAATAGCTGCATGCAGAGGCCATTTTTAAACAAGCATGATTGGAGGAGGCATGTCCTCTGAGTGGAATAGCCACAGAATGCCCACTCAGGTGGAGTGTGGGGAGGGATTCTAACGGGCGGCTCCCTGGGTGGGTACCGTGGCAGCCCCCACGCACTCGCCCGCCCCAGACCATGGGGGAGGGAAAAGCAGACAGGGCTGGCCTTTGAAATGGACATGTCCCGGCCGTGCAGTGGAGACCCCAGGCTCCCCAGCACTCTGGCCCGTTCCTGTGCCTTGCAAAGACTTTTCCCCACACACAGTGCCTCTGACTGACGGACCACTCAGCTGCCATGGCTGGCTGCTGCCTTTCCTATGGGCTGCCCCCACACAGCGTTCTCCAGCTTCTTTGCCAGTGCTCCATGAGTATCAAGAGTGGGTGCTGCATGGGTGACGAGAGCTTGCTACCACCCACACCAGCATGGGCGGATTGGTTGATGGGTGGACATGGGTGGTTGCGTCTCATTTAAAAATGGCTTAAATAACAATAGCTTCTGATTTGTCAAGCTAATGACTATCTAGATATGTGAGAGAGCTTCTTCAGACAACCTGTAGTTAGTTGTCTTTTCTTACGTAACATAGTGATCGTACCATTTCCTAACTAAAATAAGTCCTGTGTGCATCTCAAGTTAGATATAATGTTCAAGGTAAAGATGATGATGGCAAAAATAAAATATTATGATCCGATTTCTCCTCCTTGTTATATAGGTATAACTCATGAGTTATTCAACTAAGATCAGTAGGACCATGCCAGGGTAAAAGTGATGTGAGATCAGAATTTGTCCCAACTTTTTTTAAAATCCTGATGGCCTCATTCAGGCAAATTCCCCAAAGCCTTTTCTTGCAGGCCATTTTACGGATTTACTGCAAGCAGTAAAATGTTGAAACAAAAGGTGTCAACTTCCTGTAATCCTAGAAGACACCTTCCTAGAGATTAATTCATCAGCATTCACTAAAACCTGGTATTATTTTAATCATACGTTCCTTCCAAGTGGTCATGAATAAGCTACCAATGCTCGTTTTCTCTGGAGACCACTGACTTGCGCAAGGTAGGGAATATGCCATTTCCTCCGGGGTTTGTAGTTTATGGGAGCTGAGAAGAGACATGTCACTATCATGTTTGCAGGATAAATTGGTAACAAAATGCAGTGTTTCACCACCAGGTGGGCTGAGATATTATTATGAATTCTAATGTCCTTCAGTGCAAAAACTCCCACTAAGCACCTTTTCTGATTATGACTCAGAAAGGCAAGAAAAAACATAGTGTCAGTGGCTGGATTTACTTGCAATTAATATGAAGACATATACGATTAAAATAACCCTCAGTTCTAAAGTAAACTGATTAAGGCATTTGAGGCTTAGGATACACAGAACTTTCAGCTCTGTGTTCCGGCTACATTTCCTCTAAGTTATTTGGAACTTTTTTTTAACCCGCAAGATGCCACGCTTTAAATCATACTCCAGTCATCCTCTACTCTTTTTGGACTGAGCATAGCTACTCTGAAAAGTGCTATGTTTTGAGAAGGCAGTCTATTCCCAGTCCCTGTGATCTTGTTCTGTTGGAGGGCAATCTTTTTTCTTCTTCCCTCTCTTCCCCTTTCACAAGTTAAACTTGAAAGCGGTAGCAGCTATAAGCTAACACTAAAGAAATTCAACAGCCCTTTCAGTCTTGCCCGGGGGAGGCTGGGGAGCCAAAGCACAGCCTCAAAGAAGAGTTTTCTTGCCTTTAATTTTGTTTTTAAGTTTCATATTTTGAACACAAGTTGAGGTATTGTTCCGTCACTGTGTTCAGAAGCCTCACATCTAATGCATTTTAGTAGACTGTTGCTGTATGGTTGGGGGCACCGTTATTAGGTGTTTGGATCAGATTTGGCAGTAAGCTGTGAAAACAGGCACGGGTTTATTTTTCCTACTGACTGGCGTGACAGTTGCAATTATTGTCCATTGTTCCTAGGTGGCTAGAAAGGAGGGAGGATACAATAGAGCATTGCCCTCTGGGGGTAAATGAATTTGACTTACAGGTTCTTTGCGGGGTCACACATGTAGTGCCCAGGAATGCAGTTTTCATGCCACCGCCAACCAAGAATCGTCAGCAAACAATGGGTCAGCTGTATTTAGTGAGACAACATGAAAGGTGTGCAAGTTGAGCCCTTTCATACATACTCACAAACACAGCCATTGTTCTGGAAAGAAGTAATGTTTTATTTCTTCTCTCTCAATGTGAGGTTATTAAGAGCTTTTCAAATATAATATTTTAATTAATTTTGTAATATATATTTGCTTTGGCAACAGCACTAAAACACAATCTTCATTAGTGATATTTGGAAACGCACACACAGACGCACACATGATGTGTTATTAGTTTCACACCCTGGAATGTGCACAACTGCACAGCACTAGAGTTGTTATACTCAACTGGCTTAGGCAATGGAGACAAACTAGTACGGTGATATTATTCAGGCTACGGGAGCAGCCTGAATAGAACAGCCACTCTCCATTATAAAGAGGGGGCTGCTGAAGCTCCGATTTTGAGGAAACCGCTTCACCTACATTTCTGAAATTTTAACCATGGCTGTAAGTTGTGAGAACCATTATATTCACAAAGTTTGAAAAAGATCCATTAGGAAAATAAAATGTTTTAACTGCTTAAACGTTAATTGGTTGTGGTCAAAATGCACACCGTCCTCACGTATTTGAATCATCAATATCTCCTCCCCATGCATGAGTTGAGCCCCTAAACTTCACAGGCTCCAAGAATGAGATCAATAACAAGTGGTTCTGTAATATGATACTCATTGGTGCAGCTGAAACCGAGTTATTACTAATGAAACAATCAGTTCTGCTGGTTCGCACATGTGCAGTTCATGACCTGTGCCCCAGCATACGGAAAGTTACGTGAGTCCGCTTGCAAATCACGTATGTATTAGAAGCCCGCTCTGATACAGCATCCTCACGATTTTGATTGAATCATCAATATCTCCTCCCCCTGGATGAGGTGAGCCCCCAAACTTGCCTTTCCCCTCTCCTCCCCCCCCCCAAGCTGAGCTAATGAGAAGCCACGGCTGTTTGCTCCAGAGCTTGGTGCGGCCGGGGTAAGAGGGGGAGACTTGGAGCGGCAGTCATTCTCCTGCCTCTCCTCTCCGAGTGCCCCGCAGCGAGGGGAGGTGTGTCGGGGTCCCTTCTTGTCGCTGGGGAATAACCGCTCCTATCAAAGTTAAGTTATTTTCTTAGGCTCCTCTGCAAAGGGAGCCTCACCAGGGAAGCATTACTTCCAGCTGCGCCTCACCTTGTCTTCCCCCTCCCCTCCCCTCCCCCCGAAAGCTGGGCTAATGAGAAGCTGCGGCCAAGGGAAGAGGAGGAGACTCGGAGGGGCAGTCATTCTCCTGCCTCTCCTCCCCGAGTGCCCCGCAGCAAGGGGAGCTGTGTCAGGGTGCCTTCCTGTCGCTGGGGAATAGCCGCCCCTACGAAAGTTACGTGATTTTAAAAAGTACAGTCACGTAGCTTTCCTTAACACACAGCATAAGGAAGAGATGCAGCTAATTAACGACTGCGAACTTTTATGCCATCCCTCTCCTGCCTCTCCCTCCTAGTAGTGCTGCTGCAGCAGCAGCAGCAGCAGCAGCTCCTGATCAGACTGGGAGATAAAGCTGTTTACAAACAACTCCTCCCCATGTGCTGATCAGAAGGTTGTAGCCTTGTAACAAACGTTCTTCGAGATGGCACCTAACATTCTCACAACTGGGTTTTCCATGCTCACCCTATTCAAACAATAGACCACATGATGGTCTCGGCCTCCTCTAGTATAAAAAGTGCTCTCCCCATCAGAATTACAGTTCCTTCCAACCCTTTCTAGAAATATAAGGAAAAAATTCCATGCAGGCTGGAAGGGTGGCTGGCTGTTGTAAGAATGTTAGGAGCCATCTCAAAGAACCTAGTTTACAAGGTACCAACCTTCTGTTCTTTTTCGAGTGGCTCTGACCCACCACCTAGCACTCCAGAACCTCCCCCCACCAGC